>CM035233.1:56892397-57492397 GCA_020226215.1 Sindora glabra
GTTAATAATAATGCTGGATCTCAGCACTCCTCTTTTTACCAATTAATAAAGAAAATGTTGCTATCCATTAATTGATGTTTAAAATCACGACCTCAACCCATGAGCTTATGATGTACAATGTCTTCTGGCGATATGGAGTTTCCGTATCTGCATCCTGCAGATGTCTTCCAATTGAGATCTTTCACCGAATCGTATGAAATAATTGACCACAAGAATGTAACTGGTCAGTGGGGTAGTGAACCCAAAAAAAAAAAAAATTCATTGTTGCGTTGCTATTGAAAATTAATTATTATTTTAATATAAAAATTATTAAATATATTATATTTTTAATTTAGTAATTTTATTTTCATAAAAATAATTATTTTTTGTCAAAAAATATATTTTTTTATTAAATTGGATTATTAAATTAAAAAATAATACACTAAATAAAATTTATATAAAAATAGCATTGAATTTTCACTTTTAATATAATGTTAGAAGTTTTTTCATGGTTGACTTAGTATTAAATTATTACCTTATTTTAAGAAGGAAAAATTATATTTATCTATTTGTACATTCACCTTTTTTTACTTAATTTTTTTATAATTTTAAGTGTTACAATTTATTTATAAGTGCTTTCAACCATTAATATATTGCCCACTCAATTATTTTCAACTTAAAATCATATGCATTTGTATATAATTTTTACTTGTCCAAAATTTGATTCACTTGTTATACATTGAGTATAATATATCAGCAATAATTTTTTTTAAAAACGCTCTTCTCCTACTTGTTGGGCTTCATTTTCATGCTACTTACTTATTGTTTTAGTCGTGCAATTTCAAGATAGAAGAATCTGTTAAATTCTAGGAGAATTGCTAGTCCAAGTTCAGCATGAGAAGCTCAAATAATTCCTTAAGGATAGTGATCTATATCACGCCTTATACTACACAACTAATTTTCTCAACAATCTCAATGAATTATTTTTCAAGTGCATTTTTAGAGATAATATCTTTACAGATAACCTTTCAAAAATAAATTTTCATTTATTGTGTTTGCAATTTATATGATGTAATTTTTCTAACTATTCTTTTCATTTATGCCTATTATTTGAAATGTAGAACATTATAATCCATCATAGAATAGTCATGACTCAATTTCTTAATTATTTATAAATGAGATTACATAGATAAATTCAAAGCATGACTTTAATATATTTCTTGGTATGGGTGGTGATGTTCATGCCAACTTCCAATGGTCATGAGCACTTCCAATGTAAGACTTATGGACTTATATAACTAAGTACTTTGTTCAATTTTACTCTGACATTAAGATTTTGTTATTATTGACAATTAGTATATTGGTGTTATATATTTGTTGTACTATTGAACTATGAGTCATAGTTTAAAGGAAATGATAATCTAATTGTTTATTTATTTAATTTCAATTTTTTTGAAAATTGCATTGTTTAAAAATTTGTTGTCATTAGGAAATATTTTTTCTATATATGTGAACTTCACTATCTAGTAACTTAGTATGTTTAGTTTTTATTAGTAATACACTATACAAGTGTGGAAGAAAAAAAATAAAATTAGCATTTTAATAGTTCTTGATTTCATGTTTAACTTAAATCCTCTATGAGAATTTATATTATACTTTTGAACTTTGAAATAAATTTAAATTCCTTTTATCTAAGGTTTTGTGGATTACTTGAAATCTTTTATTGAGATCTTGAATGGCATATTCGTGGGATCATAAACATTAGCTAATTAGTGTTTATGGATTTAATGAAACTTATTTTTCTAATTTTGAAGGTGAAGATATTTATGCATAACAAACAAGCTCATGTAAGCTCATGTTAACATATTTATTTATTATTTTATTCACTTAATGTGTTTGAATAGGTCTTATCTCAATTCTATGTATGTCATCAATAAACATTTAGCCAATATTATTAGTGTTCATAAATTCATTATGCATGTCACTTATAAATAGGATACCTTATAAGAAAATAGGAAAAATGCCTTATAAATTGTAAAAAGTTATACACCTAATTTACAATATTTGAAAGTATGGGGATGTCCAGCTAAAGTTTTATTATTTAAACCTAAGAAATGAAAAATAGGATAAAAAATATTTGATTGTATGTTTATGAGATATGCAACTAATAATTCTATATATAAAAGTGATGTCCTTGATTGCAATACAATAATAGAGATAATGAATGCTGAGTTCTTTAAATACATTTATCTACTACGTGATAAAATTTATCAAGCAACAAAGACTTTAAATGCATATTTGACTAATTTAAAATTGATTGATGAAGTTTTGAGAAGAAGTAAAAGATAAAAAAAAACTTCTTTTTGAAATGATTTTTATATGTTTATTATTGAAAATGATCCTCAAACATACTTTGAAGCAAAACTTTTGAGAAAGCAATCAAAATAAATCAAAATAAAATTTGAATCAATTTCACAAAATCAAACTTAAGAACTAGTATACTTACCTCCCAAAGCAAAATCAATAAGTTGCAAATGGATATTTAAAAAAATATATTTTTTAATGGTTCAATTGAAAAATATAAAGCTTGATTAGTGTTAAAAAGTTTTGCACAAAAACAAAATAGTGATTACTTTTACACTTTTGCACCAGTAACAATGATTTTTTCAATTCATACTTTGTTTGTTTTTACTTCTATTTTTAAATTAATCATACATCAAATGGATGTAAAAATTATTTTTTAAATGAAGAAATTTATCTAGTACAACTTGAAAATTATGAGGTTGCAAGGTAAGAATATAAGGTTTGTAAATTGAAAAGAAATCTTTGTATGGCTTAAAACAAGCACTTAAATAGTGGCATGAGAAATTTGATCAAATCTTAATAAATAATAATTTTCATATGTTGAAATGAATAAAAGTGTATACACAAAATACAAAAACAATGAATGTGTTATTCTTAGCTTATATGTGGATGATATTCTTTTTTTAGCATTGATTTTCTTATTTGGCATGAAAATAAATCCTTTTTCACTTAAAATTTTGACATGAAAGACATTAATGAACCTAATATTATTTTACGTATTAGAATCATAAGGAAAGACAATGACATTATGTTAATTTAACAATATTATGTACAAAAACTTCTTAAGAAATTTAGGTATCTAGAGAGAAAGCCTATGGATACTTGTTATGATGCTAATACTCGAGTAAAGAAAAATTTAAGGAATTCAATAAATTAATGAAAGTATGCTTAAATTATTGAGAGTTTGATGTATTTAATGAATTTTCTAGAGCTAACATAGCATATAATGTGTGCATATTGAGTAGTTATATCCATAATCCGAACTAAGATCACTGAAATGTACTAGTAAGAATAATGAAATATTTAAAAGGTACTATAAACTATAGTATTCTATATAGTGGATTTTCCATTGTATTAGAAGGATATAGCGATGCTAACTAGATTTTTAATTTAAATGAGATAAAACCCATTAGTAGTTTTGTATTCATCCTTGATTGTGGTGTAGTGGCTTGAAAATTATTCAAGCAAAT
Organism: Sindora glabra; assembly: GCA_020226215.1. NCBI lineage: Eukaryota > Viridiplantae > Streptophyta > Magnoliopsida > Fabales > Fabaceae > Sindora > Sindora glabra. The sequence continues at coordinate 56,895,931 of CM035233.1, forward strand.
AATTATAACCAAATTCACCATGGAGTCAGAGTTTATAGTTTTTAAGATGGTTAAAAATGAAGTTAAGTGAATAACAAATTTCTTATTTGATATATTACTAGGTACGAAATTAAAACTTTCGGTATCTATACATTGTGATTATCAATTAGCAATAGCCATTATAAAGAATAAAGTTTTCAATGGCAAAAATCAACATATTAAATTGAGACATAATACTATGAAGCAATTGCTTAAAGATGGAATAATTTCTATAAATCATGTAAAATTAGAAAGGAATTGGGTCAATCATTTGATAAAATCCTTAGTAGAAAATAATAATTAATGTATTAAAGGGAATAAGACTAAAGCTACTTCAAAAAATTAACATTGATGATAACTTAATCTATGTGATTGACGATCTTATGAAGTAGGTTCATATGGATAATAACAAGTTAATGTTAGTTCTGAAAGGACTATAATTAATTTTATGTGTCCTTCCCATGGTGAATGTGATTAATGCTTTAAAACTACAAATTATATGTGAGGAAGAGCTTGGCTCTTGCTGAATTTTATAGCCCTTATGGGTGGTATATTTAATTGCAATGTACACATGATGGACTTACTTATATGAGTGTGGAGTGGGGTCACTTCTATAAGATACTAGCAAGATCTTTAGAACACTCATGAACTACTAGGTACTACTGCTATTTTACAATAAGAGATTATTAGTTCATAGGAACTAAATATATTCATTGGTAACTTTGTAAATTATATCTTTCTCTATAGATTTGGTTCATAATCTATAAGATACTAAATCGGTAATTTGCATTTATTTGAGAACTTAGTAAGGATTCTTTACCTATTTCTTTGTTTTCTTTTATAAGTCTTTTAAAATATATGGGAAATTGTTGTATATTAATTAGTATTTCAAAAGATTAAGTCATATATTGGGCAAGCTAAGCCTGAAGAGAAAGATTATATATGAGACTTCTCTTTTATGTAAAGTGATAAAGAAAGAAAGTGGTAGGCTCGTATGCATGAGGTGGGCCAAAGTCAATATAAAATGGTAGATTTGCCACTCTGTGCACGAATAACACGTAAGGTCAGGTTTAAGCATATTTTTGCAAAATTAAAATTAAAATAATTTTTATTTTTACAAAATATGATGCTTATATAAGAAACTAAATTTTAGTTCAAGTAAAATTTGAAATTAACAGATTCTAATAGCCACATTTCCAATGACTATATTTTCAATGGTTATTTTTTAACAACTATATTTTTTAGCTTATAAATAGTATACTATTCCTCTTACTTTACACAACTCATATATTAATAATCATTTTTTTAAAAATACTCTTCTCCTACTTGTTGGATTTCATTTTCTTATTGCATGCCTTTTGTTCTAGTTATGCAATTTCAGGATAGAAAAGTCCATTAAATTATGGGGGAAATGGCCAATTTAAGCGTTGTATGGGAGGCTTAGATAATTCCTAAAGGATAGTGATTTATATTATGCTTTAGATTGCATAGCTAATTTTCTTAACATCACTTTGATACTCATTTAAAACTAAGTTACCTTACAAAAATTCTAGTTCTGTTGAAAATTTGTTTTCTACAATTTAATCTATAATTAATGAATAATGGAGGTCAAATAATTTTTTTAAGTAAATTAATTATAAGTGAGAATTAAACTGAGTCAAAATTTGAATAAATAAATATTATATGTAATGCATATATTTTTTGTTAATTTTTTTTATAGAATTTAGTTTAAATAATTAAAGTATTAATAATTAAAAGTATAAGTGAATAAATTATAACACTTAAAATTATAAATAAATTAAACAAAAAATATAAAATTATTGTAGTAAAGTGTAATTTTTTCTTTTAAAAATGACAGGTTAAAGATAATGGAAGGTCAACTCATGATGAATTAAAAATTAGAGAGCTTTTAAATTATAAGTATTTTTCCTACTCTCTCTCCTTTGCAGGTAAAAAAAATCATGTAATGAATATTATTGAGGTTAAAAATGATACTTTTTATTGATCAATCATTAAGAAAGTATTTTTTTAGTTAAAATAGGTTAATTTATAAGTTTGGTGAAATTTATTGTTAATATGAATGGAAATTAATGTCTATTGTTATGCATCAATTATTTTTTATTTCTATTATTAAAATCTAGAATATGAGTATTTTTCTATTATGCAAGTTAATTTTAATATATATTAAATAAATTTTAATATATATAAATTGATTTTATTGATAAATTATGAATTATTAAATTAAATATCTTTTATTTCAAGAAAATATGATGTAGAATGTGAAGAGAATTCAGTGAATAGAAAACTCAGTATTCTTTTTCTTTTTTTTTTTTGGCCTTGAAAACTCAGTATTCCGAAATTCAATTTTGTTGGCTTTTGATCAAAACGACAAAAACCCTTAGAACACGGTAAGGTCGAGATGCTTCTACAGCGACACATTGCCGTTTGTTTACCACAACACTCCAAAACATTAAGACACCGTCTTTTGTCCTTTACCTTCGTATTATTCCTTTTTTTTTTTTTTTTTTCTGCCCCAATCCTATCTCCATCTTCTCCATTTGAAAAAGAATTCAAATCCCACTAAAACTCCTTTTTCCGATTCGAATATCGGACGCAAAACCCCAAACAAATTATTTAGGGGGCAAGACTTTTGTGCCATCCTAGAAATCAGAACAGATCTATTTTAAATAGTAAAATGTACGAATAAAATTATGAAATTTTATATGAATAATATCATTTTATATAATTTATATCATATAAAAAAAGATTATATATAATTATTCATATTAATTTTTACAAAAATTTGTAATTTTATTTATAAAACTTACGATCAGAATAAATTTACCTCCACTTTCACTAGTATATGCTAAACTTGATCTTGTTTAAATCCTTTTTGTTAAGTCATATTTAGTGAGTTACTTAACCCGCAAAATTTTTTGCACAAAAAATTAACTCAGCGATAAGAAATAATACCAAATTTCTTTATTTTTTTTATATACCTGAACGGGCCGGGAGCCCAAAGAACGTAGCAGTACCAAATTTCTTTTAATTGATGAATGAATGAGCCGGTAAATTCTTATGTAAATAAAATATATTAAACTATTAATTATTTAATATAAATATTATAATCTTAATTATTTTTTAAAAACTATCCATTAACAATATAGGATAGATGGTGGACTAAAATAATCATAATAAAATATAGTTTTAATTATTATATTTTATCCATAATCAATAGAAAAAAAATGCCGCCGGATATAATAATTGTAAATAATGTATTAAATTTCAATTTATAGATAGTTTATCATTTAAAAAATTATTTTATATATCCTAATATATTATGTTGTATATAAGACCAGCTTACATGATTATTGGTTGATTTATTCGTTTAAAGAAGTTAAAAAATTATTTATATTGAATTTAAGAAATATATAAAATCCAACGCCGAAATAAGTTTTGTTACAGATTGTGAGTATGCAACGTGTGAGATCATCCCCTCATACATTACAATATTTAAAAAAAAAAAAGAGAGAGAACGGTGAGTATTAAACAACTCATGGACGTTGTACAATAGTTAATTTAAAAAATTGTATAAGTGATTTATCACTACAATAATTTTTTTGGCGAAAAAACCTAATTGCAATTTTTACGGCTTTAACCTTTGGGAAGAAATAAAGCTTCACTTCATTCTCCTTTTTATATTGAAAAAATATATATTTTTGATTCATAAAAGAATCGGTTGAGTCAATTTACTTTTTTTATTATTATGAAAAGGCAAATGCTAATAATAACCTTAAAAATATTATTAAGTATTAAATACATATCCAATTAATTAGATTAAACATTTTATTTTTTGTTAATATAATAAATATAATATAATTAATAATAAAATTATACTTATTATTTTATTTCTATTTTAATTGAATATTTAATATATTATTATATTATATAATTACTAAAAATATAAATAAAGTATTTAATTTGATTAGTTAAAAATGTGCATTTAATACCTAATAACAATTCTAAAAGCTATTATTAGCGTTTATTTGAAAAAGATAGAGACAAGCAGATAAATAATAGGAAGTGCAGCATTTTTAGAAGCATGGGTTATATATTAATAGATCAGCTCCAACTATAACATGGGTTGAGAAAAGCAAAATATCAATTTTATAAAATTTATATATATTAAAAATTATATTTTTAATCTTCGATTTATTATAAATTATAATTAATTTTGTATTAATATTTAAAACACGCATTATAATTAGAATAGTAATAGTAATAGTAATTTCTCGGGGCCAACAGTCAACGGCTTTGAGATAAGTCCATTTCTTGTTTCACACTGACTGAAGCTCTCAAGTTTGGGCCAAATAGTAAGCCCATCTAGTTGCTCCCGACAACTCGGTAAGCGTGCAGATTTTTTATTTTTAATTTTCATTTTCATTAAATACCTATTTACTTTCTCTTGAGGGCACCAAAATCCTTATCAAGAAAAAAAAGCCCTTTTTAAAAATTTGGGAACCGAACGGTAATTATATTTATAATAGAAAATAAAAATGACGAGTGATTTAATAGATACATGATTTTAGATTTAAAGCTAATACATTAAAAAAATTCAAAGACAATATCAAATTTTACGAGTAAGAGTATATTAAAGGTTTAAATACAATTTTGGTAGTTAAAAATATAATTTATGAGATTTTTGTTCCTTAATTTAAAATAATATATTTGAATTTCCTAGATCTTAAAATGGGGTAATTTTGATTCCCTTTTTTATTTTTATCGATTTTTTTCAATTTTTTATTACTCTTATTTGATATATGAGTTTCATTGTATTTTTTTTAATAAACCGTTTTTTAAAACTTCTATAAATAATTAACTCTTAAAATATTCAAATATTTGTATATAATTTATTAATTTTATTCAAAAATTTTAAAATTAAAAAATCTTTCATATTTATATTGAAATTATTTTGGATTAATATAAATAAAAAATTAAATATAAATATTTCTATAACAAAAAATAACTAAAATTATATTAATTTAATATTTAAAATAATTAAAATATTTTATTTTAAATTAAATGAATCAAAATAGTATAAATTATATTTTATTAAATGAATCAAAATAGTATAAATTATATTTTATTAAATGAATCAAAATAGTATAAATTATATTTTAGAAGGTAAAAATTAGTTTTAACACTAAATTTTTAACATGGATTTTGAGATTGAAGTCATTAGGGATGCGAGAGTGCGACAAGTGTCCATGAAGCAATGGGAGAGGATCCAGTTTGGTCCCCGTGATAGGGAGCCAAAGTAGCCGGCCAAATTTCCATCTCCTATTCCAACAAAAAATGAGGTATGAGATGAGAGTCCATTTCAACACTTGGCCTACCACTAGTACCAAATCAAAGTAAGAAAAAGGTCATTTTCCTTGTTTGGGATAGCCACCTCTAGTTTTTCCACTTGGCTACGGGGCTCCCATTTTTACTCTTTTTTTTAATCACTTGGCTCATTTTAATAGACATTTGAGGAAATAGAGAGAGAGAGAGAGAGAGGGGTGGGGAACAATCTTACCCCTTCCTGGCTTGCATCACTAAAACTTAAATGGGACCATATTCTTACCTCAATTTATAATGTATGCAAGTAAATGGAGGTGAACATAGACATCTTGTGCTCCTTTTCATCTCTCTAGTGTCTTTAAAGCCCTTTGAAAGTGTGTGTGCAAGTGAAAGAGAAAGATGGCGACATAAAAGAATATTATTCTCACTATACACTTTGTATATGAATGGCATTAATCCCTTTGAAAATTGATCTACTTTCACACACATTTTTGTGCGTGGAAAATACAATATTCTTTATTTATGTCAATAAATAAAAAGAATTTTAAGTTATTCTTTAAGTTTGAAATTATGGATGAATTACATTCATATTTTTGAAATTTTAATCAAATCCAACTAGTGTTGCTATACTTTCAAAAATACACACTAATATCTATTATTTTTTTCTAAACAAAGAAAGTCAACAAAGTTCAAAACTTTCAAAAAAATATAGAAATAGGATAAATCAGGATATATTTTTTATAATAAAAGAATTAATTTTCTATTAAGAGCATTTGACTCAAAAAACATCGACGTCTCTTGAAAGTTTTGCATCTTCCGCTTCAGGATTCAATTCTTGATCCTCGTATACATGCGCTTACTAGTTTAACCACTTTTACTATCACAAAAAAAATCATTTTTCTCTGAATAAAGAAAGTTCACATAGTTCAAAACTTTATAAAAAATAAAAATAAGATAAATTGGGATGTATTTTTACAATAAAAGAATGTGAATGTAATTAGATTAAATTTCAAAAAGGATTATTGTAATTTGTTCTAGAGTTATATTAGTTTAGCATTCAAAATGAAATTTGTGTGATTATATAAATCAAAAGGGATGCTAATGTAATTTTGTTAAAGCATGAGGGCGTCCGGTGCAATTTAATTGAACTCAAAAAACAATAGGTATATAATATTTGTAAAGGTGATTAAAAATTTATATTAGACTTAAATTATTATGGCTGGAGGATATAATATGCTCTAGTCAGGCTGTGGCATTTTTTAAAGATCCAACGGATAGAAATGACAATTTTTTGGTACATGAAGCGGTGGTTTCTTTAAAATTAAATTTCACAAAGTGACAAATATTAGCTGAATAAGTTTATTAGTTTTTGTTTTTGGTGGAAGAGGGATCAGTCAGAGAATAGATAAATAACATCAATTTTATATGCACAAAAAGTGTAATTCGAATTAAGTCCTAACAAAAAATTAAAAAATTATTATTATATTATTATTAAAAATTTAATGTTACTTTCATATAATATTATTTGAAATAATTTAAAATTTTTAAAAATAAATAATTTTCTCAATAAATAATTTCTAATTAAATAATATGACTGAGTTTGAAAATAAAATAATTAACATAATTTGTATAGGAGTAATATTAAGTTTTCAATATTAATGAAGGATTGTAAATTCAATATATGATAGTGGAATAAATTTATAAAATTAAATTTAATAAATATAAAATATTTAAAATTTAATTTTAAATTTTATTCTTATTATATATAATATTTTTATATTTATATATAATCCATTACATGGCGTTATTAGTCAAGAGTGAATAAAATAACTATATAAATTTTTTAAAAATTTAAAATTGATTTGCTCTTAATGTGAATTAATTTTATATTATTACTTATTTATATAATATCATATAATTTAGAAGTTATTAAAATATTTACTAATAATAAAAAATTATAATTGCTTTTTTAATTGAGTGACATCTTTTCAATTACTAATAAGATAACATTAAATTAAATTAAATTAAAATTTTTAGAAGTAATAGAAGTCGTTTACTTACTAGATTAATATATATGAAGCACTTAGAATTAAATTTAAAATGTAACGAAAGATAAATATATTTAAAAAATATTATATATTACTTGAATAAAAAATATATTTACTAAATTCAAGTTTATATTTTTTAACTGTACTTTTATGTAAATAGAAAATACGGTTATACATAAGATTATTATTTACAAAATTCCCTTTCAGTTTTGCAGGTTCTTGTCATTCTCCTTACAGTTCTTACTTCAAAGCAACATCAGACCGTTAAGTTCGATGAATAAATAATTACTTTGCGCTTCAAGGCTAATTTCTAGATCCCACCTGAAAATTAGAAATTAAAATGTGTTGGAGTTCACTAATAGCCACACATATTACATATACTACCTTTTCTATAGCCCTAAAAATGGGTTTAAACTAAACAATATACTTTCTTCAAGAAAAGCATATATATATATATATATATATATATATATATATATATATATATATAATGTCTATTTTTAAGGCTGCAATACATTGACAAAATTAGTTTTAAGTAAGATCTATTATCAATAGAATCTTTATTCTTTTCATTTTTTTATCATTTTTGAAGAAATAATGATATAGTTTTTATTCTAAAATTTATTATTTTTTTACTAAAATTCATAATTTCAAATAAAATTTTTTTATATTTATTTCTTCCTAAAATTTATTCGATATATTTCTTAAAAAATACAACGGATTCAAATCCTTACCCAAAAAGCTTGGGACACATATTTGGGCATGCCCCACTTAGTATTTCGCGTCACCATATTGTATTATCAATGAGAGAATATCTAACAACTTTAAAATTAATATAATGGATTAGCATGAAACTGTTTGATATATTAATGAATAGAAATTTGTAGTATTTTTTTAAACTACAACAATGTCTTCACATTTTCACAATTTACATTTCCTATTACTGGTTATTGTCACTCTAAATCAAATGTAAAAATAAGAATATAAGAGTAGACTCACCGTTAAGAATAAAATATATATATTAATAATTCTTATTAATAAAAAATTATTATGAAATTTTATAACGTGACAATACATCAATAATCAATAAATACTAATACAAAATTTATTTGCACTCTTCCTGGTCAAAATTAATCCATCTTCTCAACTGTTTTATATAAATACTCAATATATAATATATGATTTTAAACAATATATTTTTAATAGAAAAAGAAATAATTTACTTAATGTCCGTATTCAAAATTTTGGATCTAACTTTAGAATATGAAAAAAATAAAATTTTTAAAATAATATTGAATTTCATTATATCATTTAAAAAGTAGATGTTAAGGTGAGGGAGTTATGGCTTACCAAAATTCTACTCAATTTCACATATTATGCTATAAATTTTACAATTTTTTTATTAATTTATAAAAAAAATTAAATATTAATTCTCCAAAATTTGATACTGTCCTTTCATATATTGTACATTTTATAATTGATGTGCTAAATTTCATGTGTATATGAAATTTTAGTTCTGAATAAATAATTTCTTGTTCTATTATGATGAAATATTACTATAATTTATATTATTTTTAAATAAAAAATATGAAAAAGCATAATTTTTTTATAATACTTATATATATATATCTATAAACTTGACCTTTAAGAAAAATTTTCTAGTTACGAACCTACCACTTAAGGTGTGGGTAAAAAATACGTGCTCTAGATTATTACATATGTTATTTTTAACATTTACATGTATATTATGCATGTGAAAATAAAAATTCCAGTGTGTGTTTAAATAATAATCATTATTAATATTGGTTGCAATATATAAAATTTAAAGAAAATAAGAATGGTGCACATGACAAATGTACTCATTAGCCTACAATGAATAAAGAAAAAGATCATTAATTTCCCTTTTGAGATCATAGAAGAGTAATTGAAACTGCGAAGACAACTTTCCCACTCAATGAAGCATATAGTTTGAGATTTTAATTCAAACTATATATTACGACGCTTCGTTCATATTTCCTTGGTTTTCAAATAAATAACTCACCAAACATGTTGCTTTAGAAATTTAATTTCCTATCATTATCCGGTCCGTTGATATGGCAATTTACTACATTTCATTTTCTCTAAAATCAACTTTGTTAATTTTTTAAAAATATATATTGCAAACTGCTAATTAGTTAGATGACAACCTAACAAACCATCCTTCTTGAGTCATTTAGAAGTTGTTAATGTCCGCACCATGAAAACGGTAAACGAATTTAAAGTGAAAAAATATTAAATACGCAGTATAATTTTGTTTTATGTGAATTTGAATAAATGGAAGTTTATAATTTGTTTAAAAATAGAAAAAATAATTGTTTCACACGCACACACAAAAAAAAAAAAAGAAGAAAGAAACTGCTGCCGATGAGGGGGGAAAAAGAGAAGAGAAAACATATGTAAATTCTAGTATTTTACAAGATGTTAATAACTATGTTAATTTATCAACAACTTTAATTATATAATGATATTTAATATTATCTTAAAAATTGTCTTTACAATATTTTAGGTTTTAATGAGAGCTGTTACGTATGTGTTAAAACAGTTAAATATTGTTTTTTTTTTTCTGAAAAAAAGTGATGCCAAGTTTGGAATGATGTCAAATTTGTTAGAATTATACAAAATGTTTACATAAAATATTTTGATCTGACGAATTAATTTCGGCGAATTCATATCCTCTAAAATATAAAATATGTTCAAAAAAATAAGATAATTATAATTTTTGATAAAAATTAAATTTAAAAATATTTTATATTTATTATTATTTATAAAATTTAAAATTCTTATTTTTTTCAAAATTTATAATATTATATTTTATTCTCAAAAACGAAATCTTGCACCCTATCCTACCCTGGTGGAGCTCACTCAAACTTTCGAAGAAGTAGCCGAAAAAAGGGGAAAAAAAAGACTTCGAAAATGTACATTAAACGTGTTTTGAATCACAGAGTAGCAAACAAAGTTGGAGCAAATTATAAGATGGATTTTGTAAAAGAATAAGGACTAATAATATGTGGGAAAAATAAAAAAGGTAAATTTATGAAATTCGGATAATTCATATTACGTTAGATATCCAAAGTCAATAACCAATTCGTCCAAAAGGTTATTTTAAAATTTAATTCTCTTGATTTTATTTATGTAAATCGTGCAATTAGAAAATGAAACTTGCAAAGAAGACCCAAATAAACTTACGGGTAAAAAAAGGAAAGAAACAACTAAGATTGTGTTTGGAAGTGACAGTTTTGGAAAAAAAATGTAATTAATTATATAAGCATTTAAAATTTGTTAACACAAATAACTTTATTTTAATAGTTAGAATAAGAATTTTAAGCATTTCGAAACTTTGGATGTGGAACTTTAATAATTTAAAATATGGAATTTGAGATATCTTCTAATACTTGCAATTTAAAGAATTTTACACACTGACATGAGAATATATGAAAAATCATACTATGTATATTTGAAAACTTAATCATTATTCAACAATATTTTGTAGGCTTAAACTCTTAAAAGTATTTCATGAAAAAGTAATATAATAAATAAATAAATATTATTTAATTCATACTATAGTTTTATCTGTATCATGAGAGCACATTGAAAAAAAAAATATGGTGCACCATTTTTACAATGGTATAAATTTACCTCGCTAAATTAACAATTATGACTTATTTAATTTTAAAATAATAGTACATTTTACTTAAAATTAACTAAATTATAATCATTAATTTAATAATATAAATGATAGATCATAAACAATTCCTCGCAAATTTAATTTGTAGCATAATCAGACAGCCAATGTGGGTACGTATATATAAAGGATGTTATAATCATCAAGTCTAAGGCAATAACTAGGATGAATTAATTGCATCAGTATATCAATAAATCGAATCATTATATTTTATTTATTAACACCATATTATATAAATAAATGTGTAAATAAATAAAATCTAATAATTAGATTTTACGAGTACATCAATCCATAAAAATCTCCTTCTAAAATTTAATATTTCTAGTATATAGTCAATTTCTATGCAAAACTTAATAGATGATTCCTAACAACAAAACGTTAAAAGCATGAAAATAGCTATAGTGTACCTCAATAAGTAATGTATTAATATATTATTAAATCTAATTATTGATATATTATTATTTAGCATGCAAGATCTAATCCTCAAAAAAAAAATTTAATATAGGATTATATCTGATGATACATAGACACACAGTATCAAGTCTCTTCCTACTACCTCAAGTTTAGGTAGTATATATTCATACAACTAATTGCAAATTTTACGAGACTTTCTCATAAAACTTATAACATTTTGCATAAAATGTGTCATTTTCGTAATAGCATGAGTTATATTCATACAACTATCTCAAGTTTAGGAAGAGACTAATTGCGGGTTTAGGTAATATATATTCATACAATTAATTGCAAGTTTGATGAGACTTTCTTAAAAAACTCAATACATTTTACATAAAATATGTCATTTTTCATAATAACATGAGTTATTGGGAAAATAACATTTTACATAAATTTGTAATTTTTTATAAGATTTTGTAATTTTTTAATTTGTAATATCAAAATTTTAGGAATTGTTGCAAAATTTTGTAAACAAAATTACAAATTTTATGCAAAATGTTATAAATTTTATGATCAAACTTACAAGGTTATCTGCACCACAACTTGGAGAAGAATGCCTCGCATCAATTATATATTAGTACTAAACTAATATAATAAATAAAAGATAAAATTTAGATAAAATTTCCTCCGTGCTCATTATGAAATTCTTAATTATAATTTTATATTAATATTATTTTTTAATTAATTAATAATTATATTTATTAAATTATAATTATTAATTCTAAATTAAAAAAATGACACACATATAAAATTATAATCGGAAACTTCATAGTAAACACATATAGAATTTCATTAAATTTTCTCTATAGATAAATTAACAGTTCAATTATTGAATTTATATAAATTGAATCTTCATGATAAAACTTTTATTAATAAAGTATTTTTGTCCTGAAATTTGTATAACATAAAATTTGTCAAAAGGATAGAATTAAAATATTAAAATAAATTTAATTAAATTCATACATTTTAAATTTTATTTATTTTGATGGAAGATATCCTTCGAATATAATTATAAATTTATAAAATAATGAAAAATATTTTATATATTTTATATTAAACATGAAAAATTTAGTGATTAAAAACATTTTTTTATTATTATGATTTTTGATAATACAAAAAGAAAGATAATATATTATTTCTTTATGTATATAGAAATATACGAAATTTTTGTACCAAAAATCTCTTCCAAAACAAACCAGCCTAAGTCTTTGATAAATTTCAATCCAAACATAACCAAGGCTAGGCAAACGAGGCCATATCAGTGTATCCTAACCTCCTAGACTTAAGGGTCGTTTAGTTCATACGGGAATTAAGTTCCCATGGGAAATGGAATTTCATAGGAAGTTGATTTCCCATATGAACTTCCTGGGAAAATCCCAAATTTTGTTTGGTTGACATGGAGCAAGTCACACTCCCCAATAAATAAATTTCTATATTTTTATTTGGTTCAACTTTGTATTTCCTAAGAAATAATAATGAAATGATCATAATAACCTTCAAAGTAATATATTAATAGATATTACTTGATTTCATTTTTTTATGTGAAAAATGAGGGTCCCAAGTGTTATTACTGTTCTCCGAGACTGGAAAATGAAAGGACATGATATCGAAGTGACAAAATGCAATAGCCTGAATACGAAACGACGCACGCGATGGGCATTCCGAGGGGTACAAAAAGGCCGAAACAGTAACAACACTTCGCAATTTCATCTTAAAGCGTAGTACCAGTGAACTTAAGATGCAAGAAGACCCCGTGCAAATCGTCACTAAATACAACAAGAAAAGACTCTAACGACCCTGAACAACCGGATAACATCATTTCTCGACATCGGAAGCTTAAAACAAGTTCAAACAGTAACTCCGTACAATGGGTCGTCCACAGATACACCCACCTCCTTCTTAGCATTAACTCTAGTACAGACATTATACTTCAGTTAACTTAAAGGAAAATGTTACAGTTTCCTTGGATTTGTGTTCCTATGTAAGTTCAAGGGAAACCCTAGAAGTTAGTTCGACCACAGTATACCAAATATTTTATTGCATGTTACTGTCACTCCACATAATATATGTTTGTATGAGAAACAGAAAAATGGCACCGTGCATATTTCATTATCTTTTTAGCATTCTGTTAACATAAAAATAAATGGACATTAGGGAGTCATTTGATGCCTAAAAGTAAAGTGCTTTTCCATCGACATTGCCTTTAATCATGCTTGATTTGTAAGTTTATTACCACAATTTGGTGGGTGTTACTGTTCTCAACGAAATAGTAACATCTTGTTTCATTAGTCTTTGATAGGGAAAACACCTTGATTTTGTCAAGGTTTTCTGTTTAGTCACGTATCATCTTATCTATATCTTGTATTTTTAGGCTGACATCTCTATTTGCGGACCAAACATAACCATGTCACTATGATAGAGTTTCATAAAATAGTTATATCTCAATTCTTGACTCATGTTACTATTTCTCGGTGAAACAGAAACACACCACTATCACGAGGTTGCATTGTCAATTATACCGCATTTTGTCTGCTCATGGTTGTTTTTGCTCGTTGTTAACACAGTAGAGCTTTGTTAAACATGCATATCTTATTTTTTGATTCATGTTACAGTTTCTTGATGGAACAGTAATACATTATTTCTCATAAATTACACTGTTAATCATACCTTATTTTGTCAACTTATGTTCCTTTTGCTTATTATCAATGCAGTAGAGATTCATAAAACAATTATATCTCAAATCTTGGTTCATGTTACTGTTTTTTGGTGAAATAGTAACACATAATTTCTTCGAAGCTCCGCCGTTAATCATGCCTCATCTTGTCAACTTATGTTCCTTGTGCTCGTTATCAACGCAGTAGAAATTCGTAAAATAGTTATATCTCAAATCTTAGTTCATGTTACTGTTTCTTAGTGAAACAGTAACACATCTCTACCACGAGGTTGCATTGTTAGTCATACCTCATATTGTCTACTTGTGCATGTTTTTGTTCTTTTTTAACATAGTAAAGTGTTGTCAAACACGCATATCTCATTTTTCTGGTTCATGTTATTGTTTCTTAATGAAACAGTAACACATAGTTTCTTGAAAGTTCCACTGTTAATCACCCCTCATCTTCTCAACTTATGTTCCTATTGCTCGTTATCAACGCAATAGAGATTTGTAAGACAGTTATATATCGGTTCTTGGCTCATGTTACTGTTTCTCGGTGAAATAGAAACATACCACTACCATGAGGTTGCATTTTTATTTATACTTCATAGAGTAGTGCTTATACATGTTTTTGCTCGTTGTTCATGTTTTTGCTTATTATTTGTTCAGTAAAGTTTTGTTAAACATGTATATCTTATTTTTTCTAGTGTGTTACTATTTCTTGATGAAACAGTAACACACTAAAAAGAATTGGAAGTTACATTATTAATCATACCTTATTTTATCTATTTATGCATGATTTAACGCTTGATTTGACATTTACTTGAACAAAAAGGCACTAAAGCACCCATACAAGCAGAAGATTCTGAAGAAGAAACCTAAAAATTTCAGCAATACAGGTCCAATCTGTTGGCATACATAAGCCAGGTTGATCAGCTTCAATTCAATGACAGACGCACAATGGTGTTGCGACACAACCCATTTTGGGTCCTAATAAATACAATAATAATAAAGGAACTAAATCGCAGCATGTGTCGGAAGAGTGATGTTGAAATTCAGTCCATAATTGCTACCTTCTCAAACAAGAATAATCATTTCAATATCGGGGGCGAACATCTCAGAATAACACCAACATCAGTGAAGCTGATCTTTGGAATAAGGGATGAAGTGTTGGTGTGTGTCCTAGGAACCAATCATATAGATTATTGAAATAATACACAATGTATTATGTCTTATTTTAGATAATTTAATTGTTATATTTTGTTCTCATAATTTTATTATTATTTTGCGCGATTTATAACTTAATATAATAATTATCCTTAGAATAGCTTCGCTATTTCTAAAATGCTCCTACTCAAGTATTATTATGAAAAGGATAGTAATAATACATTGAGACTAGCATGTATAGTGACTGATGATTATGAATCATGGATATGTGATATCAAGTCAATACGTAAGTACATTACTAGTGAACAATGTACTGGACTGACCCACTATGAGAATATTGTACGGATAGACGTGTCATAAGTTATTCTCATATGATCACAAATATATATAAACCTTTGACCTGAAGTCACTACGGTTCCCTACATGAGGAATTATTCACTTTAATATTGTTCTATGTCACCTTTAATCAAGATGACAAGTAGGGCATTGATTGGGTGTGTCATAAATCGTGCAGAGGGAAGTGAGTGATGTAGATGAGATTTTGTTACTCTTGTATAAAAGAGAAATATCCTTGGGCCCCTTGATTGAGTGAGACTTAGAAATGCATGACCATGCTCAATTGAATTAATATGTGATATTAATCATTTATTTTAAGTCTACTCAGTATCAAGAAATATAAATTGAACATTGACGAGGATGACACATTCCATGCCTCCAATTCAATTTGGATATAATTACAAAAGGGATTATGATGCAAAACGTTGATCATGTATTAAGTGGATGTCGAATCACAGACATTCTTACTACTTGAGAGGCAGTGATGTATTGTTAGATACCGCTCACTGTCTATAACTCAATAATAAGTCATTGTCAACGTAGTAAGAACCTACAGGGTCACACAAAAGGAGTAGGAATAAGACAATAATTAATTAGACTTTAATTATATTAATATCCAATTAATTGGACTTATTTTCGTGCATATATATATATATATTATTAAGAATAATAATGTGTTATTCGCGTAATATATATATAATATTATGTGATATTAAAGTAATATCAAATAATTACGTTATCAGATATTAGATAAATATATTATGAGATAATATTATTTGGATATTTGATAACTATATACAATTATCTAATAATTAAGATATTTATATTATGAGATAATATTATTATCTAATATTAAATAATTAATAGATAAGTCCTATCTCTCCCCATTATCTCTAGGATAAGGATAAGATGAGTTGTTAAATGTAATTAAGATTTTGGAAGCATTATCCTAGTAGGATTAGGATTGTGGCTTGCTAAAGTTCTATAAAAAGGGGCTTAAGGGCAGCACATGAATGACACGCTCAAAACTTCCATACAAATCTTAAATCACTTAAAAATATCCAATCCTAATTCCTAGAGAGAAAAATGCATCCTAGCAGATTCATGGAGGGTGAGAGGTCGTTGTTCACTCCATGTGAATACCGTAGAGACGTTGTACCATTTAGCCGGCGTTTGATTCATCCACTCTCAAGTTTTGATCAGTAGAAACATGAGTGCCCAATAGGTAAAACCCTAATAATTGATTTATGCTTTTTACATGGATCCTAGGTAGAATTCGGATCAAAATTTTAAAATTCCGCTGTATGTAATAATCTGAATTCCTAACATGGAGACCAGCCCATCCAGATAACATCTGGCAAAAGGCCACGGTCAGACTTCGATACAAGGTGTTTCCGTGGCAAAGCACGGATGAGTAAACCAATGATATTCAACGCACTCGAAAGAGCAGTGCGAGGAACATCGGAGATTGATGTGCATGATATCTCTCGTCTTATAACAATGATGCTTCTAGTCACCCTCTTTGTACCAAACAGGGCCTACACATTAGGCTGATCATATATCAAATATGTAGAGGAAGTAGATGCAATAACATAATATGGGTGATTACAACATATTCACGACCAACTAATGAATTTTCTCAAAAAGGACAGCACCTCTAATGTAACCAGCTGTGTTATGCTATTGCCAGTAAGTTAAAGATGTCAAAACTCCTTTTTACTTTATGTCACTATCTTTTATATTGTCTTCATTCATTTCCATTTATTTAAGTGAATGTTTCTGTCTCCTTTTTGTATGTTTGTCGGCACTCTTGGTTCATGTTACTGTTTTCGACCAAAAATAGTAACATGTCCTTGCTTTGTCTGTAAATGGTAACCTAAAGTTTTATGCCATTCTGGTTGTTAATGTGATTTCACTTAATAGTTATTTTTGAGTTTTTCTTTCATGTTGATGACTGCGTACAAGAATAACTTGTTTACCTCCAGTTTTTTTGCGTCTTTTATTATTCTGTCCTTAAATGCAACCTCTAAAGGAAACTAACGTGATAAAATGAACAATTTATTATTGACAATATTGGCTGTGTGAGATTACAAGCTTGCTGAACGGGCATCACATCGAAAGAGTTCCAAGATGCCTCAAATGGGACCTAAAGCTCTTCACACGCTAACTAAGGGATTAATTTATCAGCCAGCTTTAAGTAACCGTATGAAACTGTTAACTTATTATGAAGCTCGATACATGTCAGTATAAGAAAACATGTTACTATCTATTTCCATGAAAAACAGTAACATTAAACAAGATGTTACTGTTTCTACGTGAAACAGTAACAGGTCCTTCTCTCCAGGTTTCTATTATTAATTTGATCCTCATTCCAGCAATTTACTTTGTTTTGTGAATGGTGTTGTTGTTTCATAACAAACAGAAGCATGCCATAGTTGCAATGTAACATGTTACTATATTTTCTAAAAATAGTAAATGCGCCTTTTATCAGTTTTAACAGTTAGTAATATTCGATTTGTTAATTTTTCCCTTCATTGACCTTGTGTTAAGGTTTCCACGTAAAACAGTAATATATCGTGGGGTTCTACTGAACTGGAGTGGAAACAGAAACATCTTTTAATTCTAATTTCTTTCTATTAACCATACATTATTTTATACATTTAATGTGCTTCGTAGTTAATAATTTACCAATAATTATTGTTATGCTATAACTTTGTCCTTTATTTTCATCTTTCTGTTTCTCACTGAAATAGTAACATGCTGACTTACCACACTAATAGTGAAAACACTCTTATGTTTTAGGTCATAAACAGAGAAATTGAGCTCACAGTACAAGAATATGACCTTCTCTACATAGTTGAAACAAATCTACAGTTAATTGAATTTATTGACAAAACAAAATCACAGAACACACCCTCCCAATAGGAGGATTCGGGAGGTGATATTGAGACAGCATTGGCCCAGTACGTGATTCAACCACGAGCAACAAAGCTAGACCAGTTTGTCGATATTGTACTGTCTCACAAAGAGCAACATCAACAAGACAATGATGAAGTCCTATGGCTTAGGGATCAACTCTTCAGTGCAAATACAAAAATACTCAAACTGAACGATGAATTGACATCCCTCACTGAGAAACTTCAGACATCAGAACAACAGACACAATAAAATGCAGAGATAATAGCAAAACTCAAATACGATAACGCACAACTACAGGAGCAACTGTCTACTGCAACAAGTGAGGCAGAAAACTTCAGGGCGGTCAACGATAGTTTGGAAAATCAGAATAAACAACTCAATGCACGACTATCAAAACAAATTGTGCAGGTGGTTGAACAAGATGAGGTAGAAACCACCGAAGCTGATGAACAAGATAAAAATGAGGAAAAACAGCATTCGATGATAGCGAATATTAAAAAGAAAACAAGAAAAATAAAATGGGATGAAGAGTTCACATACTCGGGGCCAGTGAAAAAATGTACAAGACAAACAGATGCACGATAACAGACAACAATTGCTGAAGAGGTTTATGGGTAGAGCAAAAAGGCCCCTGTTATAATTAAAGAGGATACACCAGCAGATAAAACTAAGAAAAAGCAAACTCATAAGGCAACGAATACTACAAAGTTGCCAGCTGCAAAATACCTGACCTAAGATGTCAAGAATAAGATGGTACAAATAAAATTGGTAGGAGACCCACAGTAAGTTATGTCCTGTTTTCTTCTCAATTCTTTGTATTTACTAGAAAATATTGCCTATCATTTCATCTCATCCCAATGCCAAATCACCATATGCAGTATTTTTGTCTGGTTAATCTCCCAGCAAGATTTGTTCATAACTTTTGAGGAGTTGGTGGGAGTAATCAAGGAGAAGTCAATCACGAACAATGTATGTATCATCTGATCATTTAAAGGCATTATTATTTTGTTTTCTTCCATTCTCTAGCTATGTTACTATTTCTTCTCAAAACAATAACAAGAACTTACTAAGTCTATTCGGGTTTAAAAAGTATGGTACTATTGTGTAGAGTGCAAACAGTTAGATATAATTATTCTTTCTGTTACAAATGCTGGATTCTTGTGCTACTGTTCGGAGTTTGCCGCCCTTATCAATCATCTAATAAGAACTAAATAATTAATGCAGATCATAGATGGTCATGCCTACACTCTGAGCTTAGCTTCCACGAACAGTAAAAGGAAGATATTTGCATTCGACAGCTGCTGCTGGGTAAGATCCTGAATCCATTTCCCAAATATGAATTACAGAAGACAGTATTGATACTGACTTGGGTTAAAACTATATTGACAGTCTTACATTGTGAGCGACACCAAGTTACTGTAGGAAGCCAGGCAGTTCAAATTTGATGCATATATATATTCCCAATGAACTCCACAGGCGTGAATGACTTCAGAAACCCCAACCACTTCACACTTCTTGTCCTAGATAATAAAGAGTGCAAATGGACACACTACAACTTGCTGCGGCCGAGAAAAGAGGGGGCACCAGATCCATACTTTTGTGATGTCATGATAGTGGTGAGTGATATTAAATACTATGATAGAATAGCAAGTGCTATTACTTTTGATTTGACTGAAGTTGCATTGCTAGCCACATTCTTGAACCTTTTACCTTGTTATCTTATTGATGTTACTCTTTCTATTAGAGACAGTAACATATCATATTCACAACAAGACAACGTCGTATCTCTCGTATGTAGTTTATAGCATAGTTTTCCGTTGGAGAAAACATGTCAAGTGTGATGCTATTAGATGATAAACTGTTATTCATTAATGTTTCTGTTTCTTGTCAAAATAGTAACACTTTGTTTTCTCGGAGTTTCATTTTTTAATTAAACTTAATTGGGTTATTTGTATGCTGGATGTGTTTTTTGCTGATGTTATTGTTGCCATAACAAAAAATAATAACTCATCACAATACAAGATGTTATAGCTAGTAGTGTAGACATTTACATGGAATTTTCATTTTTCATTTTTTTGATTTGCTAACAACAAAAGGACTATTACGAGAAAAAGATGAATGAAGTCCTTGCATAGAGTGGAATGGATACAAAGGTAGAGCCAGCCACCACAGGTCGACCTTTTGAGATAATATCATACAAACGGACACTTCAATAGGAAGAAACGTCGTAAGTAGCAAGTTCTTTTCTTATCCAAGGGTAACATGTCTAATAGGTACTAAACTAACTCATGTTACTATTTTCCAGGCAAGACTACATGATTTTCGTATGCTTGCATATAGAGAATATATTCAGCAATAAAGAGTTTCAAGAATAATTTCTGCTGGAGGAAGTGAGATAATACAGAGCAAAATTAGTAATTAAATTTCTCGAGAATTTCAGTCTTCCCAGCTGAAGTTAATTATTATGCACATATGTAACACTAAAGTTAATTATTATGCACATATGTAACATTAAATTCATGTAAAATCATGGTCTTAGATATATTTAAAATTTAACTGTATGTATAACTCAATTATAAATGTTAATCTTCTATACAGTTTAATCTTATATCTAGTTTACGTTAGCACTCAGACAACACGTTGCCATATGAACTGCGAACACATGTGTTAATATTACTCTTTTTTTACGGATGTAGCAACATCCAGTTATGTGGTTCTATTCATAAGACTTACCACCAATGCTTGTATGAAAGAAGTACATTCTTTGAAAAAGTCCCCCAGCGATAAACATGCATCTCTCACACGCACATGCGCCATTTTCTTGGGTGTTACTATTTTCATCCAAAACAGTAACATCTTATAAAAAGGCATTTCTTGGATCTTATCCTAAGAGGAATTTGTCAAGTGACATAAATAACCACCTAAACCCAACTTCCAGCCACCGGTAACCTCCCGGTTTCAAAACTTAATAACCTCGATATGTTAATATTTTCGTCCAAAATAGTAACATCCCCTAAATAGGCAGTTCTTGGTTCTTATCCGGAGAGAAACTTGTCAAGTAACATAAATAACCACCCAGACCCAACTTCCAGCCACCTGTAACCTCCCGGTCTCAAAACTCAACAACCTCAATATGTTACTATTTTCGTCCAAAACAGTAACATCTCCCAAATAGGCAATTCTTGGTTCTTATCTG
The DNA here is from genome assembly GCA_020226215.1 of Sindora glabra. Classification (NCBI taxonomy): domain Eukaryota; kingdom Viridiplantae; phylum Streptophyta; class Magnoliopsida; order Fabales; family Fabaceae; genus Sindora; species Sindora glabra. The sequence goes on from CM035233.1 coordinate 56,917,785, forward strand.
GAGAAGAACTTGTTAAGTGACATAAATAATTACCCAAACCTAACTCCCAGCCACTTGTAACCTCCTGGTCTCAAAACTCAACAACCTCGATGATGTTACTGTTTTCGTTCAAAATAGTAACATCCCATAAAAAGATATTTCTTGGATCTTATCCGAAAAGGAACTTGTCAAGTGACATAAATAACCACCCAAACCCAACTTCCAGCCATTTGTAACCTCTCGATCTCAAAACTCAACAACCTCGATGATGTTACTATTTTCGTCCAAAATAGTAACATCCCATAAAAAGGCATTTCTTGGATCTTATCCGGAAAGAAACTTGTCAAGTGACATAAATAACCACCCAGACCCAACTTCCAGCCACCTGTAACCTCCCAGTTTTAAAACTCAACAACCTCGATATGTTACTGTTTTCGTCCAAAATAGTAACATCTCCCAAATAGCTAGTTCTTAGTTCTTATTCGGAGAGGAACTTGTCAAGTGACATAAATAACCACCCGGACCCAACTTCCAACCACCTGTAACCCCCTGGGCACAAAACTCCAACAGCCTTGATAATGTTACTGTCTCAGACCAATAAAGTAACATGCAGCTTGTTGGCTTGCTTTCTCAGGCGATGTAGCCAATGCACAGCAGGCTCTACCCCAGAAATGAAAATGCATCCGACTGACGTTCATGAGCCACATTATTGGGTGTTACTGTTTTCGTCCAAAACAATAACATCCTACAAAGAGGCAGTTGTTGGATCTTATCTAGAGAAAAACGTGTCAAGTTACATAATTAACCAACAAGACCTAGATTCTAGCCATTTGTAATTCCCCCGGGATCAATTCTCCATCAGCCTCAACGATGTTACTGTCTCCGATCAAAATAGTAACATACAACTGCTTTGGCCTGCTTTCTCAGGCAAAGTGGTCAATTAACAGTGTGCAAACCCCCAGCAATAAACATGCTTCTCTTATACTACAACGGGTTGCATTCTTGGGTGTTACTACAACGGGTTGCATTCTTGGGTGTCTGGAGATGATGCACGAAATGAACTGAACTGTACTACAGGAGTCTCACAAGAATTGTCATGGGAAAAAATGAAAATGTATTGTTATATTCCATCAAAAGCTTGAGGAAATCCAATTCAGTAACTTATATATATTAATCGGAAGCCACATCAACTAATACATTATGGGTTCCGATGTTAGATAAGCGTCCAAAAAATAGGTGCACATACAAAAGTTCAACAACATAACATGAGTTCAGTGAGTGTGTTAGCTCCTAATGACTACTAGTTTTCATAAAACTTCACTGATCTGGAAGTAATAAACCATGCACATAAGTAACTCTGAAATCTTCTGGAAGGCTAAAAAAGAAATCAACTTCTAGGAGGTTGAGAGCAATTTTCCTTGCCACATTCATAACTTGGGTAGGAGTCAACCCATCAATCTACATAATCTCACTAGTTACTTGCATCCTTCTCCCTACAGAATTAGATTCATGTTAGAAACAAGAAGCCAAGCGGCCTATGTGTTTACTTACATCCTTCATCACATCACCCATTCGTGCAAATCTAGAAGAGAATTCTCTTAAAACTTTCAAATTTTCTATTTTTGCCTTCTTTGACCTACGATTTGATGGGGTGGTTAAGGAAGAAGTTCCCATCGGGGCACATGGAGGGACTGGGTAAATGTCCTCCATGGAAAAGGTAAGAACATGTTCTTCTTGCTCTTCTTCTTCTTTATCCCTTACTTCGTCTTCCATCTCCTCTAATGCATCTTGTGGATTTACAGCCTCATCTCCAATGGCTTTATCCTTCCCAAATATTTTAGCTAAATTATCAAAAAATGAAAATGGCTTATTTTTTAACCCCACGGCATTTTTGTGGCTCTAACATAAAAGAAAGGAAAACATAATGAAAGAAGAAGGTAAAACTTTAAAATCTGTCACTAATAAATAGAAATATACACAGACACACATATGTGCATAGAAGAAAAAGCATAATATAAAATATTACCTTCACCCATTCATCCTAGACTGGTTTTGAGCATGTTACGAACTTCTTTTCATCATTCCATCCAAATCCGCTGGCAGCTGGATCAAGCATCTTCGCAATAACATTATATTGATTCCTCAAATACTTGATACAGGACTCGATGTGTGGTTTAACCTTCATACCACACCCAGGAAGCTTTTGATCCATAAGTTATTCCAACCTATTATAAGCACCATTCTTAAACTGACCATTGTTCGTTTTCCAACCACCTAGCTCCACAAGATTCGTCATTGCACTAATTAGTGTACGATCTTCAACGCTTCCCCATCTTATGCATCCTCTAGATGGGTTCGCACTGTTACTACCTTGGTTGGCATTTCTTTGAGCTTTTGGTTGACTCATCTATAAAGAAGGAAAGATAGAGAGAGAGAGAGAAAACATAGGAATTCGTAAGAGCGGCATTCTGCTCATGATTTAATAATTTAAGATGATCATACTGCTAGTTCAATAAAAGGTGAAGTCATTAATCAGATTTTATTACAAATTCAGATAAAAATAATATAAGAATAAAGTGTATATTGTCTATCAATCTATAAATGCAATATAAGTGAAACGCGCTACATAGTTTTTGCTAAACTCTGTTCGATGATGTGGTGTCATGTAACCATGCATTGTACATCTCATTGGCAAGATCATATCTGAATGTACTCTATGCAGCACTAGATTCTATAATCCCAATATTAAGTTCACTATTGTCTTCTTCCTCACCATCCACAAGTAAGGGCTCCATGGGATCCACACTCATGTATGTTCAAATGAAATTATGCATCAATGTGCAAGTCAAGATAATTCTACCCACAGTTCTCCTAGGGTACCAAATTGTACATCTTAGAATACCCCATCTCATTTTTAACAATCCAAAACACCTTTCAATAATATTTCTTGCTAGAGAATGCTTCATATTAAAATATTCCTCAACAGATACTGGTTGAGCACCACTCTTCCACACACTTAGATGATATCTTTGGCCTCTAAATGGTGTTAGAAATCCCTCGCAATTCATGTATCCAGCATCATACAAATAGTGGTTGCCTATAATTAATCAAGATAAGTGTTAAGTAGTTTCATCTCAAATAAGCTCCTTGGTTTAAATTGAGCAATGTCAAGGTATTTATGTTGTTATTTTGTGGAACTATCAAAGCATTTTTTCTAGAAAGTGCATCTCGAAGCGCTCTATTGTCATGTGCGGACCCCTCCCAACTAGGCAATATATAAATAAATTGCAAATCCCGCGTGCACGCAGCTAACACATTAGTAGTGAGTTCTCCTTTTCTATTCCTGAACCTAGCTTTATCTTTATCCCTAACACGAACCTTAATATGACTTCCATCCAAAGTACCTAAGCAATTCTACGGTGTGTATATATATAACTTGTTAATAGATGCTGTATATATTTATAAATATTTACACATTTATCTAATCTTCCTAAAAATTCTAACTTACCTTAAACCATTTTAACCTCTCATCTTGGCAATTTTCTGTCACTGGCTCAGGTTTCTTTAGTAGAATATCATGGCATCTAAGGACAGCGTGAAAAATTGAATTAAAGTACTTAGATATTGTCTCACCACTTCTCCTAAAATACAATTGAGTTCTTCGATTTTTTGTGTCATAAGAAAGTGTGAATAGAAATAAAGCAACCATATCCTCTAAACTACTATTCCTATTTCCTTATAACTTACCAACATCTCTAAGCATATCACATAACTTAGAAAAATAAGCTCTATTCATTCTAAGGTTGTCTAAGCATGCTAAGTCACTTTTTTGAATTATTGACCTGAGATTTAAAAAGCTAGCATAATATCTTTTTTCAGCACAACTATCAAATATATAGGATATAGGCTTAGACAATCTAATGTCCAAAAAGGATAGAAGATATATAAATTCAGCAATAACCTCCAAAATCATAAGCATCATCTATGTGTATAACACAATACATGTAGTAGCAATCTTCTTCTTTTTACTCAATGGTAAGCAAGCCATAACTGTATGACATAGGCAAATTACATGCAAAAATGTTATAAGTTAAAAAAGTAATAAAAATATGATCAGTCACTTTTAGTAATTTGAATTTAACAAACATGATTTATCTTTTTCAAGGTAGTCAACAAGTAAATAATAACGATATCATATCCAGAACCTCTTAGAAGTTTTGCCGTGGGGGTGGATTAAACATCCTAATTTGCTAAACCATGAGCATACACCCTTTTTTATCAAATTCTACCATTATTTTATTACTGTTTGTATTCCAATGCTACAGCTTCTATTTGATAGAAAGTTAGGAAGGATAAAAATTTTCGATTATGAAGGTTGTAGCTTACATAATAGAAAAAGAGGAAATATAACGAGCAAGACCATCAAAGCTTACCAGAAATCACTAGTACCGTCGCTAGGAACTGCTGCTAGGGTTGAGAGGAGATAAAAGAAGTTCGAGAACTAGAAATTCCTAGTACCGTTGCCAGAAACTGTTGCTAGGATTGAAAGGAGACGGGAAATGTTCGAGAAAATAACGGCATACACGAAGAAGTGAAACCTGATATTCAAATTATAAGGACAAAATTAATATTAACTAATTTTAACAAGGTTATTTTTGTCTATAAATTAATTGAAAATGCAGGTAATAAAACTTACCCAGAGGGGAGTGGGTAAGTGATCTCCTGTATTTTATAGGAAATATAAGTTTCCGGGAAGGTTCATTTCCTTCTATTTGCGCAACCAAACAACTCTATGATAATTTATATCCTGAGAAGTCCAATTTTCTATGTTTGTTACTGCGAACCAAACGATCCGTTACATTATTAAAGATTCACACATACCGGATTCTGAAAACAATTAAAGGAGGACTGGGCTGCTCAAACGTTAACGTTATCGTCCCCAAGCGAACGTGAATGTTCGCGCGTCTTCATCTTTCTAACACAAAAAGCCGGTTCGCTTATACGCATGGAACACATCTTTCAACCATGTCATTAATTATAAAAAACTATGATCGAGAAAACTTGAGTCACAAAGAAAAAAACTTGAAAAATTATCTTAAGAATTACTAAAACATTTTCTTACAAGATAGGTGCAGAAAAGGTTAAAAATTTTATAATTTCAAATTTGTATTTTTGTAAGTTTTGTTAAATAATTTCATTGATTTATAATAAAAAAATTTGTAACTTAACAAATTTTCTATTCTTTTTTAATTTTGAAATAAATAAATAAATAAATAAATAATATTTTATCATTATTTTATTCATTTTCTATACATATAAATGATATCAAAAAATTTATATTTTCTTTTCACATTCATTTTTACGTATTTTTTATATTTTTTTCTCATTACATCCAAAAGGTAAATTTTTTGTTTAATTAGCTTCACTTTCTTATATTTTTGCCTTTATTTTCCTTAATCCTAAGTTCTAATTCTAACTATACAATTTTATTTTACTTTTCTATTCTCTTAGTTAATAATTTAATACTACAAAATTTTGATATATATCTTCAAACAAAATATAGTATATATAATCAATTATAAAAAAATTATTAAATTTATATAATATATAATATATAATAAATTATATAAAATTTTAATAATTTAACTATATTTATAATTAATTATTCTATCACTAACAAGCCTTGTTTTAACTTTTAATTTTATTTCTTCTCATAAAAAATAAATTTCCTTGTAGTTCTTACACTCTTATATTCTTACCAGTAATTTTATAAAAAAAATTATATTCTTCAAAAATTAATTGTGTATTAGTTAATAACTTCTTGTACCCCACGCCTTCTTTTTCAAAAAAAAAAAAAGGGAAAAGAAAGGAATTACCCCACCTTGATTTTGCCCTGTCTTTATTTATTGTACGACTTGGTTCTTTCCTCGGCGTTAGTCAACCAGGGCGGCTGCCGAATGCGGTGGCTCTTATTTCCTTACTTCTTTTTTTTTTTCCCTCCCCTTCAAAAAAAAAAAACTCAAAAAGTTTCATATTTACTACTATAATTTTATTATTTGCTTGTGGGTCCGAAGAGCATGCAAATAAGGTAAATTTAATAATTTTATTTTTAAAATTATAAAATATTAATAAAAAATTTTAAATTATATAAAATTATAATTTTATCACTTAATAATAATTAGTACAAATAATATTATCTTTTCGTACATAGTTCAAAGAATAAATTATTTGTAATAATGGATAAATTTATTTATATGGATTATTATTTAAGGATAAAATTATAATTTTATATAATTTAAAAATTATTTTATCAATATTTTATTATTTTAAAAATTATTAATTCTATGAAAAAAAAACTACAATTACAAAACATGGTAGAGAAATAGGTGTTCACGAAGTGACATGAAAATAATAGTTTGAAATGAAATAGGATGGAACTAATTTTGTGAAATGTATTATATAGTTTTTTTTAAAAGCTTTTATGTTTATGATAATATAATTCAAAACTCTTTAATATGGACCGATGAAACTAATTTAGTAGATAATTTTATTTATAATTATTAAATAAATGTAATATCTCATTATAAAAAATGCTTTAAATAATTATTTTTTTTCAAAATAACCTTCACTATTATAAATAATTATGATAGAACTTTAAATTCTCGAATAAAAAATTATTCGCTCCCAAATTTAATTTAATCAAGAGTCCCTTTTAATTCCTTACGTATATAAAATTATTGTTAAAAATTCCCTAATAAACTCAACCAAAATTTCCATTTACATATTTTTTGGAACTAACTTCTCTGGGTAATATAAAATTCGAAAATTTACAAACATCCATAAATCACTAACAGAGCACACCAGAATTTATTTAGTTTGGTACAGTATTATCATTAAGTTTTGATTTCAATTTTTCTAAAAAAGATGACGAGTACTTATTTAAATAATTTTTTTATTGTCAATATAAAAAATTAGCAAATTTTTTGTGTGCCATTGGACATATTCTTTTAAAAAAATTATTTTTGAAATATTTAATAATTTATGCACAGTAAATGCTTCAATTCAAAGCAAAAATGCTTTTTTTTTGTCTTTTGATTTTTTTAACAAAGAAATAATACCTACTTTAAAAATGAAAAAAATAAAAGGCTAGAAAGAAAATAATTAATAATTAATTTGAAATATATGTGTATAAATCTCTTAAAAACACTTCAAAATTACCTTCTTAGCAGATTATGAAATTCAAAATATTATATATCTTACAATCTATAAAAGAGAATGCATAATGCACTTTTATTTTAGAAATATATCAAAATTTTTCCAAAAAATACATCTAGAACCATCAAATGTTGAATATGTAAAAAGATTAATGATACAAACTGGTAGATATATATTTTATTTTTAATGTATTAATTGTAAAATAAGTGTTGTTTTAAATAATAATAATAAGTGTAAAATGTAAAACTTAAGCCCATGAAAAAAAACACTAGGACAAGACAACATATATAAGTAAGCTAAATTTATGAAGCGAAATAAAAGAGTAAGCTAAATTTATGTCGGAATTTTTAACCAAAATTATTTAATTATTAAATGAAGTTTCATCTAATTAATCAGATAAAATTATGGGAAAATTGTAAATTTACCTTTCAAAGAAAATATTGATGGATGACGCCTTCTTTTAATTTTTATCCAAAAATTTGTTATTGGCGTTTCACACTTTTTTTTCCCGTCGTGATTTGACTCCCACCATTAACCAAAATTGACTGATGCTTCAAATCCGGGCCCGTACCTCTTCGACCAGAGCTCCTTCTTTTTTCTTTATTGGCGGACTCCAAACCCAATTCCATTCCACTTTAATTCCGTGTTTAGTAAATTCTCATGACACGTCTTAATAAATGTCAAAAATTGCACACGTAAATATCAAATTTTTTATTTTTGATAAATATAAATATATAATTCATGAAATCACCTGTTTTATTTTTGATAAATATAAACGTGTAATTCATGAGATAAAATTTAAATTTTACTAGAAAATATAAAATTAAAAAAATAAAATAATAAGATTATTTTTATAAATATAGTGTTTACAGTTATGTAAACTAAGTTTATTAATTTGATTGTGGCCACGAAGAAAAGGCTAGAATTATTATTCTTACTTTATTTTAAAAAATTAAGTTTTAAACTTCATTTTGATTTCACACCTTTATTGAAAGGTGTAAGACTTTTTTATTTAATTTAGATGTGAATTAAGTATTTTTTATAAGAAATATAAAATAAAAGAATTATATTGACACTTCTTATTATAAAAGGATAAAAGGTACATTAATATCAATTTTATTTAATAAATTTTGTATAAATAATATGATGAGAGACATTTTGCAATTGAGAGGAACGTTATTCTCATTCTTTTTAAATTTACTTTTAATTTATTTTTTTGTAATTTATAAAATTCACAATTTTTTGAATTTTAATATTTATTGAAGAAAACTGATACAATAAAAAGGTGTATCAAGTATTTTCAAATAGTAGACGTAAGATTTATATGTACGGTGAATTTTACAAGTATTATATATCTTGCATGAGAAGGTGTGACTAAAAAAATATTTATATACCTCAATAATAATACTTATTTTCATTTTCTCTTACAAAATCTAATTATAATTTTAATATCATAAAATTAAAAAATTATGGTATATAAATATTAAAAATTGATAATTAATTGTTTTAGTATATAAAATTATAATTATTGTTATGAGTACAGTAATAAGATAAAGTTAATAGTTGGTTGACTAAATAATAATAAATTGAATTGCAAAGCATTCCAAATCTCATAAAAAATTTTAAATTTAATTCATAAACCATTTTTATTTTGAGATATTTATCATTTACTGTTTCTATCTTAATAGAATTTGGCTTCCACATGATAAAAAGATATGAAGATCTCTGATGTAAATAAATGGACAAGAGGAAAGAAATTATAATATATTACTAATATTATATAATAATATACTAATATATTATAAAATTTTATTTTTTAATAATTATATTTAATATATTTTTAATAATAAATTAATAATTAAATTTAATAATATATTAATATACTGTTACATTAATAATACAATAAAAATTTTCGAACGGGAGTGAAACTAGCGGTAATCAATGCTATCAAGTAACTGGCTTATAGGTTTTTTTAAACTTTTTTTTTTACAACTTGTCTCGACACCACCGTCCACGCAAGAATCTTTAGTCCAACGCCCTATGCCCGCGCGCGATCACCGGCTCCTCCGGCCATCCCGGTCTGCTTACTTACCTAACCGGTCACCTTCCTTAGCTTTCCATCTTCTCAACCGGTTTCTGACTACACTTCTAAATTCTAACCCCTTTAAAATATGCTTGTCCTGTTATCTCGCCCAATTTTTTTACTGTGGTAAAAATTTTCTTCATCTAGGACCACAAAGATATGACATGTCTATTACGTTTATTGGTTAGGATGACAAAAAGTTCGCCTATTGAGCAGCAGAACTGGACTACGAAGGAAAAATCAAAGATTTTAATTGAAAGAAATTGAAAATATTTCGTGAGCAACCAATAGGTTTGTGCCAGCTCAGGTTATTACGGAGGTTCTGGAGAAATCGGGGGCATTAGAGTCGGGCTTTGTCAAAATTTAACTTGAATGTAAGGTGAATTTGGGTTGAATTTCCAGAAAATTTGACCCAACGCCGTATTCGTATCAGAAGACGCCACGTCAGGCCGGTGAAAGCACTCAACTGGTTAAAGTACCTTTCTATCCCCAACCTTTTTCCGGAATGATGATCGTGTCCTTGGTGAAATGACGAGGCATAATGTGATTGGCAAATGAAAAAGGCCCTAGGTGCTGCGGAGGAATAATCAAAACCGTCAGTGCGGTCTCGTCTTTTCCTTTTTCTTTTTTAATTTTTTTATAGGGAGGGCGCTCGCTTTTATTGGATTGGCGATTTTATCAAAACACAAAAATAATTATAAAAATTATTTATTAATTTTTTCCTTTTTTTTTTTTCAATGAGAAGGGAGTGAAGAGCATAGGAAATGGAGAATGAAGAAGCTCTCTTGCTCCTCTCTCTTCTTCTCTTAGGAGTTTGTCTAACTATTTTCTCTCCCGGATTTTCTCGCAATCCAAACACCCTTTAGGAGGAAGGTCTTTCTAGTTGCTTATCTTTTCACAGAGATCTGTTTACTCTCCGTGCCAATGGACTCTTTTCCGCTTCCCTTGCTACTGAACAGCGGGTAAGATCCAACTTCGACCAAAGCTTGTGTCAGTTCAGATCACTTACAAGTTTTGCTTTTTGATCTCTTTTTGATGTAATGATGGGTTGATTGTGAAGGTAAACTGTTTTGGTTCCCTTCTTTTCCTTTTCCCTTCGTGTTGTTGTTTTTGAGAACCGATGATGTTTTTGATTCCGAGCTATCTTGAACTCAGTGACCGTAAATTTTCATTTTTTGCCTCTCACTTTCTCGCTGGTTTTTTGGGACAATTGTTTCAATTTATGTAATGTAAATTGGGTTGGTGCATGGTCCTTGCATCTGAGTTTTCTGAGTAGTTTTTGGGAAAATGAGAACGGATAACTTGCTAAAAGTCAGTCACTAGTGTGATCCTGTAAAATCCACCGTATTATTCAGTGCTTGAGATCATCGAAGTCCCGTGTATGTTCAATCGGTGACTTTCTTTGACTCTTTTTTTACATGCATAATCCTAACCTATATAGTATTTTTTTTTTAGTATGTTGTCCTTTTTTTCTGGGTAAGTGTCATATAAAACTGGAAAAACGAAGCGAACAAAAGTAAATAGTTTTGAAATAATATTCCATTGTTAATTTCCAAAAATGTATATATAACTTGCTCTATTGAGTTTAGTGTGTGGATGACTGTTTGATTTCCTTATAAGCGGGTTGATGAGGGGTTTTGTTCTCAGAGAGAAAGAAAAGGAAAAAGAAACTCATCATCTCTGTGTTTCCTTTACATCACTTGTATTATGTCATGCTTGTTATTGGGTGTTTATGCGAAAAAATGTTTCTGCTTCTTGAGCTCATATAATAGAAGTTTGATGTCTTCGATGGTTAGGTTTAATGGATTTGCTTTTATTTTTCCCCAGATTGAACCCATCCAAGTGAAAGCATGAGATGTGAATTGGAGCTGTTAAAACCAATATTGTCTACAGCATTCACTTGTATTTCGTTGAGCAAGATTCAAATAAAATTAGTAAGATGAATCACTTGACTATTGAAACTGAAGATTCTTTTGCAAGCTTGCTTGAGCTTGCAGCCAATAACGATGTTGAGGGTTTCAAACGAACAATTGAGCGGGATCCCTCCTGTGTAGACGAGGTTGGACTGTGGTATGGTCGGAGGAAGGGATCGAAGCAGATGGTCAATGAGCACAGAACACCTTTGATGGTTGCTGCTACTTATGGCAGCATTGATGTCATGAAATTGATTCTTTCCCTAACTGGTGCTGACATTAATGAACCTTGTGGCCTTGACAAGAGCACCGCCCTTCATTGTGCAGCATCGGGTGGGGCTATAAATGCAGTTGATGTTGTGAAACTGCTCTTATTGGCAGGGGGTGATCCAAATTCTTTGGATGCCAATGGTCATCGTCCAGTTGATGTTATCATTGTTCCTCCCAAGCTTGAAGATGTTAAAAACAGTCTTGAAGAACTTCTTCAAACTGATGGATCTACTGCAGGGTGTAATCTTAGGGTGATCAAGACTACAAATATGAATTCTCCACCCTCATCAACTTCACCAGAGAATGGATCTCCATCTTCTGCCTCAGATTTCCAATTGAAGTCGAAGTCAAATGATTTCCCTGTTTCTTCTGCATCAGAGAAGAAAGAATATCCTATTGATCCATCTCTTCCAGATATCAAAAACAGCATATATTCAACAGATGAATTCCGAATGTATTCTTTCAAGGTGCGACCTTGTTCCCGGGCCTATTCTCATGACTGGACTGAATGCCCATTTGTCCATCCTGGTGAGAATGCTCGAAGAAGAGATCCAAGGAAGTTCCATTATAGCTGTGTCCCTTGTCCTGATTTTAGGAAGGGGGCTTGCCGTCGAGGAGATATGTGTGAATATGCTCATGGGGTTTTTGAGTGCTGGCTGCATCCAGCCCAATATCGAACCCGTCTCTGCAAGGATGGAACAAATTGTTCCAGAAGAGTTTGCTTCTTTGCTCACACTAATGAGGAACTCCGGCCATTGTATGTTTCGACTGGCTCTGCGGTTCCCTCTCCTCGCTCAAGCACATCTTCTGCCATGGATTTTGCTGCAGCTATGAGCATGTTGCCTGGCTCCCCGTCTTCAATGTCTGTGATGTCTCCTTCACCATTCACTCCTCCGATGTCTCCGACTGCAAATGGCATGTCACACTCTTCTGTTGCGTGGCCTCAACCTAATGTCCCAGCCTTGCATCTGCCAGGAAGTAATCTGCATTCTAGTCGCTTGAGATCTTCACTCAATGCGAGAGATATTCCTATGGATGACTTTGATATGTTGGCAGACTATGATGTCCAACAGCAACAACTACTTAATGAGTTGTCTTGCCTCTCTCAGCATCCTATGAATTCTAATTCTTTAAACCGCCCAGGCCGCGTCAAGACTATGGCCCCTTCAAATCTTGATGAACTCTTTTCTGCTGAGAGCTCCTCTCCTCGGTTTGCTGATCCAACGTTGGCTTCTGCTGTTTTTTCTCCAACACACAAATCAGCAGTCCTCAATCAGTTTCAGCAGCAGCAAAGCATGCTATCACCTGTGAAAACAAATTTTTCTTCTAAGAATGTTGATCATCCTTTATTGCAGGCATCTTTTGGGGTTCAGCCATCTGGCAGAATGTCTCCACGAAATGTGGAACCGATCTCACCGATGAGCTCCAGGCTTTCTATGCTAGCTCAACGTGAGAAGCAGCAACAATTTCGAAGCCTTAGTTCCCGGGAACTTGGCTCCAACTCTGCTGTTGCCGCATCTGTAGCTGGTGGCGGCGCTGGGTCCCCAGTCAATTCTTGGTCAAAATGGGGATCTTCCAATGGTAAGTTAGATTGGGCTGTTGGTGCAGACGAATCGGGTAAGCTCCGCAGATCGTCTTCATTTGAGCTTGGAAACAATGGTGAAGAGCCTGATTTATCGTGGGTGCAGTCACTTGTTAAAGAATCTCCAACTGAGATTAAAGAGAAGTTGGCAACGAATGTCTCTGGTGCTGCCGCCGTTGGTTCTTCTGGTGAGGGATCAAACATGAGCACACAAATGGAGACTGTTGATCATGCAGTATTGGGAGCATGGCTCGAGCAAATGCAGCTTGATCATCTTGTGGCTCAGCAAAACTGAAATGAATTTTGCTGACCTTGAGGTAGTTGACAGAAAGGTTCGTTAAATAACATGCTTTTTCGGAAAATTTTGTTGATGGTGTTGGAACAAGGTAACAGTAACTAAGAAAGCAAGCAAGGTGAAAAATGCTCATTTTTTCCTTCCTTGATGAGCAGGAGGTCACTTGTAATGAAGCCCTATTCTTAAGTTTGATCAATCTTTTTCTTTAATTCCTTATTTTGAGCTAGAAGAAAAGGGGAATTAGAAGGGTCATTGGAGTTAAGTTCCTTGAAACTCCGTTTTGGTCCAGTTTTGAAGATTTAAAAAATACAGGATGTTGCATATTTTTCATTTCTCATGTAATTTGGTATCAATAACCGTGGATGCCAGGGGTTAAGTAAATTAGGAATATTGGAGATTGGTCCTTTGGTCATGTAACATTCAATTAAAGTTTATTGCTCTATATTATTCTAATACCTTTGTTTTTTATGTCCAGCCCGATCCGTTTGTCGCATGGGTATTTATCTTTTTAGAGGCCAGTGGCCACATTATGGTATAAATACCTGATCTTGTCTGGATTTGATACTGTTTTAAATAGTGCCTGGGTGGATGAAATTGCAATATTTAAGGATCCCTACGGTGCTTACAGGATACATCAGAATCTTTGTCTATATCTATATTTCATATTTGATTTGAAGTCAGGAAGGCTGGTGGTCTTCATGATGACGTTGAGATTCTTAAGTTGGTGCAATCCTACTTAGTTTGCACGTGCACACCATTGCTAGACAAGTGTCTTCAGAACATCATGCTACTGCAGTGGATAAATATCTTCAAAAACCACAAAACATACGAAAAATTAATAATAATAAATGTGAATTTACGTTGGACTCTTATTATGTCTATTTGCATAGTTCGTAAAATAGCAAATATGCGAAGAAAGTAATTTGTGAACTTAATTTTGTTCAGTGTCTTGTGTTTAAGGCTTGGTAAATTTGTTTTGATAATAGCAAGGTTCGTCATCTACTTAATACGTTCCAACAATATGTAATGTTTTGAGTTGAAGGTAAATACGTAATGGTGGGAAAAAAAAAATTCCTGAAGTAGATGTTATTATACTACTAAAATGAAGTTACTATATTAAGAAAAGGAAAAAGTAATAAGATAATGTTAAATATTATTATTAAAGTAAAATGTAAAATTTTAGTAAAGACATTGTGACTTGCTTTTGTGATGGACTTGTGAAAAAAGAAATTAGTTATTGGCCCTCACCAAGTTTATTAAAAACCAGTTCTTCTCATTTCACTGCTAATAATTAAATCGTAAGTGATAGAGTTGAACAAAAGGGGGGGGGGGGTGGAAGTTGAGAAGAAAAGAAGGGCCTTATCTTTATCTTTCGGTGCTTTGCTTCAAATGCAAAGAATAAATGAAAGATTTATGGTACATTATTAATAAGTAATATATTAATATATTATTAAATTTAATTATTCAATATATTATTTTGTAGTATGTGAAATTTAACTTTAAAAAATATATTATATAATTAAACTTTATAATATATCAATACATTAATGCATCTATTAACATTTCAAATCTCACCCAAAAATAAAATAGGGCTCCCATTGCTCACATCGTCTCTCGTTCTTGTCAACAACTTAAGTGGTGGTGTGTCATAAAATCCTTTGTTTTATTTGTTGGTGATTTGACATCCATGACCATATTATTACAATCATAACAGGGGTTTTCACCTCAGCTAATAAAATGCATTTAATTGTTAATTTTATTGCCTTATATCAATTTTGTAAAATATACATATATTAAAAATTATATATTTTTTATTTTTAAAATATTAGAAATTATAATCATCTTCTTTTAATTAGATAAAAATAAAAATATATATTATGATTGGAATAATTTTCACATATTAAGAGCTATAAAGTTTGGTAAAATTCTTTTGAATCTTTTTATCCTAAGGAATTAACTTAAACAGCCCCAAAACTCTATGGGCGATTCATATTTACCTCTTTGGATTTGTTCTCAACACATTTTTTTCTTTTTTTCTTTTTAAGTGGGAATAAGAATAATTCATACAATGCATTTTCACGTGCATTTTTAATTCAATAATCTTAGCTCTGTGATGGAATATTTTGATCCCTCTTTTTTCTTATCAAGGAGCAAGTGCTAGCTGTGATTGTGATATAATAACCAAGCTAAATTCTTTTCCAATTGTTGATAGCCATAAAAATACACTTTTACTTTGGTTCTTTTGTCATAACCCTTTCTCTTTCGTATCCATTACAAAAATGTCAACTTTATCAATTTTGGCAAGCTATGAGTAGTTGTTAACATTATTTTCCGTCCTTTTTTTTTGAATAAATTGTCCTTTATATATAAAAAAAACAAAGGCAAGTAATTTTCTTTAAAATATATTAACTCATTAAAATCGGCCATTTGTGTAAGAATTTTCTTATTTTAAATTGTCATTAATTAGATTTATTTAATAAAACCGAATTAAAATGTAACTCAATTATATAATATTTGAAAGTAGAAAAATGATCTAATAGGTTATACATTTACCTCATATTATACACATTTTGTTAAGAGTGTGATTCGAACCTATTTAAACATATTTAGTATAGGGTTTATTGTTGAGTTCGTGATGGGTGAATTCAACTAAGATTATGTATATTATTGAGGTTATGTCCTTTCTTCACACTGAATGTTCATGATTGTTCTCTCTATTAGAATATCACAAATTATAGAAGGTGTAAAAAGGGAAGACCTTATGTTCTATATAGATATTTGTGTGAAAGAATTAAAGATCACGAATGGATTCAAGAGATACACATTACTGTTAATTTTAATATTCTTTTATTATGTGATTCTAGTTTTGATATATGATTTGTAAAATTATGAATTCTTACATATGATATTAGAGTAGATTATATTAAACTAGAACTCTAATTTAATTAATTATGATTTTAATTTAGTTTTCTTTGATGATTACTTTTGTACGATTTTATTGAAGAGAAATTTTGAATCATATGGTGTGTATATATATAAATTCCAATTTATATTATATTATATATATCTTTTGAAATTCGTTATATATATGTTTGGTTCCATTCATGGTAGTTGAAATCTATTTTATATATAGGCCTAGCCAATATTCAGTCTAAATTAGTTTTAGGTCATTTAAGTAATTCGTTGAAAAAAATTATACATCCATATAATCAATATGGAGCCAATCGATCACATGTAGAAATCAAAATTAACCATCAAAGATGATTTTCATCAGTTTAACATGATTTTATTCAATCAACTGAAAATTGTAACTAAAAGTAGGGAAATGTGAAAAATTAGTTTCACAGTAAAGTAAACTATTCATCTTCTTTGTTTTCAAGCTCTAAATTCTCAATTGTTTTGTTCTAACTAAACCATGATTTTCGATATGGAAGAAATAAGGAAGAATAAAGGGAAACCATTGATAAAGATTTGAATTATTCGTAACTTGATGATATTTACAACCAGCTTGGTGGATTTATCGATGGCAACAATAGGAGAGCCAGTTAGTAGTGTTTACAATTGTGAAATGTTTCTTTAGAAAGAAAAATATGAGGAAATATAGTGGAAGAAGAGGTATAACCATAGTTTTTCCTCTTAGGGTAGGTGAGATTTTCAGAAAGTGGAGGGTTGAAAAGAGTCTTAGGAAGAACACTCTGAAAAGTAATACATGAGCACATGAACACTGCTAATACTCTAGTGATTAATTTACAATCATGCTACTAAAATACTTTTTTTTTTATTTTTCTCGTTATCATCAATTAGTAATAGAGAGACAAAGTATAAAACATGGTAGATATTTATTAGAGTATGATACGGGCTTATTTATTGTAAAACATTGCTATAGTTTGGTTAGTTCGATTTTCCACGGTTTAAGAGCCATTCAATCACCATCAATTGAATAATTGATTTTAACTTTTATTTTTTTTTGCCACTACCTGCTATTTATATTACATTCACCATTAACTGCCTATTTTTGGGTAATATTGATTAGATTTCATTGGATCATCAAAACTTGGATACCCCTATTTATATATATATAAATAAATGCTTTGGCTTTGTTGGTATATATATGTGATTCTGTTCAAATATATATATTATTCATGCTTTACGTTTTTTATATATTTGATGTTTAGTATACATTATAATTCTTATATATGATTGACATTTTGTATGTATCATAATTGTTATATATATATATAATTTTGTGCATGTTATTTATGGTTCAATTTTTATATGTATGAGCTTTCTTTCCATTTAATTTGGCATGAATTTTATTTTGATGTATTTTGAGAATGAGACATATCTTGGGGTAGATATTTTTTATGGCCAATTTGGATATATCTTTCCTATTTAGAATTGAGTTAGTGGAATTAAATATTGATCACTATAATGATTATTTGATACACCAATGAAATTCTTTTATATTATTAGGGATATTCTTGTTATTTAAGTTAATTCATATAATCACCTACCTATAGGAAGTTATTATGTGAATTAATTTAGATTACTTAAAGCTTTTATAATAATAAGCAAGTTAATGATTCTTCTACCTATAGGTGTTGAATTTCTCAATTTTTTTATTATTATAGTTTCTAATAAAGCTGAAGCTAGTCAATTAATGGATAAATTTATTAATATGATGTATGATTATACTGGTGGTGTTACGAAGTATATTTTGAGGATGGTTACTATTTTTACTAGATTTGGTAAACTTGAATGTCTTGTTAATAATACTTTTCTTATTAACCATGCCTTAGATATCTTACCCTCTTAGTTTAATACCTTGAAAACCTTTTACAATACCCGGAAAGAAAATTGGGATGTTAACACCTTGATATCCATTTATGCTCAAGAATAAGAAAGGCTGAAATATGAAATTTTATGAAGTGTGAACTTAGTTAATCAGCTATGTTCTAAAATGCCTTTTAATAAAAGAAATTTTAAGTCCCAGGGTAAAAGTAGTCCTGAAAGAAACCTCAATTATAATTATCATGGTGAATGCTAGTTTTATAAGAAGATAAGTTACAGAAAAAATGATCATTTTGCTTATAAGAAGTATCTGGAAAATAAAAATAAATCAAGTAATTTTTTTACTATCATTTACTTTGATTCTAGTTTGATAAATATTCTTGTTAACTCTTAGTGGATTAACTCGGTATATCTGTCCATATTATTAATACCTTGTAGGGATTCAAAAGCAAGCGAAAGCCAAGTAAGGATGAAGTAAATCTATATGTAGGAAAAAGAGAACAAGTGTAAGTGGAATACATAGGCATAATTAAACTGAGATTAGATTCAAGATTTATTTCATCTTTGAAAAATACTTTATATATACCATCTATGAGGTGGAGTTTGATTTCTTTATCAAAACTTGAAGATTTAAATATTTATTTGAGTTTTAATAATGGATCTTATCAGTTATTTTATAATTCTATTGTCATTTGTAATCTTTCAAGATATGATGGTTTGTATAAATTGAATCTTGATTCTAAATATTTTGATTCTTTTCATGTTATGAATGTTGGTGTTAAAAAGTCTTTATTTAAGAAAAATTCTTTTCTTTTATGGCATAGAAATCTAGGTCATATATTAAAAAAAATCAATAGGTTAATAAAAGAGATTTTTTTCTTGTCTTGATAGTTTTGACCATGATTGTGTTGATTGTATTAGAGGAAAAATGACTAGAAAAACTAATAAAGACTTTACTTATAGTAAAAATCTCCTAGAGATAATTCATACAGATATAAGTGGTCCTTTTAAGAACACTTTATATAGGAATAAGTATTTTACAACCTTTATAGATGATTTCTCCCATTATAATTATATCTACCTTATCGATGATAAATGATAATCTTTTAAAAAGTTTAAAATTTTTAGATCTAAGGTAGAAAAATAATATGGTAAAGAGATTAAAATTATGAGGTCTAACTATGGTAGTAAGTATTATGCAAAGCTAGTAATATAGGCTAGATTATAGGACCTTTTGCCAAATATTTGCAAAACTATGGGATAGTTTCGTAATTTATTGTGCTTGGGACTCTTGCACAAAATAGAGATAATGAAAAACAAAATTGTACTTTGATGGACATGGTAACATCTATGATAAGTAGAACTAACTTATCAATTTTTCTTTAGGGTGAAGCCTTAAAAATTACTAAGTATATCCTAAATAGAGTCCTTGCCAAATCAATACTTAAAATAGGCTTTAAACTTTTCAAAGGCTAAAAACCTAGTTTAAACTATCTTTAAGCATAGGATTGTCCTATTAAAGTAAAAATCTATGATCCTATGATATCAAAGTTAAATCCTAAAACCAATAAGTATTAGTTTATTGGATATCTTAGTGGATCCAAAGGGTATAGATTCTACTATCTTGCCCGTAGGATAAAAATAGTTAAGGTATTATTAATAATTTTTTTTGAAAATGATGCTTGTGATTTTAGTGACCTTTAAAATGACAATAATATTTTAGAAGAGCGTTATCTATTTTTCCTATGCTTGTTATACAAGAAAGGATCGTGTATCAACCAATTAATAGGATACTAGATATACGAGATCATAAGGGTATTGTGAACAATGCACCTTAATTAGAAGAACCCGTTGTGCCTATTGATGCTCCTGTTAGGTATTTTGGAAGGGTAAAAAGGCTTGCAATCTCAAATGATTATGTTGTGTACTTAGGTGAGGCTAATTATGATATTAGGCAAATTATTAGTCCAGTAAGTTATAATAAAGCAATTTCTTATAAATAATCCAGTAAGTAAATAAAGCCAATGCATGATGAGATTCAATTTATGTATTCTAATAAAGTATGGTAGTTGGTTGAAATTTCAAATGGTTTTAAACCCAATGGTTACGAATGGGTGCTTAAGACTAAAAAGGATTTGAAAAGTAACATTAAGCGATTCAAGGCCAAATTGGTAGTAAAAGAGTATACCCAAAAGGGAGGAATAGATTTTAAGGAAACTTTTTCACTTATATCTTCTAAAGATTCATTAAGAATTATTATAGCTTTAATTGCTCATTATTATCTAGAACTCCCTCAGATGGATGTGAAAATCACTTTCTTGAATGGAGATTTATGTGAAGATTTCTACATGTAACAACTAGAAGGTTTTATTGAAAATGGAAATGCACATTTGATATGCAAGTTAAAGAAATCAATTTGTAGTCTTAAATAAGCATCTAGGTAGTGGTATTTAAATTTGATAAAATAATCTCTTCTATAGGTTTTATTGAAAATAAGGTTAATTAATGTATATACCTCAAGATGAGTGGGAGTTATTTCATTATTCTTGTTCTATATCTGGATGATATATTACTTGCTAGTAGTGATATTAATTTGCTTTATGAGACTAAATCTATGTTGTCTCAATCTTTTGATATGATGGACCTTAGTGATGCATCTTTTGTTTTGGATATTGAAATCCATATAGATAGGTCTAAACACTTGTTGGAACTTTCATAAAAGGCCTATATCAATTGTGTTCTTGAAAGGTTCAACATGAATAAATGCAAACCTGAAGATTTTCCTATCTTTAAAGATGATAAATTTAGTAAAGACCAATGGCTTAAGAATGAAATTAAAAAAAGTTTGATAAAGTATAAACCATATTCCAGTGATATAGAAAGTTTGATGTATGCTTAAATTTGTACTATGCTTGATTTGTCTTTTATTGTAAGTGCTCTCGATAGTTATCTTTCTAATCCATGTGATAAATATTGGATTATTGTTAAAAAGGTAATGAGGTATTTGCAAAAAATCAAGGACTATATGCTAGTATATAGTAGGGTTAATAATCTTAAAGTATTTGGATACATGGATTCAGATTTTGCTAGTTGCATAGATGACATGAAATTGACATTAGGATATATTTTTCTTTTGGTTAGTTGGATTATCTCTTGGAAAAGCATAAAATAAACATTTACTGCATCTTCCACCATGCAAGTAGAGTTTGTTCAGTAGAGTTTGTTGCTTGTTATGGTATGGGTACATATGCAATGTAACTTAGGAATTTTATTTTGGGTTGAAAGTAATTGACTCTATCTCAAGGCCTTTGAGGATTTGCTGTGATAATTCTATAGCAGTAATGTTCTCAAAGAATAACAAGATAGCCAATGATTTTAAACATATTAAAATTAAGTATCTTGCAATAAGATATTAGGTTAAGAATGGTGATATTCTTATTGAATATGTTGACACTTAGATGATGATAACAAATCCTCTAACCAAGGTTACTTCATCTATTATTTTCAAGCAATATGTTTCAAACATGGGTGTTTTAAGTTTTTTGATGTAATTAGTTAGTGGAAGAATTTACATTATAAATTTATTTATGTTACTTTTGTAATTTATTTTTCTATGAACTTACGTGCCTTTTATTTTGCATGCACATTATGGAAGCTATATATTATTATGATAAAGTTTATCTCAAGATATAGTTGTTTCTTGGTGAAAACATTATTTACTTTTGCATAAATATAACTACAGTTGTCTCCTTGAAGAGATGAAATTAAAAATTAAGGTCCTATTTATAAAAGTAACTGTAGTTATCTCCTTCAAGAGTTGGTTGTTTATTTTATAGTGATATCTTTATAAATGATCACAAAAAGGACCTTTATACTATAGTATAGAAGGATTACTCAATAAATGGGTAACTACATCATTACACTCTTGTGATCATTTTAATGAGGTAATGATCTCTTGTAATTATGGATGCACTGTATAGTAAATTAGTACATTATCATCCATAGTTCAGATTGGAAGCTTCGTTGGACTCAATCCTATTTTGAGGTAAATTATATTGAGTTATAATTTATTTTGTAGCTACATATGTTGTTATTTGATTTGGGAGTCTTTTTTTTAATTAATTTTCAAAATAATAAAACCTAATTAATGTTGCCTAAGTGGGAGAATATAAAAATTTTCTTGTTTTAGGCCACCATTAATTGGATTTATTTTATTTTTAATAAAATTGAATTAAACATGCAGTCTAATTATATGAGACCTAAAAGTAATAAAATGATCCAGTGAGTTATATATTTTGCTTATATTATACATATTGTGTTAAGAGTGTTATTTGAGTTTATTTAGATACATTTGATATAAAGCATATTATTGAGTCCATGATGGGTAGACTTAACTAAAGTTATATATATTATTGAAGTTAGATTTTCTCTCCACATCAAATGTGTGTGATTGTTCTCCCTACCAGAGTATTGTGACCTGTAAAAGGTGTAAGAAGGAAAGACCTTGTTCTCTATATAAATATTTATGCGAAAGAATTGAAGATCATGAATGGATTGAAGAGGTATGCACTGTAGTTAATTTTACTATTCTTTTATTTGTGGTTTTATTTTTGATATATGATCTATAAAATTATGAATTCTTACAATTTAGATAAAAGTTATAATTTTGGAAGGATAAATCACATTTATTTTTCTTATATTTAATCTAATTATATTTACATTTCTTCTATTTTCATAAATACGCAGTCCCTCTTTTTATTGGAGGTGAATATATGTTTAAAACAAGAAGGAGGGAAAGTATGTAAATATGAAAAGTAATATCAACATATATTTTTTAAAATAAAAAGATTATAAGTGTGATCATACAAAATTCTAACAAAGATGAATACAATTTGTCCTATAACTTCAAGTATAAAGAAAAATAATAATATTGAATACCAAGGTATTGTTTGTTTTAAGAAAAAGCATTTTTCACAATATATAATTATAAAATATTAAAATAAAAAAATATTTTATTTATCTAATATTAAATATAAAAAAGTAGAGAAAAATAAATTTCTCTTTTTAAAAGTTTTCTTTTATCAATATATATAAAAATTATATTTTCCTATGAAAATATTTTCTGATGAAATAAATGGAATTTAAAAACATTTATACTTGCACGTATAATTTTTCACAAACAACACATACATGCGTTACAATGATTCAATTAAAAGAAAATTTTATCATATATATATATATATATATATATATTATCTAGGACCTTTTGATGTTTGATGGCCACTTTAAATTTCAATTAATTTGGAGTCGAGACAAATTGAATTCCAATACAAAGGATAAACTCTCTTAGTATCTATATTCTTCAATTTACAAGAATCTAAAATTTTATTTAAAAAAAACTAAGGCCATGTTTAATGAATGGCTGATTGGTTAACTTTAACTGGTTTGACTAAAATTGACTTGTTGACTTACTCAACCAGCCAATTTTTATGTTTGGCAATCAGCTGTTTAACTCTCAACTAGCTGATATAGAAATGCTAAGGACACTAGCGTTTTGGTTCAGCTGATGAAGAAATAATTTATGAAAAATCTGAACTGCCCTTAATTAATTCTTGTATTCTGCTGTATGTCCCTACTTACAGAAACTGTCTCTCCCTATTTGTCCTCTTTTTGTAGCCCGTCTCTCCCTGTTTGTCCTCTCTTTCTATTTCTCTGATGTGTGGTTCATTTTTCTATTTTTTTTGCTTAAAATAAATTATTATTTTTATAATTTACTTTTAAATATTATAATTCTAAATATTTAAATGTATACTTTAAAAATTTTAAAATAAAAATTATTCATATATATTCTCTTTTCATTTTTATAATAATTTTATAATTAAATAAAAATATATTTTAAATTATTCTATTAACTATTTTTATTTTACTTAAATTCAAATATTCATACAAAATAAAATTTCAAAAATCTTGTAGAAAAGTAAAAACATATACAAATATACCATTCATTTCCCTACATTCATATTTCTTTAAAAAATATTTAATATATAATAAATCATGATAATATATTATTTAAAAAATTAATCTATTAAATAATATATAAAAATTAAAATATTAAAATAAAAGAATACTTAAATAGTTTATAAAATATATTCATACCTTTATTTATCATTTTACATAAAAATAACTAATTTTAAACAATTAATTTTATCAAATATTTTTATTCAAACAGTTAATGCAATTAGCTGATTAAATTAGTTAATATAATCAACTATTAACTAACAGTTAATTGAATCAACTAACCGCTACAGCTATCAGTTAATTGTTAAATAAGACCTAAACAAGGCCCAAACTTCTTGTGACACAAATGAATCTTCATTAGTATTATTTCATATATAAAATAAGTGATATTACGTGTAAGTGGGACTGGCATAAATGTGATAGTGTGACAGGAATATATACAATGATCGTACAATGTTAGGTTGAGTGGCACTCGAACTGCTCTTAGGTAGATTAGTTGAATGATGAACCGATACATTAATTTAAGTACTATGTTATGTGATTTTGGCATTGTCCCGATGGCAAACTTCTATGTCCATGAGCATTCAATTTTGCTCCCCACAAGGAAAAAGGTTTTTTTTTTTTTTTTAATGATAAAAAAATCATTAAATTATGTGTGTCCATGGTCACTGTTTTTTCTTCACATATTTATCCACCTTTTCACATATATTTTTAATGATAAAATTAGTAATTAATTCAATTCCAGACTTAAACGGAAGCAAAGTTCCTATCAACACCAATGCTACCTACGCCACTAAGGAAAATTATGAGTGGAGGTATCAGTTTTCAAAAAAAAAAAAATGTTGATGATATAGGCTGATATTAGAACATAGTAGGGTATCATCCATTGGAACTTTCGTCTAAAGAAAATTATATTTGTTTAGACCGGAATTGTAAGTTAATTCTAGGGTCATATATGGCTTGTAATTTTTTTTTTTACATTTTAAAAAATGTTTAAGAGAGGGCAAGATTTTTATATTTGGTTTAATTTTTTAAAAAATATTTTTATTTTTGAAAATATTTTTAGATTAATATTTTTTAAAAATATGCTCATAAGAAAGGCAAATATCCTATATTTTCATAATAATTTCAAAAATATTTTTGAATCAATATTTTTTCAGGATATTTCTATGGAGGTAGAAGAGTATCTTATATTTTCATGATATTTTTAAAAATATTTTGAAGTTAATATTTTCTCAAAATATTCTCATAGGAGAGACAAGTATCTTATATTTTTATGATATAAAAATATTTTAATAATATAGATAGATTATTTTATCCACTTTTTTATTAAAATCTTATCATTATTAATATCTAATTTTATTACTATTTATTATGATTATTTAACACCGATCACTATTTATTATTATTAATTATCGTATTCCACTAATTATCACTTATTATTATCATCGAGTATTCTTTATTGACTATTATTTATTGTCAATGACTAAAATTTGTTGTCACCCATTATTAATTATAATTGTCACTACTATCCATCATTGCTAACCTTGATCGACCACTATTCACCGTAGGTGACTATCATTGATTATTTTTTATTATTATTTATTATCATTAATCATTTAATTTTTAGTAAAAATATTTTTAATAATTTAATAATATTTTTAAAAATATATAAATTGACTAAAATATAATATTGTAACATTCTTAAAAATTTCATTAAATGAATCAAATATGATAATATTGTCAAATTCTTAAAAATTAAATTTTTAAAAATCACATTTCTTGAGAATATTGAAATTCTTGAGAATGTATAATATCACAAATCAAATGTGATCTAAGAAAAATGTGATTCATAATTTCAAATGTAAAAGAAAAAGCAGAGCACCAATATATCGATGAAAAAATAATGTTACTTATCCATTTTCACATATGCTATTTTTATTTATTATTTAATTTTAAAAAGTTTTTTATTTTATTTCAAAATATTATAATTATAAAATAAAAAATTATTATTAAATTACTATTAAAATTAAAAAAATTAGCAATCGATTTTTAAAACGTATAATTCATTAAAAAGTGGCGTGGGATTTAGTGTGTATAGTGTAGGAGGAGTATTTTTATTTTTCGTGGAAAAGAACAGAAAATGGAAGGGCAGTTAGCTAGGGCCTAACATTAGTAATATGTAAGGACAGGCCCTTTGAAAGGGATTTAAGTTTTAGTAACCACATAATAGTAGGGCCTAAAAGTGACAGCAATATTGAAGATTTGCACCCTCAAGAAGGACATTCTTCCATATCAAGTAAGGCATATTATGGATCGATGTCATATTCTATCGTTGTCATGTCTTGAGACCACCACTTATTTTTAGGTCATGTTACCTCTTTTGGTGCACCTTTGTTACGTCTTCCCTACAACACTTTTTGAGTGTCTAGGAGACTACACACTTCAAATTTCTTAAGCAAATTTTTAATAGAAATAAGAGATTTAGTAAAATTGTAATATCCAATTTTTGTATTTAAAATTATAGGTACTTCTTACTTTATAATTTTTTTATTTTATAATACAAATGGATTAAAAAATGTTAAACATTTTCATACGGCAATAATTTTTTTTCTGAAAACTAAGTAGTGACTTTCATAGCATAAGGAAAGGGGGTTTTGGAAATTTGGAAATGTGTTTTCTAATTTGTCTTGACTTTTAAAAATTCCTCGTAAAAGATTAAATTTTTTACAAAATAATTTCCTATATGAACTTTCTAAAAAGTTCTCAAATTATTTGATTAAATACTAAAAAAATATTTCTCAAAAAGTAATCTTTTATATGTTATTTAATTTAATTATAATTTTTTTGAAAAATACTAATAAAATAATTAATATATCTTTAATATTATTATAATACAAACTAATAAATTTTAATTATTTTTAATTTATTTTCTTTGAAATCAAATATGTAATATTTTTTGCATTATAATTTTTATTAATTCATAGTTTTATTTTTTCATAGAAAAATTAAATTCACTCATAGGAAATTTGGAAATGTATTTTTTACTTCATCTGGCCTTTTAAGTTAATTAATGGTAAATATCCCTCTAAGTGTCCCTTCTTAAGCTTAATAGCATTAAAAATTTAAAACCAATGTCAAATTTATCGTCACTATTTTTTATTTTTTGTGCACTTTCTATGTAATTATATTTACACCAACGATAAAACAGTATTTGAACATAATACAAATTAATTTAAATAAGGACAAAAAACCGGCGAAAATCATCTTAGACCCAAAGAAAAAAAAAATTGCTGATCTACCGCATTACGGTAGTATTGAAAACTTCTCCTTGAGGAAGTTCCAAGGTCCACTTCTCGTCCCAATCCTGCAAACCAAGAAGTTTCAGAGAATATTACCATAACATTTAACATTCTGATTAATTCCTACTTTATTTTCCATTTTTTTCTTACACGGAGAGAGAGAGAGAGAGAGAGTTAGAAAAGTAGATCAAATTTTTGTTTCCCATTTCTCAACAACTGATGAGTAAAAGGTTACCTCCAAAAGCCAGCAACTGCTCTTAAACTCATGTAGATAGACAAAGCAATCCAGATTCCAGCAAAGCCATGGCTTGAAGATAATGTATATAGACAAAATATGCTCACCATTGCCACCACAATCTGCGAAAATTACAGAATACATAAGCCATAAAAGAATGCCAAACACAGATATGTACACAAAGAAGCCCGTCCCAGATTTAGGGTGGAGGGTGGGGTTGAGTGAACACCTATTTTCATCCCTCATTAATTTGATTTCTATGAATTTTGTCATCTAGGCAATTCTAGAATCAACTTTGTTCTCCACTCATTTAATGTTTTCCATTTGAATTCATCTCCGAGCTTTTTGTTGGGATGGCTAATAGAAGTGCTGGCGTGGCACTTTCTTTTCTGAAGTGGCCATGATGACAGGCCAGCGTGTCCATTGGCCATTCCAAAGGCATCTTAACAAAGGATTTGAATGGGAAATTTTTTGATGAGTGGAGGATGAAATTAATACTAAAAATATCTAAAGGACGAAATTGATAAAACTGGAACTAGTGAGAAACAAAAAGAGGTAAAGTCTTGATAAAACTAGGCTATTGCAATGAGATGAAAGAAAACTTCACTGCTTCAGAAAAGGAAATATCTCAGCAAGATTCGTTTGATTCAGAGAGAATATTATAAAACTTGCCATGGAGTAAGCACAATATGTGAAGTCTGAAGCCCCATAGTTCACACCATCCAAAACAAATGCAAGAGCATTTATGGGTTGAGTGGCTGCAACATACTAGAAATCCAGAAGAAAAATGGAAAAAAAAAATAAAAAAATCAGCTTTCTTAGTTTGGAAACCAATATGCTTGCAATAGATGGTACTCTTAGTTCAAGATGTTAAGAAATTACCGGAATTCCAACACCGATAAGCTGCAAAACATTGATGTCATCTGTAAATAATCTAGAAGCTAGCGGCAGAAGAGCAAAAAGAAGCAGCGAAAGCACTATCCCAAGAATCAAACCTAGCTGTATAATGAAACCATAAGCCACTTAGCCGGTGAATAGTTGGCATTATAAAAACAATAGAAGATTGAAATACCTGCAGCACTCGTGAAGCAGATATCATGACTTTGTCAAAATCCTTTCTTGCAAATGAACTTGCCAGGATTGCCTGGAAAGAGTTTGTTATCAACACAGGATGCAACAAAAGCTAGTAATCACATACGTATTTTCACCAAGAATTCAATTCTTACTTGTCCAGCCACGGCCAAGCCATCTGCAAGCAAAGAGGTAGCCAGCCAAATCTGTAAGCAGATTTGGAATGCAGCCATTGGTGTTGATCCTTGTCTTGCTGCGAAGGATGCAGCCAGGGTGACACAGAATGTCACAGCCGTAACTCTCAACGTTAACAGAAATCCTACAGTTATAGAAAGAAAAGGAAATGAGGAGTTTAGTGTACAAGAATTTAGGGAGCAGATTTTCTTTTTCTAGGAGAACTTGATTCACAACATGCAAAGGTAGTTTGCTGACATACGAAAGTTGAACAACTGAGTTTCTAACAACAAATAGATAGAAATTATAACCATTTTTCAGAATCCGTCCAAATTCTAGATCTTTGATACTTGGAGGCAGGAGGTTAACTTGTTTAATCAAGCTCCACAATAGCAACAAGGAAATCAAATACCTATATAGTCACAACCCAGGTGACTCAAATGAGAAATCAGAGTGTAATAGGACTTCTTAAATGGAAATCTCTTGTCTGTCTGGGGGTAATCAGAAATGAATACTAGAGGTGAACTTACTGTGAAATTACATGGGCCATGGCTGCGCCGCTGACTCCTAACTGGAATATGAAAATAAATACTGAGTCTAAAATTATATTTGCTGCATCGCCCACAACTGCAGTCAAACATACAGGATCACAGGATAAGAAATTTGCAAAATTCATTTTCTCTCAATAGCTGAGAAGTAATGTATGATGTATTTTCAATAGTTCACAACTCTTTAATCAGTTATGAACTAGTAAGTAAATTTTCCACATGGAATGCTGTAAGTGATCTTTGGTTCACAAAGCAGATGGGATGTCAAGGTATTGAAGAGAATGAGACACAATGAATTGATCTAATCTACATCAGAAGTGGATGACGAGGTATACCAAGGAGAACTGGGTTGAAATACTAATGCAACGGAAAGAAGAAAATGTTTACTTGTAGCATATAATGGAGTTTTTGTATCTTTGATTCCTCGGAACACCCCTTGCATAGCCATAGAAAGAACAACAGCCGGTGCACCAAATGACCTCAATGTCAAGTATTGTTGTGCTGGTTTTAACATGGGAGAACCCTGCATAACAGTAACACCGCCAGTTATTTTGTAAATGCAGGAATAACATTTAAGTAAAGAGGTGAAAATCCAATAAACAAAATAAGGTACAGTGCCTACAGGCAAAATACTTCATATACTACAATTTTGCAGTCCATGAAGAATTAGATGGATTTTCATGCAATTTTGATCAATCGTTCTGACAGAAACAAGAATTTAATTTAGTATCAAAATCAACTTCCATTTCTTACAAAATTTCAATAGCTTTACCAAGCGAGAACTCACAGAATTCACGCCCATGTAACTCAAGATGGGATTAGCCGCAAATATGAGAAATAAAGCTTGCAAGAGTCCAAGAACACCACCAATAACCATTGCTGACGAGGCTGATGGAATATGGCTTTTGTCATGCCCATGTTTAGCCACTCCATCAATATGTATTGACGTTGAACTGCTTGCAGGCTCTAGCACAAACAAATTACAAGATCAGTAACACCTTAATGGTGACAGAATTACAGACTAATCAAGGAAACTTAGCCAGAAATCTATCGGAGATTCTCTATGGATGCAAGTAATATGCTCCTGGGAACATTTACTCGAAAATAAATGGAAAGCTAAATAAAATAAAAAGGGAATTGTACCTGATTGCTCTATCTGTTCTACTTTCAACTCGGTCTCATTGTTGATTGAAGAATCCTTGAGAAGCAATTCTTTTTCTACTGACTGAGTAGTCAATCTCTCAGCAGCATCTTCCTCAGCAACCAAAGAGGTTGTGACACTGACAAGTGGAAGTACTGCTATTTTCGAAACTTGGTTGAAGATAGCAATTGAAATTCCTACAGCAGCAATCTCCACGGGACCTATAATATTGGTGAAAATTAAAACAGCCACATTGTATGTTTATGCTAGTTTATCTCAGGGATTTTACTTAGAGTCAATTCTTCAACCTTGCTTCATTGTTCATATATTATACTCAAAATTGTCACTTTATTGCTCACTCGGAAACAATGTACATGTAGATGTCCCTTACATTTACCTTGAGTTTCAAAAAGTCAATTTCCATAGAAATAGCATCACCAAAGAAACATCAACTTTCTCTTATTTGGGAAGAAATACCTAAGGTAAATGCATCTTCTTCCACGAATAAAAATCGCAGAGAATTTCAAAGTAAAAAGTAAGACAAACCTATGTGGCCAATGAATGCAGTATCAATCAGAGAAGCAATAGGATCTGCTGCTAAAGCCAGAGTAGTAGGAATTGTTATCTGCATGATTTCCAGGCCCAGGTCATCCTTTCTAAGAGCTTTGCTGTATTTACCAGTTCAATTTTGTGCATCAAGTATCAGAGTCACTTCATTTATACATCTCAGATGAGCAAAAAATTTTATGCAAAACAAGGACCAGATTAACCAAATTAGACTAAAACAAGAAAAGTATTGGCTTCCAAGTGCAGCTGATAAAGAGCCACCTTTGACCATCGGACGTTTCAAAAGAAACACAGTTCATGGCAGTTTTTCTATTTTTGAGGGAGTCAAAAGAATCAAGGGAGCTAAAACTGGCAACAGATTCAAATAAATAAAGCAAGCTCCTCTCTTAAGTCACTGCTGTGGACAAATTTTGATCATTCGAATGTTCAATAGAAAATAATATAAATGATGGCACATTAGGGAGAGCATCTGTTGTCAATTGTTGATCATGGATCGGCTGGCCTTTCTTTTTCCTTTTTTTTTTCCATTAGGGTAATTAAGTTTTGCACTTGCCTTTTGATTCATCATAAGAAGCTTCAGAATCAAATTCATGAAAGATTCTACTAATTAATGTCATTCATATATAAAACATACACAAAAAATCAGTGAAATTGATCTGCAGTACCTTATGTCCGTAAATAAGGTTAGAATCGTCATCTCCTTCTTGCTCTTCAATATATAGAAAAGATGAGAACTTTGGCCTCGACCGGAAATGGTTCCATCACTGTGTTCAATTTGCCTTCATTGCCAAATTGAATCTCCTCTCCATTGCCGAAGAAAGCACACAAATGAATTCAGATAGAAAGGTCTCAACTGCCACGAACCTCAATATGAAGAATAGGTCAATCACCAGTTAGATAAAAAAAGGGAAAGGATATGGATGGCTGCCCATATAGCATTTTATAAGTAACAACCAGATTTTTCATTTAGGAAATAAATTATTTGAAAGCCACGTCCAGACACCAGATAAACAAACACTGCATAAAACCACCTCCAGTTGTGAACCCCCCCGGATTGTATTGAATATATAATTATGGATTTGCAGTACTATGCAAGATAGTCTAAACAAAGCCTAGAAAGCTTCCTCATCTTATTGGAACGCAAAAATTAATAATAATAGACACAATAATGGTCATGTGCAGAGTGTGGGTAAATGAGCCAAATTGTTTACGGCTGATGACCCATTATTTTAATATTAACAAAACCAATGGCAATTGGAAAGGACGTAAGGTATCTTGGAAACATAAAATAGTATAGCCTTAAGATTCAAACAAGCAAATAAATGATACGAAGACCTTCAACATTTTAATGTTGAAGACATTAGCAGGAACGCATATTTGGAACTGCTGCATCTGCAGGAATGAGCTCTCCTATAGGACACGTTTGGACAAGAAAAATACTATTTACACTTCGAATGCAGAACTCTTCCCATAATTGCAAACATGGGGCGAGAACCAAGTGTAACTGACCCTATATATATTTTGAAGACAAAATTAACTTAGCCCAAAATAAAAAAAGACAAATTTTGTCTCCAAATTTATAATTCCCCAGCAACGGGCAATTTTGTTGCTAGTTCACCGGCCTCTTCTTTTCATCACAATGAGAAGTTAGAAGAAAAGGTAGGGGAAGATGTGGTTCACCTAACTTTTCGTTACT
Organism: Sindora glabra; assembly: GCA_020226215.1. Lineage (NCBI taxonomy): Eukaryota > Viridiplantae > Streptophyta > Magnoliopsida > Fabales > Fabaceae > Sindora > Sindora glabra. Next base: position 56,950,665 of record CM035233.1, read on the forward strand.
TATTAGGATAAATTGCATTCATCTCCTTTGAGATTGAGTATAATTGCACCCACACTTTTTTTATTTTTTAAATATATATACTAACCTTTCCTATTCTTTATTTTAAAGTAACATTTGATTAGTGAAACTTTTCTCATGTTCTTAAAAATATTTTTAAGAGAATTGGAGATTTTCATATTTAGTTTAAATTTTTAAAAATATCTTTAACTTAATATTTTCTCAAAATAATTTTATAGGGAGAGATAGTTATCTTACATTTAATTTATATAAAAAAGATTATTTTGCTTACCTAATTACTTATCGTAATTAACCATCATATTATTACATATTACTAGCAACTATTACCAATCATCATCTAATTTTAGTGATTATTATTGGTTATTACTTACTGCTGATAACTATCGTTTACTATTATCCATCTCTAATGACCATCATCCACCACTATTACTCATTGTCGGAGATTACCGCCAACCATTACCTATTATTGATGTTTGTTGTTAACCACTATCTATCATTAATTACTACCATTTACCATCACCCATTAATGTTGATCACAACTAATTACTATTCATTATTGATAACCATTATTAGCTATCACCTATTCCTATTGATTATTGTTAACTACCACTTACTATTGATGATCATCATCTACCACTACGTACTACTAATTATCATTATTGGTTATCATACACCATTGATAATCACTCAATTTTTGATTAGGATATTCTTTGTAATAAAAAATATTTTTAAAAATATTCAAAATAATTAAAATATAAACAAGATATCCAAATTCATCCTTGAAATTGTATCTCGCTTGTAACTTCATCCTTCAAATATACAAAGTCACCATAGTAGTCTTTGATTTTGGAAATGTTATACCAAAATAGTTCCTTTGCGGGGCCTATTAATGCAAGGAGGCAGAAGTGGTTAAGTTTATATGTTAAGTGCTTTGTTAGCCTTTTAAGTGCCAATTAGGAATTACCACCCCTAGCAATAACTCAAACAATGATATTCTTAGTCTACCAACAAGTAACATGTTTTATTACATTAATAAATAGGTGAAACAATTCTACAAGTAAAAAAAAAGATTGGCATTAATAAAAAATTGAATAAATTCCATTCCTTTTGTTATTATTTAATGAATAGGGAGATAAAGGTGATTTCAATATTTAAAGTCTCACTTCACCATTGATGCTAAGCTAAGGTTGCATTTGGAGGAAATTGCATTTATTAGAAAAGAATATTGAACAAGTTAATGTAGAGTTACTGTTCTTTAGTTAGACTTCAAGGTTTATAATGGTGGTCCTAAAAACTAGTGATAATTGTCTATTGGCATGAGGAATTCTATAACTTTTATGAATTGCATCAATTGCTATTTTAATTAGGTTTACAATTTTACAAAATTTTGGCTTATCAAAAAATTAATTTTTTAATCTACAAGAGTGTGGTTCAACTATACCATATCTTAAATAGTTTTTAGTAGTGATACAATTAGGTTAATTTAGCAAAAGTGATCTTTAAAAGGAAATGGACTTTTCTTTTATTTTCTCATATATCTATCCACTATTGCAAGAATCATGGCCTACTACATAGCATTAATCTTCCATCATGGAGAACACTTTAGAAGCAACCCCAATACTTCTTACATAGGAGGTGAGGTTGATATTTAGGATGAAATATATATACATTATATCACAATACTAGTTATTTATGAGTTTTTCAAAGAATATGAGCATACATCATATAAGGAATGCTATTAGTTAAGGTCAGTATCTAACTTGGATAAAGGACTATGCCTAATAAGAAGCAATGATGATTGCAGAGATATCATAAATGTGGCAAAGCATATAGTTAAGATTAAGTTCTACTTTGAACATAACATTGCAGATGTTACCCTACAAATTGGTTAGGCTCCAAAAGAACCAGTGCATTCATAATAGAAGAATAATGAAGAAAAAGCTATCCAAGAGTCGGGGGTTAAAGATAAGGTTGAAGATGACAATATTAAGGATGACAAATAAGAGGGTAGAGATGAGAAAGATAAGAGTGGTTGGAATGATGATAAGGAATATGATAATGTAAAGGATAGCTTGTTCAAACTAGGGTTTTAGGAAGAAGAAGATAATGATGTTTTCTTTACAACAAATATTGAACTAGAATCTAACATGAGAAGTAATACAACAAGGAAGATCAAAGCTAAAAAGGGAAACGAGAAAGATGATGTTGTCCATGAGGCCTTCAATCAACCACATATTACTAGCAATCATGATGCAAAACCAGATAATACTTTCATTAAGAATGAAAATAATAAGTTTGAAAAATTAAGAAATGTAACTAGTTTATCTAATGATAAAGGTAATGAAGATGGTAAAAAATACCCTTAGTTAAACCCAAAAGCTGAATTTAGATAGGTAACACTAGAGTTAGGAATGGATGTTTTCATGGATGCTTGTAAAGATTACAATATTTGCCTTGGGAGACCAGTTGGCTTTCTTAAGAATGATAGCGCGAGGTGTGGAGTGAAGTGCACTTTTAATGCATGTGATTGGCATTGTTTATGTTTAGGGAATAATAAGACTAAAAGTTATAAGATGAAAAACTTTATTTGGTGACCATACTTATCAAAGATAAAAGAAAAATAAGTTAGCCAACAAGAAATGGTTAATGAAAAAATTGGTCTTGAAGATTAGAACTCAACTTAACTTAAACGGTCAAAAAGCACTTCACCACATTAAGATGATAGTTATTAAGCACACTTTTTTTAAAGTTATAAAGGAAGTAAGGTAAGTTATTGAAGGCTCTAAAAGTGAATAATATGTAAAGTTAAAGGACTACTACCATGAGATACTTAGGAGCAACTCACACTTTTGATTACAGCTTGGCATAGAGAAGTATCCTTTAAAGCTATTTCCTAGATTTGATAGACTTTATATATGTTTAGAGGCATACAAAAGAGGTCTTATTGAAGGATGTAGCCTTTTATTAAGTTAGATGAGTGCCATCTTAAAAAGTATTATGACGGGTAGTTACTTTTAGTAGTGGCACAAGATGTTAACAATGGATTTTTTGTTATTACTTATACAATTGTGAATAAAGAAAACAAAGACACATGCAGGTGGTTTATAACTAACTAATTGAAAATGTTGGGGATGCCAAAGAGCATGGATGGAATTTTATCTTAGACTAACAAAAGGTATCACATTATACCATTCTTTTCATATATGTGTTTTATATTTATATTTCAAATACCATGATATGTTAATGATGGAGAAAGTAACTTAATTATTTAAAATTGTTGTTATGCTATCTTTTAGTTTGTTAGTGAGAACTCACTAATTATTTTTTTTATTATAAGGCTTGCTACTAGCCATGACAAAGTTTCAAACTAATGCCTATCACAAGTTTTGTTTTATACATATTTGGAAGAATTTTAGCAAGAAATGAAAAAAGGGTTATAATCAAGTGAAAACTTCTAATTAACAGCTTGCCTAAGTTTAAGAGGGTTACAAAAAAATTAAGAAATTGAATGGTAAGGCTTGGGAATACATCAACAACATTCTTCTTGGTAATTAGACTAGAGCTGCCTATAGCACATTCCTTAAGAATGATACCTAACTAAACAACATGTATGAGTAAATTAACTAAAAAATTATTAAGTACAGGAGCAAGCCCATTATCACTATGGCCAATGAGATTAGATGTTATATCATAAGAAAAATGAATGCTAATAGGCATACTATTACAACTTACTTGGGCTTTATTTGTCCATTACCTCGAAGTAGACTTGAGAAAGCTAAGTTGGTTAGCATGCAATGGACCCCCAATAGGTTGGTGATTTAAAGGTAGTAAGTTTGAAGTTACCTACATGGGAGTAGGTGATAGGTGATAAGGTGAAAGTGGGTTTGAATGGTAGAGTTTTTTCTTGTAAAGTGTGGGATGTAAGTAGAGTGCCTTGTAAACATATAGTTACTTACTTAGCTTGAAAGAACTTAAAGTTAAAAGATTTATGCATCTAAGCTTACTAATGATTGCATTTAAAAGAACTTACACTTCTTTCATTCATCTAGTTGTAGGTTAGTAGCATTAGCTTACAAGTATAATCGAAATTGTTCACCTACCTAGATATAACAGGCTTATAGGTCGTCTAAAAACAAAGAGGAAGAAGAACTAGGATGAATCAAGAAACCTTTACAAGCTAAAGAAAAAATTTGAACCTACTACATATTTTAGATACCAGCAAATAAGCCATAATGCTAAAGGTTATAGGAATCCATCAAAATGTTAACCTTAAAGTTATATATGATGAGTGATAGATGAATGTTGCAGTAGCATAATATATCTTTTTACTAAAATGTTATAAAATTTTCAATAGACATGCTAGATTATGATTGTAATAGCAATGCTTGATTATATACTAAAAGAGTTATATTTTATACAAGTATCATTAAGTATATGATTGATCAAGATACATAATATAATAATTATGCAATTTCTTGTACTAATTTATTGTATATTTTATATATAAATCATGCATATCAATATTTTGATATATTAGATTAGACTAACTATATATATAGTTTGCAAAGTTTATATCTATTATATAGGAATGTTTAAAATGAAGAAAAGTGAGCATTAAAGTAAAGTAATCAAAGATCTGGTCACGTTCAACTTAAGAATGGACAAGGAAGAAATGTAAGAAAGAAGATGTGACCCGAATATTAAAGGATGGGAAGATTAAAGTTCTTGCAAGCTTGAAAGTATTAATAAAAATTTAAAGATTTCATTGATATAATTTTTTATGATATAGAACTTAAACATATTTTTATAATGTTAGCTTGATCAAAATATTTTAAAAAGATAGTCCACAATCATATTTTTATAAGATAGCCTTTGAGATACTTTAAAAACTAATGAAATATGAAGTTTCAGTCCTTTCGATTTTAATTTTTGGTCACTCTTTTGATAATATCTCATAAAATACTTGTGATTTATTGTCAAACTTTTTCTATATGAAAATAGATTCAAGTGGTTTTCCATGAACATGCCATTTACTTATAATGATCAAGATATAAAAGAGTTATGATTTCTTCAAATTGAGTTTAGAAATCATTTTTTTACATTCTAGTTTTTTTTTACCTTTACTCATTATTTTGATCATATCTCAAAAATTACAAATGATATAAGTATGAAATTATTTTTATTTGAAAATAAATTCAAAGAGCTTTCTATGAACATGTTATTTACTAAGAATAATTAAGATATGAAAGAGTTATGAATTTTATAAGTTAAGTATTAAAATTAGATTTTTACAATTCATTCTTTCTGATCTTTGCTTATTATTTTAAACATATTTAAAAAATTACATTAGATATAACCATGAAACTAATTCCATTTAAAAGCAGACTCAAATATTTTTCTAACAATAGGTCATTTATTCAAAATGGACTTAAATTGAAGAAGTTATGACTTTTTAGAATTGAGTCTGTAATTATGTCTTTGTGAATTGATTAACCAATCAATTATGGATAGGTAGAGGCAAAAATTTTCATTAGAATCGATTAACTAATTAATTTTGACTATTCTAGTGTGCATAAAATGGCTACAAATGGCTAGTTTTTATTTCTAATTATCCTAAATCACTATAATACTCCACGAGTTTCTTATATAAGCTAAGAAATATTAAATACAATTAAGAAAAAGTCTGAACTTTATATTTTAATATTATTTTACTCCTTCTTTTATCAAAATTATGAATTGAGCTCTTCTTTTAAAATTTCTCTATTCTAAAAGCTTCATTTATTTCTTCCACTTTATAAAAGAGTTTGTTTGATTTGATATTTATCAATATATCACTTTCCAATTGAGAAAGTGAGGTATCTCTTATAAAGAGAGATTTTGTTCAAGGAAGAACAAGGATTTATAAAGAGACTTCTTTAAATACTTGATTGAAACTTGAAAGGATAGTGGATTGAAACACAAGTTTAGAAAGTTTGAAAAGTGGATATATACTATGGAGAGGATATTTAAAGGAGAATCACTATAAATTCTTGTATTTGATTTCTCTATCCTATCTTTTTATTTCTCTACATTATACTTTATTTTTATTACTTTACATGTTCTATTTTGTTATTATTATTTGTTGAATATATTGTGTTTAAATGCTTATGTTAATGCTTGAATGATTAAATGCTTAAAAAGGGTGTACATCTATCCATGTGTTTCTTGATAATTTGTCTATGTATAGTCAATGAAAATGTTAAATATATTGTACTTTAATATTGATCTTGATCCTTGAATGATTGAAAGTAAAATTCATTTATACATTAACTTCTTCATTTTTTATCTATGCATAGTTGAATGAGTTATTTTATATAAGTGCATTAAATAATTATATGTTGTATGTAAACTTTTTCATTAAATTATTTTAAATTTATTTCTTGATAATTTATTTATAGATAATTGAATAAGTTAATTTGCACTAATCCTTTAAATTATCATGTTTTAAGTACAAATATCTTTATAAAGCTTTTTTTGAATTGTTTGAATTAAAATTATTCTCATGATTTATTAAAATAAAAAGTTTTTCAAAAAAATTTTAAAAATGATGAAAATTTGAACAAAATCCAATTCACTCCCCTTTTAGGGCTCTTAGGTGTGTGTTGCCAAGGCTCATATAAGAAAGTACCAAAAGAAGTTAATGCTAAATAGGAAAAGGCAACAAATTAAAGCTTAAACCTCTCACTTGGTTTCAATTCCTCCTATACAATTTTAGCTATCACAATGAATTATGCAATAATAGATTGATAGTTTATAAATAGTAGTTGAAGGAGACATCTAAGTTTTTAGCTTGGTTGTGAATGCTGTTAAATTATAGACATAATATATATGACTTTTAGATTAACAAAACATGTTATGTATTTTTGGGTGACTTTATTTTTTGGAAAGATGTAAATAGAGGAGTTTAACTTTTGATCAATATATGAAGTTAAGAAAGCATTACTTCATTATTTTTCTTCATTTTTTATCTTGTAATAAGTTTTCTCAAACTTAATCGAACCAATAGTAAATTTCAAAGTTAGATGGTATAGGCCTATATACATGGTCAAGTTATTCATATAAGAATAGATCAACCTTTTTATTTGGAGTATTTCAATTGATTGCATATCAACATCAATTTAATTCTCTAATTCAACTTAACTTGCTCTAAAGGCATTTTTTACATAAGTTTTTTCTAACTCGTAAAACATATGAAATAATTACCAAATTTTCTTGTAAACATGTACTAAATAACACTTTAGCAAAGGTGAGTATATAGCATAATTGTAATATAAAAACATGTATTAACTAACAAACCCATATTGCTTATTTAGTCCAATGCCACAACTAACCTTTTATAATCTAAAAATAGAGATAAAGAATACAACTGTGATGGATTATAATTGTTGCCATTAAGCATATTTATACAGAGTGGGTAAAGTAAACAACATATGGAGGGAAATTAGTTTAAAATATTTTTTACTCAAAATTCATGTCAATAATCAAAGGATAATAAATAAAATTACAAATTAAACATAATTGGAAAAGTTTATAAATATATTTTGCTCAAAACAGAGACTTCCAACATTACAATATTAATAAACATTTTCATCATCACCATTTTCATACAAAAGTTCACATAAGTTAAGCATGACAATGTCACGTTTTTTGGCCCACCTAAATCCAACCGTTTAACTACTTCAACATATAAACTTCTCCTAAAAATAAACGCACACCTAGAACAAAAACACAATTAAAACCCTTAGCAACAGGTAAACACATTTCAAGATTTTCACTTGCTCGATCAACTTCAACACAATCTTGTTTAACTTTTCAGTGTTAGTTCCATTAGCCCATTCAAAATATTAGTAGCTATTGTGGTTATCCCTTTATAGTAGACATCTATAAAGCACCTTTTTAGGGTTAGCTTAGACCTTGAAGTTAGCAATAGAGCTTTTCTACCATAACCCTACATCTTCATATCTGATTAGCTTGTTTGTATTTGAGATGTTTGGTTTCCCGAGCAACTTATGGTCAATGCAGCCATGTTCGCTTTTACTTGTTGATTGGCTAGAGTTTGATATCCATCATAATTCAACAAGCATGCATATTGTTGGTAAATGCATGACTATGAATGGATGTGGTAATTCATTATTCGAACAAGAAAAGAAAATAAAAAGAGATTAAGAATTTTTTTCTTAGTAGATAATAGCATAATAAGGGAATTTAAGGTACATGCTATTATTTATCATTTTTAGAGTGTAGAAATGTTATCCTTTAGGCTACTGCTAGGGCTGGTTGTTCTATGTAGTGTTTTTAAATTTTGATTGGACCAATCAATTCAATCGATCCGATTGGGAACTAGACCCTACTTTGGTCCTGATGTTATTGAAAATTGAAGCAATTAGTTTATTTAGCTTTGAACTAGTCTAACCTGTTATTTTTTCGATCAACCCACCAAATCGGTGAGAACCAATTTGAGCTGGTTAACCAAAAATTCTTCTTGCCTTTCAACAAAAAGTCAACATTACAATGCGAAAAGCAGTCAAACTGAGGGCCCTACCCTTAAGGCGCAACGGCCTTTTCCATTGATGCCAAACTTGAATTTTGTTATATAAAGGGCTCTTTTTATATAATGCCTTATGAACACTTTACAATTTACATTACATATATATTTATATTATATATAATTAAATTATTCATATTTTACAAATATATATTTAATTTAAAATTTTTATTAAATTGAAATGATGTATATTTTAATATTATAAAATAATTACTAAATTTGTATAAGATGATTGCAATTATAGTAAAATTAATAATTATTTTGTTATCTTTCAAAGATATATTTATACAATTTAAGTAGATTTAAATTTTCATATGTATATATGTAATAGATAATTCTATAAATATAAAAATATATTAGATAGTTCAACAATTTAATTTAATTAGTTCGACTTTAGTATGATCATTTTGTCAAGTCAATGATTGAATTTGGTTTGAAAACAATATGAATTATTATTATATTTGCTTTATATTTAAAAGTAATATTTTACTAGTATATTTAGACCTATTAAAATATATATTTTCAACAAATGATAGTTTTACGATTTACATACAAGATATTATACTTCAACTGTTTTGGAGGTTTTTGATATTAATTTTTCTATTAATTATTCCATCTATTGCTATGTTACTCATAATGATAGTAAAATTAATATTTATTTGTGTTTTAAAAATATAATAATAAATTTGTACTAATTAAATAAATTTATATATATATATATATACATATAATTTATTATATATAAAAATACAATGATCAGTTCAATCACCCGATCCGACCGAATAAATTGATTAGACTTTGATTCACTTGTCTTGCTGAGTTAATGATCGGTCTGTGTTTAAAAACTTTGATTCCGGATTGGCATTTAACAGGCCAACAAAGCACTTAACATGCAAACTCAGCCATTTTTGTTTCCCTACACTCAATAGGCCTAGTCGAAGGATTGTTTTGGTATAACGTTTCCAAAATCAAGGACTACTATAGTAGCTTAATATATTTGAGAGTTGAAATTACAAATGTGATACAATTTTGAAGACGAATTTGAATATTTTGTCTAAAATTTAATATTATAACAATCTTAAAAATATTTTTAATTAAACTAAATACAGTAATGTCGTATTCTCACGAATAAAATTTCTAGGAATCATAGTCTAGATCAAGTTAAGATTTTGAGAATCTTTAATTTTGTGAACTAAATGCCACCTTAACATACACCCTCCTCTCTTGCTCCTCAAAAATAAAGAAAATGAGTGTATATTTATGAAAATAAAAGAAATGTAAATGTAATTAGGTTAAACTTTAAGAAATGTGAGAGCAAATTTCCTATTTATTATTTTTATTATCAATTATTTTTTTTTTTTTGACATGCTATTATGAAAAGCATCAGCGGAAGCTAAAGTTTCTGCATAAAGCACCTGACAATGTAACAGTGAGAATTGGTAAACAAATTTGCAAAGAAATGTAGAGCACCCAAGCTAATACGACGCGTAACAAGGAAATGAAGGAATCTTCATTTGAAAATGATACAACACATCTTGGGAAGCCATTTTGGCAAAATGACAATATTTCCTTTTCTGCCTTCATGCATTTGCTGCTCCCAGTAGACAAACATTAGCACCTTTGTTCACCAATAATCTCCACAACTGCATTTTCCATCCTCAAATCGATGGAACCGGTTATTATCCCTGACAATGATTATTCTTCCAGTGCACTTGCTGATAAACTTGATAGCAGTATGACAATCACCACAAACACGTAAATTTTTCATGATTCTAATGGGTCGTCCTGGGGGAAAGGTAATGAGTCCATACGCTATAGCCAGTCTTTCACTGTGATACCTAATTGTTTGATTCTTCTCCTCACTGTCCACTTCTTTCAACACAAAAGAAGTGTCTGCAACATAACCTGCTTTCTCCATTTCTTCCCCCAACTCCTTCAACTTCTTATAAATATCTACGGTTTTTGCATGAGACCTGTCCCCAGCAGCAAATGTATGAACTTTGTTTCCTTCTTCCACCCAGCTCAAACCAGTTTGTTTCTTTATTCCTTGGTCCCTTAACATCTTCCTTGCTTTGGCTGCTTCCTCCCATCTTCCAGCAGCCGCATAAGCGTTAGACAGTAGAACAGCAACGCCTGAGCTTACAGGACCCAACTCAGAGACTCTATCAGCAACAAAGGATGCCAATTCAGTATTCCCATGTATTCTACAACCCGTCAATAAAGCTCCCCAAACAGATTCTGTAGGCTCTATAGGCATTTCTTTAATCATCTGTGCTGCATCATGCAGTTTTCCAGCCCGACCTAACAAATCCACCATGGAAGCATAGTGCTGAGCGCCTGGTTCAATACGGTAATCTTTCATCAAGTCAAAGTAACATTGGCCTTTCTCTACTAATCCTGCATGGCTGCAAGCATAAAGTATGCATAAAAAGGTAATGAAATTAGGCTTCATGCCAACACCTTCCATCTGTTTGAACAGCTCAAGAGCCTTGTTTGTGTGTGCATGCTGAGCACATGCTATCAGCATTGCATTCCACATACCAAGGTTTTTAACAGGTATCTCATCAAAAACCTTGTAAGCTCCTTCAACAACTCCGCACTTGGAGTATAATGATATCACAGAACTACCCACGAAACCTGATGAATCAAAGCTTGTCTTAAAGCACAATCCATGTATCTGTTTCCCCAATTCAAGTAATGTTGAACTGCCACAAACCCGTATAACACTTGAAAATGTGAAATCATTAACATCCACGTCCTTCCATCAATGCTTGTTTGAATAGCCGGAGAGCTTCCTCATCCTCACCCATCTGGGTATACCCATAAATCATTCCACTCCAAGAAACCACATTCTTATTCGGCATTTCATCGAACACCTTCCGAGCATATCTTATCTCTCCGCATTTAGCATACATATCAACAATTGAACTCCCAACGAACACATCAAATTCATATCCAGTCTTCACAACAAGACAGTGAACAGATTGCCCAACATCACACCTGGACAACATCGCACACGATTTAGTCGCACTGGGGAATATATGGTCATCAGCACGAGCCCCATTAATAAGCATTCTGCGAAAGTATTCCAGAGCAAGTAAAGGAAGCTCATTTTGGGCAAATGAAGAAATAGCCGAACTCCAAGTAGTGGCTGACTTATGGGGTGCCTCGTCAAAAACCGTGCGAGAAAACAGAGGAAGTTGCGATTTTGAATAGAAATTGATAAGGTGGTGGCACACAAGAGGGATTATTTGGATACCTGCTTTGATGATATGGGCATGAAGCTGAAGCCCTTTAGGAAGAGACCGCGAGTAAGTTAGAGAGAGTAGGAGGTTGCAAATGTTTCGGTAGTTCTGCTCAAATCTTTGCTGGCTCAAAGGGTTTAATGGAGGTTTTGGGAAAGAGGACGCAGGAGGCGTTGGGTTTAAGAAAAAATCTGTCGTTTGCGGAATTTGATGATGATGATTAAGCATTAGCGCATAACAAGGGTCGAACCGGCCACTGTCTTTTTATACCTTGGACTAGTTTGACTTGGACCCTCTACGACGTCGTTGCTGAGAAATAAGAGTTGAAGAGGCTCCAGAAGCAAACTCATTGAGCGAAGTTCTGGACGATAATGGAAGCGCCTCAGGAACTGTTACTATGGAGATCAGAGCCGGAAGCAGAATCCATTGTCTCCTTCACGCTGGCCCGAGCAGTTGGTGCTCTTCTTAGTACTCGCACCAAGAGGCTTATGGACGTTATTTCTCGCCTTTCTGCACGTAGTCAAACACCTCAAATTGGTACCTCTCAGAGACTGAAAATTCATTGTAACTATGATTGCTCGTTTACTGATCTTTGTTCCTCAGGTTCTTTGGAAGACTCGCTGTTGTTCTTGCACAAGTATGTGAGCGAAGCAGCTGAGAAGAATGATTCTTTCGATCAAGTTCTTGTTCCTATGATTCAAAACGTATTCTTTTTATTCTATGTTTTAGTTGAAAGTGTTGTCCTTTTTACCTTTCTCTTCGGAGTTCTGACAAAGCTTTGCTTTATGGGTCTTATCTCATTTCTCCCTGAATTGATAGTCATTGGGGAGCAAGGACTCCAAGCACGGTGGCCAAGCTTTGGTTTTGATAAACTGGCTCTTTCAAGATTGGGTTCTCTTCGAACCTGTGGCAAAAGGTCTTGCTAGCATCATCACAAGAAGAGATGATCATTATTTGTTGCTTTGTTGGTGTTATTTTGTGCGAAGTCTTGTGGAGTACGAGAGTTCTGTTCATCAATCTGCATTTAATGGTTGGTTTACGGTCTTAGTATTTTATGATAAGTAAATGTGTATAGACCACCTTGTCAAACGATATTTGAAGGAGCATTTTGTTTTTGGCTATTTACTTGAAATATTGGAGATTCATGGACTTGTAAAATGTGAATGGCAGGAATAAGGGATAGTTACGGTGATTTATTGAAGGTACTCTCCAACTGCCTTCCTTATCTGGCTGGCATTGTAAGTAAAGCAAGGTATTGTTTCATGTCTGATAGTGTTTGTTGGAAGGTGAAGAGTTACTGCATACAAAAGGAAATGTTTTTTGTTAGTTTATTTTGCTCATGTGCAATGTATTTCTTTCAGGATATGGTGGTTTGCAATAACTTACAGCAGTAGATAGGCTTTAGTTACTATCTCTGTCACATAATTCATTTTGCTTGTCTTGCGTTGTAAATCTAAGCATTGGCTTTAGACTAAGTTTTTGGATTACTTTTCTTTCTTAATTTTCTTGCAACTTATTGCATTCTGGTCTATGATGAGTTTGTCAATATTTGGCTAATGTCCTGGCTTTGAAAGTTGAACGTGGACACCTGCATTCTTGGTTGTTTCATGTTTGTACATATGGCAGAATGCTGGCAGGAGATAACATTGTGATGGATGGAAAGATTCTGCAGATAATTGATGTAGTGTGAAAATGTTCTTAACTGTCATAGCTGATCATCTTCATGGATTAGTCACTTGATATTGTTTTATCTTGTTGCTTTATTACTCAATATTGATCTTGTCTCTCTTCTTGACCCTTTTCCTGGTCAAGTGCTTTTATACTTTCTTTTTCATTCTTATCAATTGTTACATTTGTTCTTGTTATCTGATCACTTGTGCCTGCAGCATTGTGCAGGATGGGTATGAGTTTCCTACTCGTCTTGGTGTTTCTGCTGCTGATTGTTTTTTGACCCTTACTGAATCATTAATAAAAGTGGATGAGGTTCATCGGAAAAATTTGAAATCCAACACAAGAGCAACAAATCGGGCAATAACTTTATTACCATCTCCTACTGCTGACAAGAAAGTGAAACCAGCTACAAAATCCGTGCCGACATCAAAGATTGAAAGGGATTATATTCTGTGGCATCATTTAGATGAACTTATTTGTCTGGTGCAAAGGCTTGTTGCTGTATGTTGTTCACTTTCAACTCTCATCTGGATCATATGTTTGATGCATCATTGTTCTACTTATGTATAGCACCATTTATCCTGTTTCTTGATGTTTTATATTACATTGTAGTGGAGCAGGAAAAGTCGTTTTTTACATGGCAAAGGTTTGGAGCAAGTGCTTATATGGCTTAAGGAGATAAAAGATCATTATGCATCCTTCCAAGATGAGGCAGGTCCTACATCTTGTGTTTGGCTTTATGGATACTTCTTGGCTAATTTATTCACTTAATGTTTTATGCACCCTGATGTTATGGTTGCAACATTGAAGACAGATTCTAATGTTCTCAAGACTGGGGATTTGCTACTCTGTTCTTGCTGGAAGCACTATAGCAAGCTATTACACTTAGAGAACCAGAAGTTCCCTCAGCAGTATGAAGAACTGTGGGACCAATACTTGTCTGGCATTCAGGTTATTTGCTGTAGACATTAGCTTTATCGGTGGCTTGAATTATGTTGCTACCCTGTCTCCTGTTATATTTCAAATGTGAGGTATTTCTATTTAGATATTGTCCAAGAGTCCAGGGATATATTTCCCTCAATACTCTCATCTTTTTTGTTGAGGAGGGTGTATTCTCGCTTCATATTATGAAAGACATGCTCATTTGTTGATATCAAGATAGCTGAAAAAATTTTAAAAACTGCAGCATTATACAGACAACCATGCAAGTGGGCATGCTGACAACAATGATGGTGGAGTGGAAACCCGAAAGTTTTTCCTGAATTGCTTATGCCTTCTACTGGGGCGTCTAGACAGCAAGAGATTTGAAAGTATGGTGTTGGAATGTGGGATGCGTCTATCCCGTGTTCTTGTACCCCAGGTACTTATACCAAAGACTAAGTTGACATATATAGGGGATATAATTTAAATTAAGGCCATTAGGCAAGTATATGGTGTTGCAATTTCATTGTATAGGTTTTTTCCAAAATGAGTATTGGTTACTCTTAATCTATGATACAGATAAGTGATTAGGCATACTGCCTATTGCTTCCAAATGAACTTTGTGTTATATCTTGCTTTTCATGAGTCATGATGCAATTGGAAGTCACTATTTAAATAGTAGCTTAGTAATTTTACTATAGATGCTCATGTTAAGCTATAGTTGGAACCTGATGTGTCCCTATATTTTACTTTTTTGAAGCTCAATTGTGCTGATGAAGATGTGATAGCTGGGGTCGTTTCAATCTTCAAGGCTATCATTTTAAAACCAGATAACTCTACAGGAAACACACTTACTGATACTAGAATGGCAGATGCTGTTATACCTTTTCTACTACTACTTCTAGATGAGCGGGATGGCACAGCTAGAGCAGTTGTTATGCTGATAGCAGAATACTGCTTAATGTATTCACTTCATTCTTTTAAAATCCTGATGTGTAGCAGGGAAGTTTTATTTCTATGATACACTTTTGCTAATTTCAAACCAATGTGCATGATGTTCACCAGGAGCAAAAATGACAAGTGTGTTAAAGAAGTCCTAAAGCGCCTTTCTTCTGAAAATGTTTCTCAGAGAAGAAATGCTATTGATGTTATATCAGAAGTTCTTCACTTATCATCAGATTCACAAACTCTTTCTGGTGATTCTGCTTGGTATGGTTTCTCATGCAGCTCAAATATAGTTTTTATTTGAGTGTATTTCTATTTGTTGATTTGACTATTTCAGGCAAGATATAGCCAATAGCTTGCTGGAACGACTAGGAGATGGAGACATTGTGATTTGTAAGCAGGCTACTGGATTGCTTCCAGCTATAGGTTTGTCATATAAGTTTGTTCGCTTATGCTTGTAGTTACTTCCATATTAAATGTACTGGTGAAAAACTTAAAATGAAAATGTTGCATGCTTGCAATATGCAATGGTTTGTACTTCAGGACCAGTAGCTTGGTTGGGTTAAAAAATATCATCAAAGAGGGCCCTGATCTCATTTTTTGTATCTCTTATTCATATGTTGTGGCCTCTTATTTTATTTTATTTTTTTGAATGCTTCATCCTTTCTCATAAATACTGATGATTTTGCACTGTTCCTTCTTTTGTGTGCAATGTATTATTTACTTTGTCATGTGTATAAAACATACATTTTGATATTTTTTAAACATTAACATCATTGTTTAATTCTTGCCGTACTTTGGTTCCAACCACTTGTCCTGCCCAAAAAATGCATACTTTAGTGCATCTGCACACATATTACAAAACGTATGTATGCATACCATCTAGTCACTTTTTGCTGCATATTTTTTGACAAGTCATATTTCTTTGTTATGAAACTGCTCCTATAAGGGGTATTTGATCAAATAATTTTGATAGTAACTCCTTCATAGTCATCTTTCTTGCTAATATATTACCATATTTATATTGTGACTCTTTTGCATTGCTGAGTTGCTTGCCCAATATTGCAGACCCTTCATTTTATTTGCCTGCACTGGTTGGTCTTGTTTACTCGGCAGATGAAATTGTACAATCATCTGCTAGCAATGCTTTCATTGAGGTACTCAAACGTTACAACCAGAAAATTGAAGTCATATTGTTGCTTCTTGATTGCCTTAGGTATGTTTTCTCTGTTTTGTTTTCCTTCCTTCTCATCTGGCTCTTGTTAAATTGCAGAGCTCCTCTTATAATTCCAAGAGCTTTTGTTTCTAGTGCTGGAGTGAAATGTTATGAATTCCTGAAGTATGTTATACACCAGAATTTAACTAACTAAGTTCCCATGCTCCCCCCTTGCAGCAAAATCAGCCAAGGTTTAGATCATCCAGAGACTGCAAGAGACAAAGGAGGTAATTTTTCCCAGTATTTTTGGCATCCCAATTTGGCAATTTATGAATGAACGACTTTTTTTTTTTAAGAAATTTTTAAATAACAAGTTCTGTTGTCTATATCTATTTGTACATGGGTGGAAAATTAAAACTCAAGTAATAGCCTTTGAATAATGCATTTCTCATGAATATATGGAGTATGTTTTCATATCAGTTTTGATGCTGGTATTACACTTAAACCTATGGTTCATTGCAGTTTTTCAAATACAAGTAAGTATCTCAATTTGATGCAATATATTGTTATGCAAGCACCATAATTTTTCTGGTCCTTTCCTCTTTGGTGGCAGGATTGAGTCTGGACCCTGACCGAGTACTCAAGCTGATCCCAGATTGGTCTAAAACTGTAAGTTTTATTATGCAGTTTGACGGCTGTATTGTGGTTATGGCCCTGTTTTCATATCCATCATTTAAACTCAGAGCAGGAGCATGATCAAGAGGTGGTGATTTATCTATGGAGTATATTAGTAAAGCAGATGTATGGCTATTATGAAATGTTAGTCTTCTAGGGTTTCTCTTTCACATTGCCTCACTTATGCAAGAGTTAATGGCATACATGCATACAGATACTAATCTAAACACTTTATGACTCCTAAAGCAATGTTGTGTTACAAGACTTCTTTGAACTAAATCCTGGAAAAGCCCAATGTCAGTTGTTTTATTTAACACTTGGCTGGCTATTGGGGACTTTAGGGAACAGAGAAAACCTTTGCTGGAGGATGATTTGCATAAATCTCTCTTAAGCTATTGTATTATTATATGGGGAGGTGCAGATATGCATAATTGATACTATTTTAAAACCAATTGACTGCTATCAGCATTCCTGGTCGATGCAACTGTACATTCACATAAGTAACACCTACTTTGTGGTATATCTTTTTCCTCCTCAGACATGCACTATACCCTCACCATGTGGATTTACTTTTCTATGTAGTCTGTTGGTTCTCTGCACTTTAATCTGCATGAATACTAATTATTTGACTGTCTTGTTTTATAAAGATTTGTATGTCATTCATGAAGAGATACAAAGAAAAGCACATTTAGTAAGAAATCAACCATAGGAAAATAGTTTAATGTGTTAATCCTAATTTATAACAGGTTCAAGATTGGAACTGCTTGATTGGACCATTGATTGACAAGATCTTTGCAGATCCGTCAAATGCAACTACCGTCAGATTCCTAAGTTGTATAAGTGAAAACATGGCAAATGCCTCGAATACTGTCTTGCATCATGTTCTATTGCACGTGAAAGGACAAAAGGAGTGAGTATATGTATCTCATTTTTCTTCACATCAATGATAATATTCATTCCCTGTTTGGCGATCAGTAATGTTCCTTGACTCCCCCCCCCCCTTTATGTTAACTTTTTAGCCAAGCAGTATAATTGCTGTATTTATCTGAGTTATGTGTGGAACAATCTTCTTCTATATCATTTTTTTATAGAAAAGGAAATATCATTAAAGGAAGGAGAAAGCACAAGAAAGAAAAATGAGGGTAGGAAATCCTCAAATGGGACCAGTGGAACTAATAAAATACAATAAAGCACCAAGAAATCCATCCTATCAAAGATCTAAAATACACTTCCAATGCTTTTGTGAATTTGTCAGACTTATCCCTCAAAAGAAACCATGAGCTTTAAGCCAAAGTGAAGTGATGAACAAAATTCTATTCCACACGAACACCATTGGCTGATATATCTATTTAAAAATTCTGGCATTTCTTTCCAACCCTAAACATCGTAAGACAGCAAATCTTGCAACTTCCCATAAAGCACTTTTTTCTTTATCCCTCCCAAAATCATAGTATACAGAACTAAAGGACTATCCAAGTAGTTGGGCAAACCCATGATACCCCAAACAAAGGGAAAAGCTTATTCCATAACAGTCAAGCCTTGTGATGCATAATCATGAGAATGTAGAAAGACAGCTAATGTGGCATTTCTTAATCCAACAGTAGATGTCACTTCTTTGAAGAACAGGCGATAGAATTTATTTTATTAACAAATATGATCAGAGTGAAGGCTATTGTCAGAATTTCTCTTCATTTGCAAATGGAAGTGGTAGTTTGTTGGCACCTGCAGAAAACACCAGAAGTGGGGAAGACTACACAGAAGAGAACTGTATGTTATAATTATATAACCATGTTATAGAAAATTATATAATCTATATTTCTGAGAGCACTTCAATGTATGGAACCAGAGGGAGTGGGGACCTACACTTTAGTTCTGTATAGGCTAAATGCATTTACTTTTAGTAGTGCAAGGCCTCCCTATTTGGGTAATTTTCAGCTTGATGGCTGCAAACTTGTTTGTCTGGTTTCTTAGCCATGCATGTACTTGTTTTTTTCTCTATTCATCTTATACTGGTGTGAAGAGCATCAAGTCTACGTTATATTAGCCAATGAATCAGTGCTTTCCTCTGCTGCAATCATTAATATTGTAGTAGTATAATGGTTGCCTGAAAGGCTTATGATGGCCTTCTGCAGCTATAAAACTATTTTAGAATCCTAAGAAAAGTACAGTCCTTGCATTTGGATCATGATAAAAATAATTGCTTTTTGTAAATGAATATATTTTTTACTCATAATTTGACTTAATGCTGTTGAAGTTGTTTCTTGCCTTTGATACATGCTAATTTCTGTTAACAGGATTGACGAAAGTTTCTTATCAAAGTGGGAGAGTAGAACCTATACGAGTGATGAGTTTGTGGAAATGCAGCAATCTCTGTTTGATCACCTTTGCCCCTTGCTCATTATTAAAATGCTTCCGATGAAAGTTTTTAATGATCTCAACTCACTGGTTATGTATGGACATTTTAGTCAAGGCATAGTGCTTGGTATATTTTCACATCCTGATTATCTAGCTGGCTCTCTGTGGTTGCCTCTTTTCTTGTGGTAAAATATAATTATCTTTGTAGAAATTTGATTTTATTGTTTCGTAATGCTAGACAGTTTTTCACTGTCCCTAATATTTAGTGAATCAGTTATATTCTTTTTGATAAAAACAGATTTGCTCATTTAAACCATGTTGTACTTGTCCACTTAGTAGTCCAGTCTTCTTCATATTTTTTCTTTTGCTTCTTTTTTTTTCTTTTTTCCCCCAATTCTGTCTTGCAAAGTTATCAGGATATGTTTGCTTATGCGAGTTAATTTCAGGCAGCAGAGACATTGAGATTGGTCATGAGTGTATTGCCTCTCTCCTTCTCAACAGGCATGTCCTTTGTCACGACATTTGCCACCTTACTAAAATATGAGCCTGATGCATATTTTGCATTTGATGTTTTTCCAGAGCATTTTGTGACTTTGAGTTTGAAGATGTCCGGAAGCTTTCTGCTGAGTTGTGTGGACGCATTCATCCCCAAGTAATTAGAAATGACTCTTTCTCTTAAAAATTGAACTCAAGTTTTGGGAAGAATGGTTAGCATTTTTAGCGGCATGACTGAGAACCCAATTTAAGAGAGAGAGAGAGAGAGAGAGAAGATAAAAAAAGACGAAAAGAAAGAGCATTTATGTTTTGGTTAAATTTGAAGATATGATTTTTAACTGAAAATCATATCTGAATTTATATTGAACGAGCTTATCTACTTTCAAAGAGGATGGATTTGCTCAGATAAAGTTGTGTCAGATTGATGATTGATGTTGATCTTCCAATTACACTATGTTAAAAACACCATGGGTCACATCCTATTCTGATACCATACTGAACCCCATGAAATGTAACTTAGCAAATACAATTCGTATTGGGGAATTCATTACTCTGATATCTTCACCAATTTTCATTACTCTAACTTGCCCAAGTAATTTGATTCTCTAGGTTTTACTGCCAGTTCTCTGCTCCAAGTTAGGATATGCAGTGGACTCTAAGAATATACTGAAGATAAAGGCTTGTTTATTTTCAATCTGCACTTCCCTTGTGGTAAATATCTTCCACTTTTGATATCTGTAGGAGACCTTTCACAATTTTTAGTCTGTTTTAGTTTGTGGCCTACCCTGTGTTCTATTTCAGTTGGACCTAATGTGGCTTGTTAAATTTGTAGGTCAGAGGCAGGGAGTCTTTTTCTCATCCTGCAATGTTTGAAATTAGGAGGATGATAGAAACAGTATTGTTGTGGCCTTTTCTGGATGATGATTCTGGTCAGAAACTATCTAATTCTATATTTTGCTTCAATTTACTTGTCATTAAAATTAATTTTGGTAGGAACAATCTCTTAATCCAGTTTCTAAAGCACAACATGGGTGCATTGATTGTCTTGCGCTGATGATATGTGCTGAACTGCAAGCTCAGGGATCAACTATAGACTCCATCTCAGAAAAGATTAGGGTTCTTGGGAAGAAAGGTATTACCATTGTATATTTTATCTTTAGTACATAGAATTATTTCTAGGTAGTCGGAAGTTACTTCTCCACTCAAACATGCAGACTCTGCTGCATCGGGGGATTCTGTAGTGGCTTACGTGCTTGATCATTTGTTGGATGAGAAAAAATACCCTATTTCTACATCCGAGTTAGATAGTCAGAACTGTAGAGTTGGAACTGCATTTCCTCTCCCATTTCGTCTCTGCATGGCTAATGTTCTAATCAGTGCTTGTCAGAAGATCCCAGAAAATTGCAAGAAGCTTTTTGCAGCCCAAATTTTTCAATCTATCCTTCACTTTCCTGAGGTACTTCTAGTAATTTGTAATATTGGTAGGTGTAGTGTAGTTCTTGAAACTTTACTGTTGAAACTGTTATTTTGTAAGCAGCTTAAAATGAAGTCAGAGATTAGAGCAGCATGCATCCAAGTCCTATTTTCCGCTGCCTATCATCTGAGATCCGAGCTCCTTCCTTATGCGTCTGATCTTCTGAAAATCTCACTGAAAGCTCTCAGAAGCAAGTCAGAGAAGGTATTCTCCTTTGCTCTAGTCAAATTACTAATATAATGGGGATAATAAATCCAGAAATATTTCTACTTTTACAATTGAGTGTTTTTGTATGCTTGGATCAAATTATAAACTGAAACACTTTTGCTAACTGCATTAACTAGTTGATCATACAAGTCAAAATTTCAATACAGTAAAAATCAAACAGTTAGTGCCAAGACCTTTTGGTTCAAATGGTATTTGGTGTTTCTTAGTCTCATGCTACATCTGAGGTTCAATTCTGGATCTTTGCATATGTGTCCCATGGATTAGTTACACCTAGTATTATTTAAAAAAAAATGGAAAAAAGGTCAAACAGTTAGTAATATAATAATAGTTGTAGTTTTACAAGTACTTGATATTTCTTTTTCTGTATGCTTTTCTGTCTATGCATGAAAAATGGGCCATAGTGCAGATGTTAGTGCATTAATCTTGTTTGGCAGGAAAGGATGGGAGGGGCAAAGCTTATGGCATCTCTGATGGCCAGTGAAGATGTTATATTGGAAAGCATATCGGTTGGACTTCTAGAAGCAAGGTCTGCACTTTCTGTTATATCTCAATCAGATCCTTCACCTGAGCTTCAACAGCTATGCAGAAAGCTGCTAGAATGCATATCTTCCTGAGTTGCTATGCTGCACAGTAATTGACAGAGTGATGCCACACTTGGTAATTGTACATTATCCAATTTTCTATGAAGCTGGTAAATTTCTTTCATATACGTTTGTAAAAATGGTTTTTCTTTTAATTTAAAAAAAAAAATATACACCATGCATGCGTATGTGGCAATATGTATGTGGTGAATGTATGAACTACTTAATTCAATATTAATTATTTTGCCTTGAAATTCCTGAACTA
The DNA here is from genome assembly GCA_020226215.1 of Sindora glabra. Taxonomy (NCBI): domain Eukaryota; kingdom Viridiplantae; phylum Streptophyta; class Magnoliopsida; order Fabales; family Fabaceae; genus Sindora; species Sindora glabra. The sequence continues at coordinate 56,973,278 of CM035233.1, forward strand.
GTCTTAACTGTTCTAATGATGCAGATGATTTTATTTATTTATTTTTTTGGGGTACAGTTGTGTCGTCTAAAATTTGGTTTGATTACACGTTCACCCTTATATTTTTAATATATATATATATATATATATAGACTAAATCCTAATGAATGCAAATATAATTTATCCTTTATTTTGTTGGCCAAATAGAGTTGAAATTTCTTGCGTTATGAAAGATGGAAGATATATATTTAGTCAAACAATTTCAATGAAATTATCCATGCGTATGACTGTTCTCCTGGTAATTAGGAGAAATATTTGAAATATTCTAATTATAATACGTGTTCTTGCTCCTAGCCAATAAGAAACTAATTGTCAATTTTGTGAAACTAATTAGGTTCTTATTATTACCTGAGAATAGAAACGTGTTATATATAAAAAATTTTCGGCTCTTAGTTATTTGTTAAAAAATTATCATCAAGTTATTAGTAAATTTTAAAGAAACTACTAGCAGATGTTAAGAAAATTACATTTCATTTGAAAATTTGTGTGAGATTTGGTTTGTGTAGTAGTATAGGAATATTTTACTCTCAAAATAGTCATGTTGGATAGATTGTCAATTTAATACCAATCATACCAATGCGTTCGGGAAGCCGCGGTTAGAAAAATCATGAAGAAGATAAACAAAAGACGATTAAAACACTATTTTGGTTTTCTGTGCAAGTTTTTTTCAATTTAGTCTCTATTTAATTTTTATTTCCAATTTAATCATTAATAGATTCGGTTTCCTTTAATTAAGTCCTTACTATCCACTTGAAATTATATTTACTAAAATAATAATATGAAAATTCAAAATTTAACTTGAAATTATTTGATGTTTGCATGTACACTATATATGGCATGTATGAGAATAGATGTTTTTAGTAATTAAATTAATATAATATTATAATAAATGATAAGAAAGGATATACTTAAAATAGCTCATTTTATTTTTAAATTAAAGTTATATAATTATTTCAAAATAGGAAGATGCTACATAGTTATTGGATGTTGTCACATAAGATTTTAGATTTTTGTCTTCAATTTTATTGAAAAATGTTAGTGTTGTACGATCAAAAGGATCTAATTGAATCAAATTAAATCATTCGAAGATTAAATTGAGTATAAAAATAAAATGAGGACTAAATTGAGAAAATTTACAACTTTGTGGGATCAAAATAGTGATTTAATCTTTGATCAAGCAATACTCAGCTGACATTATTTTTCAAATTACACCACGAACAAATTAATTAGCATAAAATAATATTCTGAGCTTAAATTCATAATTCTATAGGAAGAGGACTTCAAAGAAAGAAACACCAATGCATCATTAAACCTAAAGTTGAAAACATAGGAATTAGGACAAAATTGTTGAGGAATTAAAATATAATTTAAGGATTTATATGGAAATTTTTAAAATTTTGAGAAATTAGTTATGATTTTTGTGAAAATATGAAGGAATCGCAAGGAGAAATTTTAAATTTTTTTCGAAGTTTGAGGTGGTCATTGACAATCCAAACTTACACATATATTTGTACCCCAGGGGCCCTTCATTTTAGTCTGATAGGATGGGATATATGAGAGAGGAGATTAGATAAACGAGTTGATGAGTTGATCTATTAAAATAGGTTATAAATTATCTATTAAAATTTTGATAACATTTAATTTGAGTAATGAAGATTTTACATTTTTTTATCAATCATGAATTCGATTTCAAGATTATTTTTATGTATATTTAATAATTTAATTATTTTTATTATTATTAGTAAAAAATTATTTATTAAATATATGATATTATAGTCTTATAAATTTACAATTTAATCTCACCTGGAGGCTTAAAAAATTATATATACATATATATACAAATTTATATATTTTTTTTAAAGTTCTTCTATTTCATTGAAAACAAGATGGTCTGAATCACCTTTGCCTTGTGTTTAGATTTAGAAATTCAAGTAGATAATTTAGTTATTGAAAAATTTAAATTTTATAAGTTAAAATATTCTTTTTAGTAATAAATAGAAAGGATTTATAAATTATTTAAACATTTACACATAAAAAAATTAAAATTATCAAATTTGACATTTTAAATTTAATTAAAATAAATATTATTGATATGCAAATTTTACATTTGTTTTTAAAGTATTATATTAATTATCATTCTAAATATATGAAAATTAAAAAAATTATCTCTTTTTAATTTAATTATTAAAATTAAATTATGTAAAACTTTAAAATTTCCTAGATTTTTTATTCCATCCCAACTTAGGATATTTTTTTTCCCTTTTTCGCAACTACAGAGTGAAAAACGAAAAGAAAAACAAGCCACAAAGGTAAAAGACCAAAGGGCTCGTCCCTGGTAATTGCAGCCTTGGCAGCTTTGTTGAATGTCATTTAACGTACTATTTAAATCCTCCTAAGGATAAAATATATAATTCCATATTTGAAATTATGAGATATTAATAAAATTATCTAAGTTATAATTTCGTTTCTTTGTATAATAACTAAAAGAGAAAATTACTTATATGAATTTATACAAAGAGATAAAATTATTTATATGAATTATTATTTAAAATAAAATTATAATTTTATATAAGTTAGAGGATCATTTTATCAATACTTTAGAGACAAAATTATTAATTTTATCCTAATAATTGAATATTATTTACTTGTTTTCTTAATTTTTATAAAAATAATCTAATTTATTTGTATTTTTGAGTAAACAAACAAAAATCATGGGACAGATTACATTGATTTTTTTCTGCATTTAATTTAATTACACTTGACACTTCTTATTTTTTAAAATTATATGTGTCCAACTTATGTTCATTTTTCTACCGTTATGAAATATAATGATTTTAATTATTTAATTATAATTTCTTATTTAATATCATTTTTAATAATTGAAAATTAATTTTTCTATATTTTTATATATAAATATACCCTTTCATTAAAGAATAAAAACTTATTAGGCATATATTTTTTAAAAAACCAGATTTGTATATAAAAATATAGGAAAATTATTTTTCAATTGTTATAAGCAATATTAAGGAAAAAAATTGTAGTTTAACAATTAAAATTATTATGTTTTGTAATGGTAGAGCAATGAACAAGGGATGGATACATATAATTTAAAAAAAATAAAGAGTGTCGAATATAATAAAATCAAAATTTAATGGAAATCAACATAATTTTTCCAATTCACAAAGGTATTCTATTTACTTGACGACACATATAAAAAATGTGATAAAAAAAATATTTGTTATTTTAGTAAGGAAGCTTTTTCCTGACTATTATAATACGTTTTTTTATTTTAATTAACCCAAAAAGCATAATAATTTTTTTTATTTATGTCTAAAATAAAAAATTTCTGTAAAAAAAATCTTTCCGCCAAAATTGAGAATTTATTTTGATATTTTTTAAAAAGTTATTTTAAAAATTATTTTTAACTTAAAAATAAATAATAAATGATATTTGAATGAGTAAATAAAAATATTTTATTTAATTACAAAATTGATATAAAAAATAAAAGAATAAATTAAGAAAATATAAAAATTTATTTTTGTTTTTCTATTTTATTATTACACATTTAAAGTTATAATTTTAAAAAATAAATTATAAAAATAATTTGTTGAAATAAAGTTTCTATTTTTAAAAATAAAAATAAAAATTATTTTTAAAAAGGGTAAATAAACAGACGGAGAGCAACCCAATTATGCATCCAAAGTTCCAACTAAAATTTCCGTTGACATGAAGACCTTTCCCTCCTCAAACCCGCCCATCTTCCATTCACATACCCATGGGCTAAACAAGTCCAAGTCTCTGGTCAACAACAGCTGGTTCTACTTGTCCACATTCAATGCTGGTCAGAAGTCGTGCCACCCATATTCAAAACTTATTATATTTCAACTTTTTGCATGAATATGTCTTTTATTTTTTAAACTTAAATATTATTGAAAAAATTAATATTTTTAAAAATAATATAAATATTTTAATAATTTTTATTAATATAATAACTCATAAATAGATGATTGTATAAAGTTAGTTTAAATTAATTATAGATAAAATTTAAATTCTTTTTTCTTAATCACAAATGTTTTAAATTTTATGAAATTACGCCATAACTCTCGATTTGATAATTTTCATGCAATTATCATATAAATAATTATATATATAATTATTTGGCTTTTCTCAAATATAAAATTTTACAAATTAAATTTTAATTATATTTTATGAGCATAAAATATCGATACATGTATCTATAAGTTTTTTTTTTTTCAAAAATATTGATATGTCACATTAAAATCTGGGCTTCCATTTGTTTGGATAAATGATATAATTTTTTTTATTATAATAATTATAAATATTATTATTTTAATAATAAAATATAAAAATGATATGTCATTTTTCATTTATATAAAATAAAAAATATATATAATTTTTCAGCGTAAAATATCTTCCGAAAATCCAATTGATTCTAAATTTCTTACACCGAGAAACACTTCTAATTCTAGTACAAACAACTTATAATGCTGAGCCTCTTTGTCTAAATTAGCAATCTAATCATTTTTGTAATAAAACCAAGAGCCCCCACCACTGCAGCTGATCAAACTTCCCTTCAATTTCCCCTTTCCGTTTTTCTCGCAATCCTTCTGTACCCCATATTATCTCCTTTCACACGCAGATTCACCGTTTCAGCGTCGGTGCTGCTCAGAAATGCTCCAGCTTCTGTTCGCGGTGGCTTTCTCCACCGTCCCTCTCACCCTGTACATTCCGCCAATCCGAAGTTTCAATCTTTTCGTTCAGACCATTGAAGACTTTCTGAGACAGACCTCCGTCTACGCTGTCCGAGCCTATCCTCGCCTACGTCTCGGTCTTTCTCGCATATTCAGCTCCATCGTTCGCTTGACCAGGTAGACCATTTTCTGGCCTTAGGGCCTTTGATTCCCCCGCCCCCCCAACTTTTTCTTGGCGCCTGTAGATTTTTCTGGGCCTGCAATTTGCTCTCTCCTTGTCCTTCTTGTTGATTGGAGGATTAAATTGATAATTTTCTGACTTGATCAATAGTTCATAGACTTTCTTATGTACACGGATGTATAAGAATAATAGAACAATCCCATAGCTGAAAAAGTTCTGCATTTTTTTAATTCTGTCCTGAATTTCCAGTGTTCCCTTTTTTCAATGCTTTTCTGGGTTCTTTAAGTTGATAATGGGACTGTTATTGTTCATGGACTTGATACTATGACAACAACATCGACAATTTCTTCAATCAATTTGAACAATTGGAATCCTGTTTCTGAACCAATTCATCGGCTGGCAATTGTTTCTTCAAAGTTAATTAAAAATCTCAGTAATTAAGAAATTCCGTGGAAAGCTCAAACTCTTGAAAAAAATGGAGCGCTTTTGGCTTTCAGGATTAAAAATCTGAGCAAGATCTTCCGTGGAAAGCTCAAACACAAATTTGAAAGCAGAACAAGTAATTGAAATTACTCAAAATTCTCCAAGAAGTTGATCTTCCCATCTGATAAAACTTAAGATCGTTGACATTAAGAACTTCCACGTAGTTTAATAGAGGGTGACTTATTTTGGTTTGAACAAATTAGCTGGTTAATTTATTTTAATAAATTATTTTTGGCGATTGTTAATTAGTTAATTGAATCAATCGATTACTTTTAAATAAATTAATTTTAAAATATTGGAGAGAGCAGCGTTTTGAAATAATTATTTCATAAAATAATTATATTATTCAAATGTTTCATAAAATGATTATATTATTTTTAATTAGTTTTTATATTTTCAAATTTATCTTTCTTATAAAAATTATAATATTATTTTTACATAAAAATTAAATAATTATAATTATTGAATTCTTAAAAAAATTAATAACTATAAAAATTATTTTAATTTAATTTTAAATAAATATTTAATATATAATAATTTATGGTGATATATTATTTATAAGATAATTTAATCTACTAAATAATATATAAAATTTAAAATATTAAAATAAAAAATATTTAAATAAATTATAAAATATATTTATGTTTTTATTTATAATTTTTCATATAAACAATTAATCATAAATATTTAATTTTAATAAATATTTTTATTCAAATAAGTAATATAATTAATTAGTTAAATTAATTAATATAATTAATTATTAATTAATAATTAATTAAATCAATTAACTCTTATGATTATGAGCTAATTGTCAAACAAATCTACAGGCCTTATGGACTTTGTGCTCCAGCCATGGGATTTATCAGCCGCTGAGCGGAATCCCTTTTAGTAATAATGTCTTTTAACCTGTTTGAAATCGATAAGATTTATTGTGTTAGTTGGAAGAAATTATGCATGCTTTAATTATATTAATTTATTTATTAATTTTGTGAATGGTAGAATTTTAATTTTTTATTAATAAATTAAAAATTATAAAATGAATAATTATTTATTATTTATTAAATATGATTAAATATACAAAAATCTCTATCACACCGTGAGCCCGCATCTTACCATGTACGCTCCTGCACATAATTTGTCAGCTAATGCATTTATCAATGATCATCAAATCATATGAAAACATAGAATGCTTCAGATGTTTTATATTTGTTTGTTGCAATTTCTGGTATGTAGTTTAAATTGCGGTGGTACAATTCAGAACAACTATTTACTCTAAGTTTGCTTTGCGTTTGCATTTATTTTTTAACCCCATGTTTGGTGGTTTAAGAAAAGAAAGAAAATTAATAGAAAATTTTAAATTTTAATATTTTTTCTTATTTTTTTTAAAAAATGTGACTTCTATTGTTTTCATACATCATAATTTTAAAATTTTCTTTTTTATATTTTTCCTTCCACCTAATTTTAAAATTTTTCTTTCCATTCCCGCTTTATTCTTAACCAATCAAAGCGCAAAATTTGTTTGAAATTGTGATCTTTGCAACCCAAACGTAATTATATCAGACCATGCTCCAGGGTGAAGTTGTTCCAGCAGAGAAACGGGGGAGATTCAACGCAGTTTGATTAGGATTTGGACATGAAAATTAATTAATATCTGGAAGAAATTCTTAAATAGTCAAACTATAATAGGGATTCTTTCTCTCATTCAATTAAATAAGAGCTAACTTTTATGAATTTTATTATTTATTTGTGAGTTCTGTAAAATTAATATATATTAAAAGTATAATTTTTTATTTTTAAGATAGTAAATAAAACAAAAATTGACATTCGACATTACATTTATTTTTTGATTAAAGACAAGATATATATTATAACCGGAACATTTAACAAAATAATAGAAGTAAAGATACTTTGAAGTTTGGTAAATGCTTACAAATCTTAAAATTAGCGTCGTTTGCTTTCACCAAACTTCCAGTGAATTTTATGGTACGATGTGGTTATTTCAAAACTTACTAATTTAAAGTTATTTAATTATTTTTATTAATAAATTAATAAATATAATTAAATATTTTTAATTTAATAATTTTAAAATTTATTAAATTATCTTAAGAGGTCATTTAGTTCAATTAGAGAAAGAAAAAAAAAAGAAAAATAAGGGAACAGAGAATTGAAAATCTCATAATTATTCATTTTATTTGATTCAAATAAAAAAAGAAAACAAGTACTTCTAATTTGCTTTACTAATAATTATTATATTAAAAAATAATTTACTTATAATTACTATTAGAATAATTATAATTTTTATTTATTTAATATTACTTATTAATATCTTATTAATATTATTTCAATTATTAGTTTTATTATTTGAATTATTACTAATATCTTAATAATCATTAATATTATTATTAATATTAATTATTATTTTTAATAGTTATTATATTTATTATTATTTTATGAATATTATTAATTATTTCCATGTTATTAAATATTTTATATTAACTAATACTATTATTTTTATAATTATTTAATTTTAATTATTAATACTTTATTTTTATTATTATTTCATCTATTATTGTATTATTTATTTATCATTTTTTGTAACTATGATAGTTATTATTTTATTATGAATATTTATTATTTTATTATTATGATTAAATTATTAATTTTTTATTAATATTATTATTTTTTATATTATTAAATAGTTTATTATATTTATTATAATAACTATTATATGATTATTTATTTTTTATTTAATTAATTTAATTATTTTTTATTATTTATATTATTAATCATTATTTATTAATTATTTTTATTTTATAATAATAAATTATTATTATATTAAAGATGATAAATTCAAAATTTAAAATGAAGGAATTAGACTGAAGAATTGGAAAAATTACTATTCTCTCGTTTGAGATAATTTTATCAAGAAAAAATAAAAAATATAATTTTTTGAATCTAACAAAAATAAAAAAATAAAATATTACTTTTTTTTCCTTTTTGATTATTTCCAAACGGCTTCTAAATTTTAAAATATTAAGGTATCATTGATAGTACGCAAACTTGCTTACAAGGCTGTTAATTTGGCAGAGGAAAGTAGGGAGATATTTTTCATTTTTGGCCTGAATTGGCTTGAGAGGGATTGAGTGTTAGTACGGCAATTGGTAGAGTATTAATTTTAAAGTTATATCACTTGGTAGAATGTTAAAGTCAAACACAGGACATGTTTCATAGATATTTAATATAATCAACCAATTTGGATATAAATAAATATTTTATATTATTCGTGCATTTGTTAATCTAAAGGCACATGTTCTTATTATTGATTACGTTAATTCACTTACTAATTCTAACTGAGTCTTGGAAGCAAAACTGATAACATGTGAATTGTGTTTAATTGATCGGGTTTTATGTGATACATGTGATGATTATCCAAACCTTCAAATAGAAAAGTTTGGTGAGTTTCTTTGAAAAGACTTTGGAGAATTATGTTTTTTATCATTAAGAAGTCTATTAAATTTATCAAAAATTTTATTAAAATTCATTTCTTTTAATTTAAAATCCATTTTATATAAAAAGTTTATCCTCTTCCTAATATTATATTATATATTATAATATTATTAAATTTATTTTTAATTAATTTACATATTTTTTAATATATTCTAAACAACAAAATTCATTAAATTTATTTGTAAATGAATTGTAATAGTTATTTTTATATAATTTTTGAGAAATAAAATTTATTCATGAATAAAATAATATTTTTAAATAAAATTAATTCTAAAAAAATTAGATTCCAGTCTCACGCTTAATTTCCAATCGCCCATTTCCAAATTGAGAAAGGAAAAATGGATAGCTAGAGAAAGGCGACTTAGGTGAGTAACAAATAATAACACTAGGCTTTTTGAAAAGTTACAAGTTGTTCGCCTAGGACAGGAAATAATTTTTGTAAAAAATTAAAATTTTAAGGAACAAATTTTTTATATAAATTTTTGAAAAGAACTCAAAATTATTTAATTGATATATAAGAAATAATATTTTTTAAAAAATAATTTTTTATATTTTATTTAATTTAATTTTAAATATTTTAGAAAGTGTTAATAAAATAGTTATTATATTTTTAATATTATTATAATATAAATTAATAAATTTTAATTATTAATAATTAAATTGAATAAGAATAATTTTATCATTATATTCATAAATAGTATAAGATGTAAAATTTACTTAAAACTTATTTAAGTAAAAGGTAAGGCTATCAAATAAGTCGCAATCGGCAGTCATAAATTCTTAAAATCAAGTTCATTTTTTAGTACGGGTAATATGGATCGATCCGTTACGGATCTGGTTCACGACCAATCAACCTGTATGTGCAAGGTCCATGAATTTTCGGTTAAAATACTAAAATATGCAAATTTCATAAACTATTTTTCATTTTACTGTGATTTCGAAAGTATTTACCAAAATACGCAGGGCACCACACTGAATGGCGTCATCAGGGCGCTGAAGGCGCCTTTCAACATGGCGCCTTCGCTGCGAAATCGCTACGTTCGCAGCGCAGCAAATTCGCTGAAATTCGTTGAAATCGGCTGGGAGGCGCCATTTCACTTGGCGCCTCGCAGCCCTAAGGTTTCATTAAGTTAATAAGGTGGGGCTGAAATGGCGCCTCCCCGGCCCCATTTATAAATTAATAAAATATAAAAAATTTATATATTTATTTATATAATTTTTGTTTTATTATTATTTATAATAAAATTATAATTAATTATATTTTATGATATTATTTATATATATTATATTTTAAAATTAAGATATAATTATATTAAAATTAAATTAATTATATTTTATAAAAAATTTATATATTTATTTATATAATTTTTATTTTATTATTATTTATAATAAAATTATAATTTTTAAAATATAATTAATTATATTTTATGATATTATTTATAATATAAATTTAAATATTTTTTATAAAATATAATTAATTTAATTTTAATATAATTATATCTTAATTTTAAATTATAATATATATAAATAATATCATAAAATATAATTAATTATATTTTATGATATTATTTATAATATAAATCTAAATATTTTTTTATAAAATATAATTAATTTAATTTTAATATAATTATATCTTAATTTTAAATTATAATATATATATAAATAATATCATAAAATATAATTAATTATATTTTAAAAATTATAATTTTATTATAAATAATAATAAAATAAAAATTATATAAATAAATATATAAATTTTTTATATTTTATTAATTTATAAATGGGGCTGGGGAGGCGCCATTTCACTTGGCGCCTCCCAGCCCCACCTTATTAACTTAATGAAACCTTAGGACTGGGAGGCGCCAAGTGAAATGGCTCCTCCCAGCCAATTTCAACGAATTTCAGCGAATTCGTTGTATTGCATATTTTAGTAAATAGTTTCAAAACTATAGTAAAACAAAAAATAATTTATAAAATTTGCGTATTTTAATATTTTAACCTGAATTTTCATTTAAAACTCATGGACCGACTTGTCTCCACATGAATCGATCCATTTTACAGTCCTAAATAAAAGGTGGATAAATTATTTTTCATATTTTATTAAACTTCAATTTGCTAAATGACGATTAACTCAACAACTCATTTTTTTTTTTTAATTTCCCGTTAGAGCGAACCAAATGAGCTTCCAACTTTGAATTTGTTATGTGCTGGAAGATCCAGCTTCAATAATTCAAAAGTGAATAGCACTTCTTTTTAGACGGTAATTTCCTGAGGATATGAACAATTCCGCTCCCTTAAAAATATATATATATATATATTAATTAGAAAAATTAATATTTTAAAATTTTCATAAAAATATTATTTATATATATTAATAAAAAATTATATATTCTAATAATTACAATTAAAAAATTAATATCTTGAAGTATAATAATAAAAGCTAAAAAATTTATATTTAAAAATTTTCATATTTAATATTATATAAATAAAATATTTTTATATTCAAATATTTTATAATTATATTTATAAAAAATATTTTTCATCAAAATAAATTAATCTTAGAATTAACTCAGACCAGCAAAAGCTATCAAATGATAATGGCGTTGCAAAGCACCGTTGATTTGATGCTTTTATAGGGTTAAGCCAATTGAAATTGGAGATAAAAACATAAATGAAGGAAGAGATATGAATTTCTCAAATTCTAGACATAACTCCGCATCCGATTTGTATGAACTGAGATGGATATATCCATGAATTCAAAGTCATATATCATAGTTGTCTCCTAAACTAAATGTTGGGCTAAATTGTCATCAAATAATTCGCACACAAAGTGTCCCTAAAAATAAGAAACAGAACAGTCTCACCATACCATTAAAACTCAAAACGGCAATTCGGGCCGACGAACCCCTCCTCGGACCGTTCGTTACAATTTTGCTGAGTTCTGTTAGGTTCACTTACCCGTCAGCGCCCTCTATCTTTCGCCGTACAATTACGGGTATGATTATTTGGATAGCGTGAAAGGACAACCTTGCCACTCTAATAGACTTTGCTGCAATTGCACTCTCACATTCGCGCGCGCGCGTACTGTTTAAAAGAAATAGAGTAAAAATAATAATTAATTAGAGATAATAGTTTTTTGTTATACAAATTTTTACCTATAGATCTTCTATTTTCTGAATGACAACAACGTATCACATGAAGTTTTAGAATCTTAATTTTTTTTCCTGATACCATGATAATTTTTTTCCTTAATTCTTATATAAATATATATGTTTGTATCTTTTTAAAAATCGGTTTAGAGCCTTTACAGATCACCTCTCCATGATTCCAACGCAGGCAATATTGCATATCATTGAGGGTGATTCAAGGTTTTTATAATTGTTTTTCCAAAATTTTAATACAATTATTCTATTTTAATTTATGATTTTTATAGAATTTATTATGCATAATTTATCCATTAATAATTTAGAATGAATTGGATGAGTCTAATTCTAAATGATGTTTTTTACTCTTTTTTCTTTTTTGCTTTGTTTCAATGCATAAATTGCCATTAAAAATTGTAGTTTTGTATTGAATTTTGTCATTTTTTTTAAGGTGAGTTCGGGTACTGGATTTTGGCCATTCTATAATGAATTATTTGTCTAAAACTAATTAAAAATGTGCTGCACAAGCTTATGCTTAAATGATAAAAAGGCAAAAGGAAAAGAGAAATAATATATTGAAAGTACTATTGTTTTTCTCTCTTTGTTTCCAATGTTACCTATGAACTGTCTATTTTATAGGTAATATAAAAGATAAGATGTATGAAATTTAATCTTTATAATTTATAATTTTTATTTGTTTATTTTTCTTTATATTCTATTGCAGTAAGAACAAATCTGTGGGTTTAAATTGGAGCCATTGAAAAAGAGTTTCCCCCCCTTAAACATAAGGACTCATTGAAAATGAGTAATTTCTCTATGATATATATATATATATATATATATAAATGGTTCAAAAATAATTATTTAAATATTTTGTATTAAATGAAGCTTAAAATTATGAATTTTAATGCAATATAAGGCTTTTATGATCAATATAGTTGTATCTTGTATAACACCTTATCATGAAATAATGATATTTTGCTTGTTATTAATTTTAAAAATTATTTGAATAGTAGTTTTGAGCAATTTTTTTTTTAATTATCATCTTGGATTTTTCATTTGAGAGACTTTTAGATTGATTTTGAATAATTTTCACTAAAGTAAAATTATTCATATTAATTTATAAGATTTTAAGTTATGTATATTTATAGGATTAATTTATGATTGTTTCATATAATTACTTGCTCAAAGGGGATAATTCTATGTTTTGATTAGAAATTGACTTATTAAGAATTTTTTTGAGATATTTTATTATTGAAAATTTATTTGTCCAATACTATGAGTTCCTAATGTTAAAGTATTATCCTTGTTAGCTTCAATAATAGAAAGGTATTTATATACTATATTCTCTATCTAAGGAGGAAAGAATGTAGCAAATTTTTTTTATACTTCTAAATATTTTTATTACGTATGGGTCCATAAACCAACTCATTGCTTTTTTTTATAATATTATGCACAATATTCTTTACTTCATTAATTTATTTGTATCTCATTATTGAAATTATTTTAAATAATTATTATTTCAAAGACAATTTTATTAATGAAATTAAAAATTTATGTTTTTAGTAGTTATTTATTAAGACTCTTATTTACTATTTTTGGGATTTAATGTTAAGATAATTTTTATATGGAATCTAAAGTGAAGAAAATATTATATCGTAAATACCTTACTTGCCAATAATTTGCCATTAGTTAATTTGATGAAGTATTGGTTTCTATTTCATTCTTAATGTGACAAAGTGATAGCATTTTGTAAAAATCCTTGTTTGAAATAATTTGAGTGATGTGACATTGGTAATGAAACAATATTTCCTTTTATTGAAGTAAAAAATACTTAATTTAAGAATGTATTATGATATAATATAGTTTTGATGATCGGTATTAGTTTATATTATTCAGTACCTTTTAATAGATTGATCATGTTATTGTTATTTTAAATAATTTAATTTGTAATTATGGGATAAATTGTAATATTTCAATTCTTTTGAGAGATTTATAGATTAACTTGGAGAATTATTATTAAAATAAAATTATTTCATATTGATTCATAAGTATCCGAACTATTATTATATACTTACAAGATTAATTTTTAATTATATCATATATTTACTTATTCAAAGGGGATAAATGTGTGTTATAATTAGAAATGAGTTTAATAAAATAATTTTTAATTATTTCATATAATGATTTACCCAAAAGGAGTTAATGTATATTGTAATTAGAAATTGATTTAGTAAAATAATTTTTTTGAATTTATTTTATTATTATATATTTTATCTATTCAAAAGGGATAAATTTATAATAATAGTGTATTATCTTTATTAATTTTAATTTTAGTAGGATATTTATATATTATATTCTTTACCCAAAGGAGAAAATGTACTAATATATATATATATATATATATATATATATATATATATATATATATATATATATATATATATATTCCTAACCATAATTATTATGCCTAGAACTAACTTATTACATTTTAAATTTTTTTTACACAATCTCTTTTGCTATAAATATATTATATTGAACACATGACATTTTAAATTTTTTTAATATCTATTTCACATGTGATGTTTATATTTATAAAAAATTTATTTTACCATAAATCTTACATGGACCAAATAAGGTGCATTATTAAACAACATTAATATTGTTTTGAATATTTTTATTTTTATTTTTTAAATTAATTTTATGTTTTTGAAAAGAAACATGTTAAAAGGATTCATTTAAAATTATAAATTTATTCACATATTGATCTTGATTTAATTGTAACTTTAATTTTCAAAATAAATTTACATTTTAAGCTTTATTATATATTTTTTAAATTGCATAGATTTAAAATATGTTTATATGTAAAAATATTAAAATTAAGGTAATTTGAATGTGTTAATATTTGATTTTGTAATCATTTGATATATTATTTTACATTAGAATTGATCATTAGTTATAAGTGTTCAAAAGATTATTATTCTGGACAATTTTTATATCTTAAGTCTTTTTAAAAGTTTATAAATTGTTATAGATAATTATCATCAAGGTGAGATTATTCACATTAATTTATAAGATCTTCGAATTATATCATATAAGATGAATTTATGATTATTATATGTAATTATCTACCTAAAAGAGGTTATTACATATTTTGATAAAAAATGTTTCATAAAGTATATAAGTATCTAGAGTTGCTTTTATTTTAACACTATATCTATTCAAAGGAGATATATTTTTAATGTTAAAGTATTCTCTTATTTGGTTTTATGACTTGGAAGGTCTTTTAAATGCTGTATTTTTTATCTAAAAGAAAGATTGTAATGATGTACATCACTCATATATTTATGAATTAAAAATTACATTCTTACTTTCATATCCTTTCTTTTGCTTAGTTTGGTAAAAGTGTTACATCTCTAATTAATTTTTTTTCAAAATATAATAAAAAAATGCTTGATTACATGGTTATAATTAAGGGTAAACCGATTTAGAGGATCTATTTACCCAAACAAGATAGTCTTTCAAATATCATATTATTCTCTATGTGATTGAGTTAATATAATTGAAAAAGAATTTAATACATACTATATGTTTTGCCCAAAGAATAACTTATATTTATGTATTGAGAATTCTTATATCAATCTTGTTAATATATAAGAAACTTTCTTTTTGTTTATTATATAATGTTAGTGTTTATAGTAAATTTTCGTTTTGATATGAAATCGAAAATACACTTGATTCAAAGAATAATCTAGGACTTGAATCGTATCCTCAAAGGGATCTTAGTTTGATAGGTTTATATGTCAATTGAATTAAGAAAAACAGCAAAAGAAATGTAAAGAAAAGAGCAGATAAATAGAAGAAATAAAAAATAAATTAAAATTAAAATTAAAAGTGATGGAATTATATACTCAGTCCTCTGTTTGTCAATTGCTGTGACAGTAGACATGTTAGGCATGTAAGAGATTTGTGAGCAAATGAAATCCAACCTTTGTACATTATTTAGAAGTCTTATTTATAGATTTCTAATGCTAATGGCTAATTCCTAAGAATCTGACAAGTGTATATCACATAAAACTGTTAAAAACTTATTAAAACTACTTCTAATAACTGTTACCAATTTTTGAAATCAAATCAAATAAAAAACTATTAGACTTCAATATCTTTAACAATTTTTAGTTAGCTTTTGAAATCAAGGCATTCCTCAGTTTTCGAAATCGAATCGAAACCACTCCAACAATCGAACTTCAATCTTCATAGCTTTCTTTTCGAATTGAAATTGAATGGACATTTTTTTTGAAATCATATTAATTACCACATCAATAGCCCTCTTCGAGATCCTTTCAAAAACACATCTTGTTCGATTTATTTGCTGTGCAACTTCAAATTACCACACTCAAACTGCCTTTTCGAACTGAATTCGAAATATTAACTTTAGCCTCAACTCCTCAAAATCTCCTTATTTTCAGATCAAAATTGAAAATAAGACTTAGCAAAATTTAACACCAACAGTTAGATAATTTTTAAAATTTAATTTAATTTTTTTATAGTTTAAAGAATTATTAAATGAATTAATTTTGAAAATGCTATATAGTATTGTGTAACTTTAGTTACATATTAATAAATTAAATTTTATATTGTTACATCGTGCTATGGAATAATAGTACTCAAATATAATTTTTTTATTTCCTTCTTTAGGGTGAAATTATATATAACTTTTTCAAAAAATTATATTTAATTAATAAAATTTTTAATTAATTAGTGCAAATAAATTTATAATTGCATAGATTTTGACAATTGCATCAAATCTTTACATCAGTTATAGTTTGATCAAATATTATAAAATTTTTCTTGTATAGCAAAAGGTGATGCATATAATCAACAATTTATTTTAGTTGAAGATCATTGATAATCATTGAAATTGCTTTACTTAGTAAAAGAAAATTTAAATATAAAAATTTGCTTAATAGTTTAGTTTATAATAAATTATATGTTGTTACATACATTTATTTGTTAGAAAATATGCATGATAAAAAAATAAAAATGTCATTGAATTCTTTTTTATGTATATAATATTTGAATTTTGAAAATTTTTATCAAGAATTTTTTTTGCTAATAGTAATGAATTTGATGTGTATGTTATTGTATATTTCTTTGGGCATATTATAAAACAATTTATAAAATTATTGATATATGCATTGTGAATCCATTTTTTTCTAATTTTTTTGAGATGCTTTCTAGTTAATAGTGTATATTACTATTATGAGAAATTTTCAAATTGTTATATGTTAAATTTAAGACTTTTATTCATATCTTGTTTAAGTAATCTTTAGAAATATATTTTGGAAAAGTCTCTTATTAAATTAGTTTGATGCCAATTTTAGTATTTAGTTTTGATAGTTATGCAAGTTATTTATTTGAGACACCAAAATTAATTATATAATTAATTTCTCTTTATTATTGCTTAATTTTATTTATATTATATCAAGTTAGAGATTTGAGAAAGCACAATTTAATATACCACTGAGATATGTATGTGGAATTTAAATATTTTTCACCCCAAAACAAAGTTTTTATATTTATAGAATATTTAAAAGCTTATTAAGATATAAGTGGCCAATTTTTTTTCCCATAATATACTTAATTAGTGAGAGTTCTATATTATATAGAACCTTTCATTTCAATTGATAATTATAATATATTTATTAGTATATGAGATGCATATGTTATATATATTATTACACGATTTACTAAGTTTATTTTGTGTATCATGATCATAATTACTTTTAATTATATTGATACATTATTATACATTTATATTTATGCAATTTATAAGGATTCTTTATTAACACATTATCTTCATATTTTGAAATGTATTAATTATTATAATTATGAGAAGTAATATTTGGTATTAGTTGTTAGTTCCTGACCTTGAATATATGGTCTTTATGGGTATTATATTGAAATAATGAGAATTACCTGAATAAAAGTTAGGTATTAAGTCTAATATATTATTTTGTATGATACCTTATGAAAATTAAGATTTGTTATTTATTATTAGTTTTTGATATATATGTCTTTTAGTCAATGCCATTTTAAACTTTAAGGCATTCTAATAGTACATTTATGAGGACTAACATTTGGTATTAATCGTTAGCTCTTGAGTTATATATTTTTTTCTTAATTGATACCATTTTGAAATTTAGAGATGTCTTGGTAAATTCATTTAAAAGGTAGGATTTAATGTCAGTTACTAAATTAAATAGAATTGTAACGTTGAAGATCCTGGAAAATTTTTGAACATGCCTACAGAGAATTGTAAGAGGGAAGGAGAATGTCGGAGATGCCAGCGAAGTTGAAGGCTGTGGCGTTGCTCCTATGGCTGTGCACGATCGAGGTCTTCAGATTGTAGAACTAACCCAAAGAATTTATTGAAATTTCATTGGCTTGTAATGGCAGATTTTGGAAATGAAAGAAAGAAAACAAAATAAATAATTAGAGGATGTAGGAAATAATTTGAAAGCCCAATGCTCCTTGTTAGAAAAAAAATAAAAATAAAAAGCAAAACCTACATCCAAAAGCCCAAAATTGAAAACCAAAGCCACAAGGGTTAAACATCAGTGACGGCCAATTATGTAGTCAAGGAAAAAAAATGCTAATGCCGTTGCTTGGCACGAATGGATAAAGGTGTTTTTCCAACCGCAATTCATGACTGTCACAAAATGATTGACAATAAAACCCCACTTTCTTGTAGTGCTACTCAATATTTGTTACACAACAATAGAAAAAATAATAATCTAAAATTATGTTATTTCAACGTTTGTTATCAAATATATATAAGATGGATAGTATAAAATATATATATATTTGGACAAAATTATCCCTAATCTAATTAAGCTAAAAAAATGTAGATACCATCATTTTTCTATTGTATTCTATCAATTGTAACTCCTTTAATATTTTTATTAATAATTATTATTTTTGCATCTTTTGGATTCAATTTTTTGGCTTTAACTTATACATTACTTAATAACAAGTTATATTATTTTAAATTAAAGGTAGAGATTACTAAAAAAAATTTAAGGTATAAATGTGGAAAATGAAAAAATTAATTAAAAATAGTTATATTTAACTAATTATTATTAATTTTATATCCAAAATTATAAATTTTTTTATAAAATATGTTGCTAGAAGAGGAAGAAGAGAGAGGAGCAAAATTTGTGTTATGGATGTTCATCGGATGATTGAGCCTCGTCATATCCAATTATATTAGCCTTTTAGAGGGATAATAATTTTAGAAATCGTTTAATTTGTATAGAAAATAATTTTTTATGAAAAATTAAGTTTTTCAAAGAATAATTTTTTATGTAAATTTTTTAAAAATTACTCAAAATTATTTAATTAATTTTGATGAAGTGATATTTCTAGTATGTGATTTTTTATATTTTATTTGATTTAACTTTAAATTTTTTAGGAAGTATTTATAAAATAATTACTATATTTATAATATTATTATAATATAAATTAATTAATTTTAATTATTATTAATTAAATTTAATATATACAAATTTATTTTTATATTCATAAATAATATAAAAAATAAAAGTTATATAGAAGAAAGATAGATGAACAACTTTCTATAATTTATAGAAAGTAAAAATTTTTTAAAAAATTATTTTTTATCCATTTTTAAGTAATGATTAACTAAATAATTTACCTTTTTATTTTTAAAAAAATAAGTTTTTTCATGCTATTAGCGAATTAAATGACACCTTATTTTATTTGATCGGTACGAAAAAGGTTGACCGCGTAGCACTATACAATCAGGTACCCTTCCCTATCTTCTTGCCAAACGGCCCCTTAGTCATCTATTAAGTGCGCGGCATTGATGTGGAGAATGCATCTACACTTGTTGCCATAATTTGTCAGCTAATGCAGTTATCAACAAATTGCGTAAAAATGTGACATGCTTTATGAAGGACTGATGGTAAAACAAGTGGAGTTGAAATAATTTTATTTGATTTAAGATTGAGATTCTAATAATAACCTAACCTAATAAAAGATTAAAATTGGACAAATTGAGAGTGAGATTAATTCAACTTAGGAAGGGATCAAAATTGATTAGTTTGATTTAATAAAGAACTAAAATTGTTAAGTGTTAACCCATTTGATTATTGGGTTAATTCATTAGTCTAATAATATTAGTAAATAATAAATAAATAATTTATTATTATGTGTATGATTATATATATTAAAATTATACTTTAATATAAATAATATTAAATAATTTTTAATATTAAAAGTAATAAATTTATATATTTAATATTTTCAATATATATTATATAAATTTATCAAAATAAATAATTAAATTAGAATTAAAAAATATTTAATATTAAAATTAATGAGTTTATATATTTAATATTATAAATATATATTACATAAAATTATTAAAATAAATAATTATATTTAAATTAAAAATAATATAAATTATGTGAGAAATTAAATTCATCATCATAAAACTTAAAAATAATTAAAAATGATTATGTAAAGTAATTATTATAACTAAATATACAAAAAATAATTAATATAAATAAAATAATTAATATAATTAAATAAATATGTTAACTAGAGTAATAAATTATTATAAGTATAGTAAAATAGTAATATATTCATATATATATATATATATATATATATATATATATATATATATATATATATATTAAGAGTTTTTCATATTAGAAATTGTTACACTTTGATTTATTTTCTTACTATTTTAGTTATATCTAGTAATAATAAATTTTTAAATGATACTAATAATAAATATAATTATACTAATAATAATCACAATAGTAATAATAATTAATTTTAATTAACTATTAATATAAAATTAGTGATAAACAAATAAATATACAATAATGAATCCACTAGAGACTATCTAATAAAAATTGATTTAAGATTAGGATTGAAATTGAAATTGAAATTGAGATTGAGATTGAGATTGACACTATGACAATCCTGTTTGACTCAATTTGATGGAAAATTAGCTTGATTTGAGGTTAACCTAACATAATTTGAATTAACTTGATAAGATTGGATTAACCTATTTTGAAAGTTAGCTTAAATGATGTTGTACCTAAGGGAAACATGGGAGATCCAACATAGTTTATATTGGGCTTGTACATTAAAATTTATGTAGAATACCTTAATTTGGGAGAAATTTTAAATACTCCAATTACAGCACTTATTTTTGCTTTTATATAATAAGTGAAGGCTAATTAATTAGTAACTTCATTATTCGTTTGTTAGTTTTACAATATTTATACACATTAAAATTTAATTTTTTAATTTTAATACATTAAAAATGAAAATTTTGTCATTTATTTTTTTAGTAAAGTAAAAAACTTGTGTTAGAACATTTGCAATGTGTTATAATTTGACGATTCTGTTGTGTTTATTCGATAATAAACGATGGATGATTTAAGCTAATCACAAAAATACGTTATTGGTGGGGCAGAAGTAACATCTTGTTGAAGTTTGGAATTAATAACAAAACTAATTTAGCTACCGTACAATGTACAAGGTTCCATATTTAATAATAGAATTAATACATATATGCATTTTTCATATTTCGTAAATAGATACTTAAAAATTATAAATTAATATCACATGTAGAGTTGAAAAATAATTATAATAATAAAAAACAAAAATACACACTTGTAGAAAATCCATACTAAATAGATTTAGCATTTAAAATTCAACATAAGTATTTACCTGAAATTAATTTACAATAAAGTTCATTTTCATTCTACTTCATGACTGAAACAACATATACCCCTTTATCTAATCCTGCGCATCCTTTATAGGAATAAAAATATCCAAAAAGAATACTTATAATCATCAAAATAAACAAAATAAAATAAAAACAAATGAGTTCAATACTGGGCGAGCCACATGCTACCAAATCCACTTCAAACATCAAGCAAGTCGGGAAACAAAACTGTCATCAATTCACAGAAAAATATCAGTAAATGATAAATATACAGGGAGTTCAGTTTCAGTAAAGGAGGTCGGACTTCTGGTGGGAGAAAAACTGTCCAAAAACCCCAAACGAGAGATTATAGCCAATTTATAACTTAAGAAATAATGATGAAAGGTATAAAGTGTAAATCCCTAGCTGAGATATTCCGCATCTATCATATAATTGGTGTGGTTGGAGTTCGATGGAAGCTAGATACGCGTCCTTCATGTTTGTGCAAAAAGTTACGTGAATTCGAGCAATCAAGAATGTATCTGTGCAGACTAGCTAGGCTATGTCCGAACAAGTGGAGCAAAGGGTGTTCTGTGTAGTCTTGGGGATTATACGTTTAAATCGGTGCGAGAGGCAGGCATATGTGTCACTAAACATAAAAAATAATAATAATAATAATAATAATTAAAAAAAAGCCTCATATCACTAAAATTCAAACATTTATCCACGGTCTATGTTGTTTTTTCTTCTTGAACATTCTCAATTTTACTTTCAGCTCCTTTGTTTCCATCATTCTTCATAACTTTATGGTCATATAGATAGTCGTGAAGCAGGCAGCAAACCACAGGACACCAGTAATTATCATAGTCCGGGCTTCAACATAGCGTTACCAGTATGTTCTTCGTTGTCATCGAATTCATGCATAATTTCTCCCTCCATGACACCATATCTTTTAGTAAACCCAAAAATAATTGGCATGATTGTTGGAATACTATATACCACTGCAGCCATAGGGATGGGAACTGCAAATGGTACAGCTATCTCTATATATTTTACAACAATCCTTATGTCTGCTTAATTAATTCAAACAATATATTTACAATAATTATATATATATATATATATATATATATATATATATATTAAGAAATAAAATATTTTTATAAGGAGCTCCAGGTTCTATGAGTTGAATATTTTCACATTAAATTTAGATTTATCAAATGGACTGCAATTTGTGAACTTTGATGGACCAAACTAATCATAAATTTTGGTTTGTTTTAATCTTGGGCTCATATAATGGTTTGTCTGAATTGACGTTTGGATACACCAGTCTATGAATTTACAATTAAAGTTTGAAGATTTATGAAGAAAATCATGGACAGGATATAAAATTTGATCTATTTTTTAAGTGCGTTTAAGTACATTGATTTTTTTTAACACTTGGATGTCTTATTTTTCATCTTCAAAATGTAAAAATTTATTAAAAAAATCAATCTATCAACTTACACTGAAGTATCTTAATAACACATAATGGGTAAGTATTAAATCTATTTGTTAAGTGCACAATCACCCTTATTTGTTTCAAAAGACCCAAATTCAAAGCATTGTAAATAGAAAGAGATATGACATTAATTGAAACTCTTAAATTTAGCATAGCATGCTCAATTCTATTTTACCCTATAACACATGAAATGGTGAATGTTCTTGGATCTTCACATTTTTTTACTAATTTTTTTTTAATGATGGCAAAAACATTCTTCCCTACACTTACTTTTTTATTATTTCTTAGTTTTCTCTTATTAATACACAATTTTTTTATAAAATTAGTATAACTTAAAATATATTTTATTAAATCTAGTAAAAACATGTTAACTTCAACTTTTTTAAGGATATCAAAAATTTATTTTTCATCATTAACTTTCTTTGGCTTAACAATTATGCTAAGAAAAGGAAAGGGGATAGAAAAATTAATGAGAGATGAAGGTTAAAGGACAGAATGTATCTCACTTTTACCATGCTTTGTTGCTTTTTTTGGTTGCATCTTTTAGTTTTTTTCTAGTTTATAGCATGCAATTGGATAGAGAGAAGGATGGATCTCAACTTGCTTACCATTTCAAAGTTGAATAACATTAACAACTTCTTTATTCCTAAGATTAAAGATAGTTTGTGAAGGAAACTTGTTGCTAGAACTTTGCACTTCTAATTTATATATTGAAGAAGCTAGTTAACCCATTTGATTCTCTAAATTCTTTCTATTTGCTCTAGTTTAAATTGCTAGATGGTATTTATATTCTCTTGTTGAAACTAGATAGCATTAGTAGTCAAAGTTTTGACAAGATCTTCTAATGATACTTCTAGTTTAAGAGTAAGAGGTTGAACTTTGTTGTCTGCAATAGGCTATTGATTTTGGCCATAAGTAATGCCATATCTTAGCTTTATGTTATTTCTCTATCCAGGATTGTATGATTAGAAAAAAGCATCACTTCTACACTGTAAGAAATTCTCCCTTGGCATTGACTAGTTAAATGGTATCATCATATTGTAAAGTTGGACATATATCAGTTAGATAAACAAAATTGGAACAAATGTTACACAACTTTGATTTTTCTACTCGAGAAATAGTTATAGCTATTTTCTAAACCATAGAAATCAAATTTGCCAGCTACCTCTTAGTATAGGATATGCCAATTTCATTTCCTCTTGTAATTCTAGAATCTTTCCTACTATCAAATTGTTATGAATTAGTAGCCATATTGGAAATCAAATATCACACAACACCAAGGGTCTTATCAACTAATGCGCCACCATTAATAGTATCAATCATGCTTCTGTCTATTAGTAAGAGCCCTTCGTAAAAATATTGAATTAGTAACTAGTAAGGTATTTGATAGTGATAGCAACTTGCACATAATTTCTTGAATCTTTTCTAATACTCATAAAGACTCTCACCATTGAACTATTGGATGCCATAGATATCCTTCCTATTGTTTGCTTCTTTAAAGGCAGGAAAGTATTTCTCCAATAAAAGCCTTTTCATGTCATACCATGTAGTAATAAAGCTAGATATGGAGTAATATAGCCAATCTTTGGCTAAGTCAATCAAAAAGAAAGGAAAGACTCTTAGTTTGATCTCTACTTCTGATATCCCTCGAGGATTTATATTGCTGCATCAATATGGAACTCCTTAAAATGCATGTGAGGATCTTCTCATGCAAGATCAGAAAAATTAGACAACAAATATATCAATCCAAATTTCAACTCAAAAAGAGCATTAAGATCATTATATTAGATGCATAAAAGTTGGTAAGTAACATTAAGATTTAGGGTTTAGGATTTAGAAAAGGAAAGACTGTTAGTTTGAAAAGACTCTTAGTTTAATCTCTTCTTCTGATATGCCTTGAGGCTTTATGTTGCTATGTACAACATGGAACTCTTTAAGATCTATGTGAGGATTTTCTCTTCCAAGACCACAAAAAATTGGTAGCAAATCTATCAATCCAAATTTCAACTCAAAAGGGACATTAAGATCATTATATTAGATGCATAAAGGTTGGCAAGTAATATTAGGGGTAGTAAGTTCTTTCAAAGTTTTGTTATTATTATTGGTAGTTATGTTTTCAAAATCTAAGGTTGGCAAGTAATATTAGAGGTAGTAAGTTCTTTCAAAGTTTTGTTATTATTATTGGTAGTTATGTTTTCAAAATCTAATGTATGATTTCTTTTTAATTTGCACGAGATTTTGTCAATTCTAGAATCAAAACTCAATATGATATCACTAAACGACCCAGTGAGGCATTAAATTGACCTAAAACTCTTAGTGAGGCATTAAAATGAACTAAAACTAAGTAAAAATAGAATTTGCAAAAATTCAATAAACTTCTCAAAATATTGAAAAAATAAAGAGAAATTAAAAAAAATAATAAATAGTATTTTTGACTAAAAAATGTGACAAAACCTAGCATAAGTAATGTATCTTGATCAGAACCTTGAAAACCGGGAACTACTAAATATTGTCGCCAAATTCTACAACTTTTTTTTTCGCTTAAACTAGCTAAAAAAAAAATTAAAACTAAGTTGAAAAAGGTCAGAACAAGTAAAATTATTTATAAATTGGTTAACTAATCCTTGGAAATGGTGTCAAAGTTTTGATGCACATTATTTCACATGAAAAATAATACCAAACTTATTCCAAACGTAATTAGCGGCAAGTCTAAGTTGTATCCAAATAGGACCTAATTAATGAAAGTAAAATGTAAACAAAGGGGGTTTGTATAATAGATTAAAATACAAAATAAAAGTAGTATGAAAGTAGAGTGGAACAAAATATAGAAACTCAATTCATGGGATTTTACACTTCAAATATATATTTATCATTGGCATTAATAAAATTATTCCTGATTCAACTACTTAATTACAAAATTACGCAGACATCTTAATAACTTCAGTCTACCGAATCCACTCAGAGCATGGGGGAAAAAAAGGCTCTGATGTGTCAAATAAAATTAGATTAGTCAAATTTTGAGCCAGCCACATTCTGTCGACTCCACTCGGAACATAAAGTAATCTGAGAGTCGAAATTGCCATCAAATAATTCACACAAAAATGTCACTGAAAGAGAAAAACAAGCTCACACCATTAAAACTCAAAAATTAATCCATGGTCTATACTATTTCTTCTCCATGCATGTCTTCAATTTCACTTTCAACTCCTTTGGTTCTATTTTTTCCGCAAAATTTTATTGCTACATAGATATTCTTTTCAGGCTTCATTTATTTTTTGATAAATATTTTTTGTATGAAAATTTTATTTTTTATATAAATAAAAGAGTATTATATGCATTTATACTTTATTATTAAAAAAATGATACTTATGATAAAGAATATTTTCTTTAAAAAAGATGAAATTGTCTTCCACATTTAGCAATAAATATATGAATCATTTTTTATCATTTTAATATTTTATAACTATATTTCTATAAAAAATATTTTTCATCAAAATAAATAAAACTTTAATTCTGCACATCTTTGTTTGTAAGGACAAGGATATCCAATAACAAGAATATTTTATATACCTAAAATGAGATCTGAAATTAAAATTTAATTTTTTTTATGTCTATGAGATTGAGTTTTAGAAATGCATCCAATAAGGGATACAAAAAAGTTAATTTATTTATGAAAATCTAGTTCAACTTGATTAATATATAAATCAAGTTTAAGTTTTATATTATTTGGTTTGAATTGTATATTTTTATTATTATACTACATATAAATAATATAAGGGGTAAAAAAAATTCAATTTTAGTAATAATTATTAAGGTTGCATGAAGAAGTATAATGTGATTAAAGTAATTAGCCTTTTAATATATATTACTTTTTGCTAAATATAATTATTGTTATTATGTGATAATTGTGTTGATGTTTTAATAGATTTGATAGTTATAGGAAAATTTATATTAATAAGTAAAATAAAATAAAAAATTAATTTATTTATGAAAAATAAAATTTTAAGTTTAAGTTAAATAAGAAATTTATTTGGAAAAGATTGTATAAACTTGAATTACAATTCAAATGTTTCAAAATTGATTAGAAATTAAGATATAATAATATATTAATCGAATAAATTTATATAAATTTATTTAAGCTTATATTTGAGTTAGGTTCAAGTTTGAATTATTTAATATTAATAATATTTTATTTGAGCTTGATTCTTTATTTTTAATGAGTTTAAGTTTAAGTATATAAATATTTGAAATCTAATTTCAAATTTCATTTTTAATACAAATAGCATTGCTAATTCAATAATAATCAAACCAAACAAAATAAATGTAGGGCCAGGCACATTCTACCAAATCCACTCCGAACATGAATCAAAATTGACGTCAAGTAATTCATAATAAAATGTCACTAAACATAAAAAGAAAAAAAAAATACATATATCGATCGATGGTCTATACTAGTTCTTTTACTTGCACGTCTTCAATTTTACTTTCAGTTCCTTTGTTTCCATCCTTCATGATTGCATAGATAGCCGTGTAGTAGGCAACAAACCACAAGACACCGATAACTATCGCAGTCCAGGCTTCCGCATAACCCTTATCGAGATATTGTTCGGGGTTGTCCTCGGATGCCTTCATAGTTTCTCTCAGCCTTGACACCCCCTCTTTCAGTATATATAACCCATAAAAAATTGGCATGATCGTCGGTATAGAATATACGACCACAACCAGAGGGACAAGAACTGCAAATGCTATACCTATCTCTATATATTCCAAAACTGTCCTCACAACTGTTCAAATCAAACAATATATATGCATTAATTATATCACAGCATATTGCCAAGAAACAGGGACATTCTACTTCTTGCAAGGAGGTTTAATGTTTCCAATGTCAGATTATTATTTTTTAAATATCAAAAGAAATTTGACATGAAAATACCGAATTTCCCAGAGAATTATCCTATGTTGCTGTTGACAACCGAAATACACAAACAATTACCTGAGAACAGTTTTCGAAGTCGACCATGGACTACAAAAGGCTGCGCCGCTTTGTCGTGTTCCATCTCGATTGACAAATGATCGCGCGCTACTTCGCCGTGTTCCATCTCGATTAAGGAAAAGAAAAAGATGATTCAGAATTGAATTGTTTTGAATGAAATTGAATTGCTTTGAATGTAATGAAAAGAAGGAAAGTTAACATACGAGTAAAAATGAAGGCAACTGAATTCACCTGACTGGAGAATCAAATCAAACCCGAGGGAAGATGATTGAAATGGAAATGAGGTGAAGCTGGGAACGACTTCAATTTTTATGACTGCAGATTGTCCTGGATACCTCGGGGAAGAAATTGGTAGCCTTTTAATACTAATCCGATTTACTTAGGCACTTAAAAGCCCAAAGCCACAAAACCCTAGGATTCTGCCTCCCGTTTGCTCTCTACTTGGTGGAAACGTCCGGGTCCTAGATTATCATTTTGCTCAATGGTTGAGATTGATTCAATATAATATAAAAGGAACAGGTTTCACGTAAAGTAGGTGGATTCTATTGTATTCAAAAATTTCAAATTTCAAAATAATGTGATAATTTTTAAAATTATTGGATTATATTCATTAAAGAAATAGATAATTGTGTTTGAATAATTTACAATTTCAAAATTTATCATATCATTTTAAATTTTGAAATTCAAAAGGTAATATAGAAAACGTCAATAAAGTAATCTATTTTTATTAATTTTCTTTTTTGCCTCTGAACTTCTATTTTATAGAATTATTGCCAGAACCAGTACATCAATGTATCAACCATACTCTAGCTATTCGGGCATTGATTAAATACATTTAAAATCTCTATTTTTAGTCATAATCAAATTTATAATATCTAAAATCTCTATTTTTTGGAATTATTAAATTTACAATACAAATCGCACTAGTTTAGAATTTTATGAATAAGTTTTTAAACTCACAAATAGAATAGCTATAAAATTTTATAAAATTTTAATATTTTATAATAAAATTTTCAAACTACTAATTAAATTTAATCCTTGAAATAATTTAAATATTGTAAATTTAATATTTAATAGATTTCGTACTATAATCTTTATATGAGGTCCATACACACGAGCTTAACAAAAATTTATAAAAAGTAAAAAAAATATTACAATTTTAAATATAAAAATAATATTAATTTTAATTAATGAAAATCAAAATTATATTTCTCCAAAATATAATAAGGAAGCCAATTTTGTATCATGATATCAAAAAAATTTAATATCTAGAAAAAATATATATGTTTATTCAAATATGTAAAATAAATTTGCACTCATAAATGGTACTAATAAAATACAATAATATAAGAAAAACATCACGTTTAAATATTTAAAGTTCAAAATTAGAAGTAATAAAATCAAGGTTTTTTTCTGCTAGTTATCGCTCATATTTTATAGAGCTCAGAAAATTATCCGTCGTATCACATGTTTACATTTTTGAATAAATAATATAAAAGCCAATTATTATAAAGTAACTGTATATTATGAGGATCTCGTATTCATAAAATAAATAAAAAAATCGGCACATTCATGATGGATAAATTTGAAAAACTTCTAACTCATTATTCAACCTCTTCGCTACTGATTAATTGCTTAAATTATATAAAAAAATTGTATGATGACATTAGTTACAATTATTTTGTATGAAATTGTTTAAAAAAATATACATACTTGTTAAGTTGGGTTTGCTTTGAAAAGTATAATAAAACTAGTTACATAATTTATTTTTAGACAATTACGTGTAAAAGTTATGATTTATGAATAGCAATGTTAAAAAAGAGATAAGCAATAAAAAAATTATATTCAATTATTCATCCATAAAAAATTAAATCATGTACACATTAATTTTATACTTTCAAAATAAATAGATAATAAGTTATTTAATATAAAATATTAGAATTGTATTCTTTTCTACTAAAATTATTATTTTATAAATTATTCTGAACACTCAACAGAAAATTATTTCTCCAAGAAGAGTCAGAAAAATTCATCACTTTTACTCCTACCATCCATCATATTCGAAAGGAGAGTAGCACTTACTCGCTGATTTACTCATCGATTGCCACTAAACCTTGTTCCATTAACATTATATATTTTAATTTTAATCAATAAAATAATTTAAAATTATGTTCCAAATGTTGCTTAAACCGAATAATAAGATGTTTTGAAATATTGAGTTTGTGGATATAGATGACACAAGTTTAAAATTAAATTGTAGATAATTCTTTTTTTAAAATAGATAATTTTAATTTCAATACATTTATATTTTTGTATATAATATAATAGAAAATGTATAATATTTAATTAAAATTGATTTTGG
Organism: Sindora glabra; assembly: GCA_020226215.1. NCBI lineage: Eukaryota > Viridiplantae > Streptophyta > Magnoliopsida > Fabales > Fabaceae > Sindora > Sindora glabra. The sequence continues at coordinate 57,003,950 of CM035233.1, forward strand.
CCTAGAAATTTTAATGGTATTGCAATTTTCTTTTTCATGTAGAATTTTTTTTTAATAATAGTAGATATAAAGTATAGATAGATTTAATTATAAAATATAAATATAAATTATTTGTCAATTCATATAAGTTGTGTTAAAGGATCAATGAAATTTACATGCAATTTATGTCTATGATGGTTTTGAATTTGAAAGTATACTAATTGATTTTAAATATTAAAGAAAAATATTAACAGTATTAACTTATATATTATTTTATAAGGGTTTAAATTTTTGTCTCATGATAAAAAGTATAATTTTATTCAGTAATAATAAAGGTGGTTAAATCATTAAATGTAAAGAATCAAATATCAAATCTTGAATACAATGAAAGGTAAAAAATATTTAAGAGACATTAAATGTCAATTGAATAAAAGACTTTCATCATAAAAATGTATAATTTTGTAAGCATAAAAAAGTATAATCTCGTAAGGAAAGTAAACATTTTAATAGCAAACAATGTAGTCTCAATTTCAAATTCAAGTTGAGAAACATAAACATATGGATAATTCTACGAACTCGGTTTTTAAAAATTGGTCAAGATATGTTTTTTACAATCTTAACTTTTTTCAATTTTCAAAAAATAAAATAAGAATAAATATAAATGAATAATTAAATCTAAATGAATTTTTTACATAATAATATAATATATAAAAGTGAAAATAAATTTACTAAAAATATAATATAAAAATTAAAGGAAATTAAGGCCCACACTTATCATTGGGTCACTTGTGCATTCATATTATTCTTTGAGGATAAAGTATAAAAAGAAAAAAGAAATGAAGTGTTAAAGGAAAGCCTCAAGTCGCCAGTAATGAGATTTGTCCATCATTTTCACTTTTACAGCCTCCGACGGTGATAATAGATCCACCAAAGCGGGGCCCATATGCGCTAGTTTTTGCATTAGGGCATAGTAGATCGGGTCTTTATATTTTCATTAGGATCCTTCCCATCTCCTTTTTCATTTCTCCTGCCTATCTCACTGCCTTATCTAGACTTTATTTGGCGTAATTATTAAATAAATTAATAATTAAAATTTTATAATTAATAAATAATAAGTTAGATAATTATTAATTTATAGTAGAAATCTTTGATAAAATTAACTATTGAACTAATTAAAAAATATAAAATAATATAAAATAATATATTAATTTAAATAGATATGTCAATCAAATTAATTTATATTTATTTTTAAATTAAATTATATTAATATAATTAAAATATTAAAAATAATAATATAATAATTTAAATTTTAATTAAGTATATTTTATGACATCATATATTCCTTTACTTACTTAATTTTTATTTATTCATATTAAATTAATGATGATATATCAAATATTTATTTATATAAATACGATTTAAGTTATCATTTAATTAAAAGAAAGTAACAAAGTTAAAAAAATTTTTAAAATGCTGCTAGTTTATAAGTTATAAAGTACCTTATGAAACTTATTAAATTAGAGTTTATAAATTACTACACTTATCAAAAAGACAATATATGATTTGGTTATGGTAAGGTAGTTAAATTTTGCTAATATTTATCTATACTACTCTGAATCATCTAGCAACTCCCTATCTTCCAAGCCAAGCTTAACATTTGAAATCATAGGAGTATTATCAAGTTTAGATCCAAGTACTCATGTTTTATTTAAGATAAGAAAAATTCCTTTCCTTCCTCAAGTGATTTAAATCCCTAAGAAATATCATGGTGTTCCAAGGTCTTTAGTTTGAAACTTGGTTTAAATAAAAATTTTCAACTTTGAAATACCTAATTTATCACCACATGTGATCATAATATCATTTACATATATAGCCAGAAGAATACAACCAAAATTTTTTTGTTTGTAAAACATTAAATGGTCATGGTTATTTTTCTTCATCCTAAATTCTGCCACTACCTTACTAAATCTTCCAAACCAAGCTTTAGGAGATTATTTCAAGCCATATAAAGATTTCTTTAATCAACAAGCCTTATCATACTCCCCATGAGCAATAAATTTAGGTGGTTGCTTCATATATACCCCTTCAAGTATATTACCATGCAAGAAAGCATTTTTGACATTAAGCTAATAGAGAGGCCAATTATGAGAGGCAACAAGAGAGATAATTAACTAAACAAAGGTAATTTTGGCAAAAGGAGAGAAAGTTTCTGAATAATTAATACCATAAATTTGTGCATACCTTTTTACCACTAAACAAGCCTTCAATTGAACAATAATACCATTAAGATTAACTTTCATAGTATACACTCACTTACACCCAATGAATTATTTTCCTTTTAGTAATAAGATAATATCCTATATTTAATTTGTAGTAAAAGCCTACATTTCTTCCACTATAGTTGTACACCACCTAAAGTGAAAGAGTGCTTCTATATTAGACTTAGGAACAATAATGGAATTAAGCGAGGTAATAAATAATTGAGAGGACACGAGCAAGGAAATGTAAGATATATAGTTAGAAATAGAGTAAGGGTGATTAGTATTAAATAAAGTAAAGGTAACTAGTGTTACCTTGTTGAATGCAACTACATGTACCTTTCTGATGGGCAATAGAAATGTCAAGATCAAATGGCAAAAGAAGAAAATCTAATAAAGAAAAAGCTAGTATAGAGGATGAAGCCGATAATTCATCAATGATTGGTGTAGCTCCAGGTTTGTCAACATTGTCAAGTAGAGAAAATGTTATTGCTGGTATCTGCTTCATATGAGAATAAATATATTTAATAAGAAGATGAACGGAATTATTTTCTAAAAGGACTTGAGCTTTCTAAGGAGCAGAATACACAAGGAAGTATTTATTAAGAAAATTAGACTTAGTTATAGAGGAAGAAAAGTGAGAAGAGCCAAAAAAAGGAATAAACTCAAAAAATATAATATCAAACAAAATAATATAATGATGTAAATAAAAAAAGTAACATCGATACCTTTTTTATGTATAAGAATGACTAAGAAAAATACACTATAAAGATTATGGATCAAGTTTAGATACCTAAGGACGATGATTTTGAATAAAATAAGTATGCCTAAAAATATGTGAAGAGAGAGCAAATAAAGACCAGGACCATTAAGAATTGAAGAAAACATTCAATTAATCAAGAAATAAGCTATGGAAACTACATTTGCCTAAAAAATCTTAGGCACTTTCATCTAAAACAATAAAGCATGTAAGACTTCCATTAAGTGGCAATTTTTTTGTTTAGCTATCCTACTTTGTAGTAGAGTAACTACATGAGAAGATTGATGAATTATTCCATGTTAGGATAAATAAGATTCAAATGAAGTAGAAAAATATTCTTTAGCATTATCACTACAAAAATGATGACTGTGTTAAATTGATTCATAATTTCAACATGAAAAATATGAAAAATCTCAAATAATTTTAATCGATTCTTCATTAAATAAAACTAAGAAACTCTTGAATAATCATCCATAAAAGTAATAAAATATCAAAAAATAAACTTAAAAACTGTTGGATAAAGACTATAAAAATCTGAATATAATAACTCAAATACAGATGCAACATGCCTTTTAACTCTAGAAACATATGATTAATGTTGTTGTTTAACAAACTGATATAACTCACAATTCAAACCAAACAAAGAATTGAAACTAAGAAATAATTTTTACCAAGTTGACAAGGACAAATGGCCTAAGCGATAATGAAGTTAATGTGAAATGATAGTAGCAGCAGCAGCAATAACAACAGGTTGAGGAACTTTTTCTTCAAGAATATACAAGCCATCAGATTCATACCTCAACTAAAAATCTTCTTCATCAAAAGATCCTAAAAAATATAATAGTTAGGAAAAAAGAAGATACCATAATTATAAGTGCATATTATTTGACTAACCAAAAGCAGATTAAATGGAAAGCTTGAAAGACATAACACATCAAAAAAGGGTATATCAAGGGTAACATCCACCACACCACAACTAATAATAGACGCTTTAGACCCATTAACTAAAGTAACATAAGAAGAAGAGGAGAATAAAAAAAAGATATAATATCTATTTGACCTATTATATGATCGGTAGCATTGGAATCAATGATCCATCTAAAATTAATATAGGAAAAGCATGTAATGGGATTATTTGTTATGCTAATATAGTAACGAATTGAGTAAGTGGTTACTGTTTATATGCTTCAAACTGTAAATACTTAGCATACTTATTTTTTTACAAACCTATAGTACTGCTATCATCAATATCTTATGCTTGATTATTGATGGTGACATGCACAAACCACGATAGTGGTGTATTTTTTTCAAGTAACTTAAGGAAAAACTTGTTGATATGCCCAAGCTCTTTGCAATAATAATAAGAAACAATACCACTTCGACTAAAATCACCACACTTATCAGAACCACCTCATACTTAACCTCTTCTCTCCCTATCACATCTAGTACTACCATGACCACTACGAGTACTAGAACCAACCAAAGTAAATAACTTATTTATATGTGTAGAAGAAGATAATGAGTCATTATATGCTTATTAAATATATTAAAAAATAGAATTCATAGTAAGAGAATCAAAATTGGACAAAATTTACTGACAAGTAGTACTTAGTTCAGAGGGTAATGCCATGAGAAAACACATAAGTCCAAATTATTCTCATTAAAAATGCATTGCATCAACATCAGCAGTAATAGGTAAAAGAGAACACTATTACTGAAAGGCTCAGTGAAAATCAGGATGAATTAATGATTGAGTCAGATCATAAATTTGATACATATTGTCCTTTCCAAAATAAAGTGACCCAAGAATTTCCTATAATCCTTAATTGTTTCACAGTGCACAATATTATCATCAACTTCAAAAGTTAAAGTATTACATATTAATTTAAGTAACCGTCGATCTTCCACAATCCATTTTTTCTTTATATCATCTATAGGTGAATCTTTGGAGAGGTGATTAGTCATATGAACCTCATGAAGATAACATTAAATAGCCCTATTCCGTCTTATATATTGTTAACTTTCTAAATCTAACTTTCATTCAATTATTTGACTGCTAATCGAAAGTAAATTAGAAAAACCTAACTCTAGCTATGATTTTCCTTCACCATTATTATTTTTAAATGTGTTGCATGCATCAGAATAAAAAATCTCATCAAACAAGAGAATAAACTTGTAGAAAGAATCAACAAAAATATCCACAAAATTAGAAAAATTATGCTAGAGTTGTTGGATTGCACAAATAACCACATAGGTGAATGTAAAAGAAGTCAAGATGTCATCAATTAGAAGCTTACTATCGAATGGTGTTCATGTGTTGCCACGTGCCCAAAACACACTTTACACATAGTGCTCACACGCCTTTAAAAAGCCATGTATGTGCTACATCGATTTGCTCTGCCATCAAACTATATCTCTAAAAAATGCACTAAATCTTAACCACTCTAAATAATAGCTTCGCTGTTCTACAACGCTCCACACTCAACAACCAAATTTGGTTTCTTGTTGTTAGCTCCTCTATGAGTTAGTTGTGCATCAAAAATTAAAAAAAGAGAGAAAAGGGAAAAAGAAGAAACTAAGTTTCTCTAGGTTTTTTATTTTTGTTTATTTATTTATTTTGGTTAAGTGTTGAGAAAGATACCTAAATAGAGGCTCTAGATACCGATAATTTTTGAAGTTATGCTCTAACTAAAAGCTAACACATCTATTTATAATAAAAAAATATAGTTATAAGAGACAGGCCTATGACCCATATATTTTAGCAAACTAACAAAACTTATCCTTAAACTTAATTCACTAACAAGACCCAAATTGATTGCTCATAGAATGATTCAATTTGAGATATTTGATTATGGTCAGTATATTATCTCGTGAAATGAGAGATCTTTTTTGGTCTATATTTCTGTAATACAGACTTAGATTCTGTTGTCAAATCTAAGAATGGCCGGAGAAAAGCTGATGAAATGGGATCTTCACCCAATTATTATGCATAAAAAAGCTACCACCATATAATGTTACTTAGAGCAGGTGAGGTAACCCCCCAAGAAGATAAAGTTGCTTTTCATCTCTTCTTACATAGTCCCATCTATTTTCATTCACCTTCTTAACTTGCCTGTTCCTTTCTCCCTTCCTCTTTAGAGAATAGTTGATAGAACAGATTCTTGAAAGTACTCACCCATATGTTGGTTACTTAAAAGAGAGGGGTAGATTGACTATTGTGAATGTGGATCACCCATTTCCTCTAAGTGATGGCAAATTTGATGCTCTTTCAAGAAAGGGTAATGAGAACTTGACTGTTGCTGAAAACATGAAGAAGATGGAAGCAAACGAGAATCTAATGTCTTTCGTTCTGGAGAGTGGTAGTAAATCAATTGAAAAGTTTTTAAATGATAAGTAGCTTTTAACCTCAAAGAGGATTAGGGTTGGCTCATTTGATGATGATGTTACCCGAAACTTGCATGTAACTCAAGTTGGTATAAATGAATGCAATGATTTCCTAAGAAATGTGAAGAAGATCAAGTGTTATGCATCTTCCAATGTTGATTCCAGCAAAGATAAGCCAATTCCTCAATAAGGATGGGAAGTGTCAGAAAATTCAATTGAAAGAGTGAGTGAAAAACCTTGTCCGCACCTTGTTGAATTAGTTCCTACGAATGTGGTAATTCCAGATGAAACTCAGTACAAGGTTCTTGGTCATGAATTCACGTCTAAAAATGACACAAATTTGCCACTCAAAGATCCAAATTGCTCTCAGCAGAAAGCTGCTGGTGATAAAGATGAAGATGATACTGGCTATGGAGTTCAAATATCTAATGGTGGTATTGGGTATCAGGATATGAAGATTGATCTTTCCATGAAATAGCATGACATATTGATCCCTCAGTGCATTTTGGGACATGATTCCTTTCCATGCAGTGTGTCAACAGAGAAATCTCTTCATACAAGGAATAATGGAGGTGTTCAATTAATAGTTCCAGACACAACTATGCCTTAGCATATATCTGAAGATGAACCTTGCCAGAATGCATCTTCAGATGAAACTAGAGGTTATACTGACTACCGCATCGAAGCTTTTCCAAAAAAAGTTGATGTCCAAAATGAAATTCAATTTAACTGTAATACATTTTTCAACCCAAGGAACCAAATGCCATGTCTCAAAATGGTTCTCAGCAGTGGGTTGCTGGCAAAGAACCTGCAATTGATGTTGTTAATGGCTGTGATGTGGAAATGTCAAATGAAAGTGATGAATTTCATAATGAATATATTGATCTTGCAGCCAAAAATTATGAATTCTTGAACTCTAAGTGCATGTTTAGTGATGAATTTGCGATAAGTTTTGAAAGAACAGCAGAGAATATTTGCTTGAAGTGTACTGGAGATGGTCAATTATTGGTTTGTTAAACAACTACTTGTCCATTAGCGTTTCATGAGAGTTGTCTGGGTAGCCCTGCCAGCTGTGATGCAAAGGGGAACCTTTTCTGCCCATTTTATGCTTATTTTCTTGCTTCTTCAAAATACCTTGAAGCAAAGCAAAAGGCTTCTTTGGCAAGGAAAGACCTAGCTTTATTCAATTGCAAGGTTACGGGGCACCGAGTGGCAAAATTTGTTGATGTGTGTCTTCAAAAAGAGCATATTCCTTCAAAGAAGAGTAAGTCTGAGTATCTTCATGTTGAAAAAAAAGAGAAAAGACAAGCTTTCAAGGAGAGCAGACTGTGCCAGTTGCCACGTAAAAAAAGTCAACAATCATCAGTTTCAAAAAAGTCAGCATCAACCACTATGTAGAGAAATGCAAAATCCAAATACTTAAGAGACTAAGATGTGCCATTGCAGAGAAAGATGGAGAAGAAAGAATAAACCCAAAGAGTTCAACAGTTGAAATTTCCGAAGAGAACCTCAAGCCAATTAACCATGTTGATGTTGTCGGTTAAGTTTTTCTAGTAAAAGATCCAATATTGTCTCTGTTAATCCAAGCAATGGAGGAGAAGAACTTCAACTGGAGTTGCCACAACATCATAATACTGATCAAAAAGAAGATCTAGATCCTGCTTTTGCCCATGATACTGAAGAAAAGGGTATTTATGAAGATGAAAGTAAAAAGTCTGTCATTTCTGCACACTGTATGAGATCCCAAAAACAGACTTTGCTATAGTAAGATTCTAGTGTTTTTTGTTCTATGTTATTACTGCATTATTGTTTGATTCATTCAAGTGTTAAGTAGTTCTGCCTCATCAAGTAAATTTCTGTGTTAATTTTCATCTTACTAGTGAGTGATGAAAACGTTTGGTCATGGAATATACTTTATATCCTCGTACTTTTACGGTAAACTATTCAACGGAAAGTTGAATGTTGGAGTTTCTCTTCACTCTATAATTATTACCCAAAGACGAAAGTTTCTATGAATTTGTTTCCGCCTGGGTATATTATTATTATGACAATTTACTACTTTAAGAACCAATTTGCCTGTTATGTTTCTGATGGTTTGTTTAATTTGCAGCAAACCCGTGGCGATTCCTATTTCAAGACGAAAGCAACTTCCATGGTCAGCTGAGAAAGAAGAAATACTTGTAGTTCAGTTTTTGTTTCCATTTTTACTCCATAGATATATTTATATTTACGTAACCTGTGTATGTAGACTGACAGCTGTATACTTCTGTTGGAGCACTATTTTTCAGAAATGATGTACTCCTTATTGCTTTCAGCGTTTAACTTTCTCTAGAAAGTTAAAAGAATTTTTTATCCTCTAATGTCTTTCTTCAATTTTAACACCGTGCTTTTATGTAATTTTTCTCTATCACGTGTTCTAGATTTTCAGTATATAAATCCTTTTTCTTTTAATAATTTCAATTATGTGCACCGGGGATGCATAAATTTGCAAATACTAAGGTCGAAGGTATTCCAAACAAGTTAAAAATGAATGAAGATGTTAAATAGTAATAAATGTAATTGATTTATATTAGCTGTGTATGCTATAATTAGCTAGCAATCAAAATAAATTAGCAAAAAATATTTAGGCATAATTCTTAGAATTTTATTTGTTAGCATTAAAATGTATTGATTGTAATTCTATTATATAAAGAACTAAGGTTGAGATGATTTTTTCAAGCAATTCCCAATAATTGCAAGTTGGTACCAGAGCCCTTACATTGAGGGACTCTACTTTTGTTCTATTTTTCCTATACTAAGTTTCAAGCTCCTTTCTTTCTTTGCCTAATACTATCTACATAAGAACCATTCTACTTAGAACTCTAATTTTCATCCTCAAAAATTTAAAACCACCTTCTTTTTTTCTGCACAAACCCATCCTCCAAACTTCCAAACTGTGCATTTTCTCTCACAGAATTTTTTTTTCTAATTAGAACATTCAAACAGCGCCCAATTTGGTTGCCTTGATTCACAAAGCAATGTTGCAACTTTTCAAAAACCACCACTAGAATTAGTGTTGCCAGCAAATTTCAAGCCACCCCAATTAGCGCATCATAGACACACCACTTTCCTAAGCGCGTGGCATCCACACGCCACCATTCTAGGTATACATGTACTACACGTGCCACCACAAGCTAACTGACACTTCCTACTTACTCCATTTGTGATATCAATTTACCGGTCTAAGCACCATATCTCCTTCCTTTGTCCACTCACAGTCTTTAAAAAAAATATAGAACAGAACTGAATAAAAACGAATCACTTCTCCACCTTTTTTAACTAAAGACAGACAATACATCTTCTCTCTCTCTCTCTCTCTCTCTCTCTTTATATGTATGTGTGTATGTGATCACAAAAAAAAAATTTCTAATTAGAACATTCAAACAACACCTAATTTGGTTGCCTTGATTCACGGAGTGGTGTTGTGACTTTTCAAAGACCACCACTAGAATTAATGTCACCAGCAAATTTCGAGCCACCCCAACCAACGCGTGTCATAGACATGCCACTTTCCTAAGCACATGGCATCCACATGCCACCATTCCAGGTATGCATGTACTACACGTGCCACCACAAGCTAACTGGCACTTCTTGCTTACTCCATCTGTGACCTTAGTTTACTAGTCTAAGCACCATATCTCCTTCCTTTGTCCATTCACAACCTTTTAAAAAAATACAGAATTGAACTAAATATAAATGAATCACTTCTCCATCCTTTTTAACCAAAAATAGACAATACACCTTCTTTCTTTCTTTATGTTTGTGTGAACACCCTTTCTCCACCTTCCTTTCTACTTTTCTCAACCAGTAATTTCCTTTTCTCTTTTACCCTTCATCTTGTCTACTTCTAAACTCAATAATTCTGGTAATATTTTCTCTTCTACAATTTCTAGTACTCTCACGATTGCTTCTGCAAAATTAAACGGCTCTAACTATTCCTCATGAAGTACTTCTATTTTATTATAGTTCAAAAGGCAAGGTTATTCTAAATACTTGGCTACAAAGGTTGAAGACGTTCCTGTTGATAGACAAGGTGAGTGGAACAAGATTGATGTACAATTATGTGTAATATTGTGGCAATTCATTGATCATGTTTGTTTCGTATTTTTCAACCTTATGACACTTGCTACACCTTTTGCGAGGAAGCCAAGAATCTATATTCCAATTATATTCAATAATTGTATGAAGTTGTGGCTAAGTTGAAAGATTTAAAACAAGATTCAAATTTGTTTTCTTATGTTAACATTGTCAAAATAACATAGCCCAATACAAGAAACTTTTACCCATCACTACTGACATTAAAGAGCAAGAAAAATAAGAAGATAAGTTTCTTATGGTCTTTATTCTTGCTAGTTTAAATTCTGACCTTAACACTTTTTGTCAACAAACATTAGGCAATGTAGAGGTTCTTACAACAAAAGTGTTAATCAATCATCTGTTACAATTACTCACTTCGGCCATTTCTATTAATATTAAAAACTCTACATTAGTGACACATATTGATGAACATGAAAGGGGACGAAATGGTGATCGTAACAATAAAGGAAGACGTAGTGATGGTGGAAAGGGAAATCGAACTCAATGTACTTACTATCATAAGTCAGGACATACCCGAGATAGATGCTCTGCTCTACATGGCCAACCTTCTCGATCTACCAATGTTATTCAATCTAATCCTACCAATGTGGTTCAATCTAGTTTTGAATCAATTAATCAATCCTCTATCTTCTTTGATCCAGAATATCAAAAATTCTTGAAAGGATAATTTCTTCAATACAAGGCATCTAAATATGAACAAACACATTCTACATCCATTATAGACACAGATAATTCTATTTCTTGATTATCTCAATTTGTATCTTGTGATCGTTAGGTTCTTAACTTAAAAGCTTCTAATCACATATCTGGTAATTAATTTCTTTTTACTCATCTTGATTGCACTGCTAAATTCCTTCCTTTAATTACATTAGTTTATGGTTGTAAAATATCCGCTCATGGTATTGTCAAGTTAAACCTCTCTCTTCACTAAAATTACAATCTGTTCTTTACATGCCCAATTCTTCATTTAACTTAATTTCTATCAATCAACTTACTAAAACTCTCAATTGTTCTATAACATCCTTTTTTTATTCTTTTCTAATTCTTTTTCAATTACATTAGCTAATGGTTCTAAAATACTTGCTCATGATATTGTCAAGCTAAACCTCTCTCTTCACTAAATTTATAATTTTTTCTTTATATGTCTAATTCTCCTTTCAACTTAATTTCTATTAGTCAACTTACTTGAACTCTCAATTGTTATATAACATTCTTTTCTAATTCTTTTTTAATACAAGATCGGTTTACGGGGAAAACGATTAGCACTAGACGTGAGTCAAGAGGACTCTGCTACATTTAACCATCATCATTAATTACTTGTGTTGTTGCAGAGTCTCTAGAATTAATCCACTGTCATCTAAGTCATCCAAGCCTTTCAAAACTACAGAAAATAGTTCCAAGTTTTTCAAGATTGAAGTCCTTAGATTATAAGTCATGCCAACTTGGTAAATATATTCATAATTCTTTCTTTAATAAAGCTACTAGTTGAGCTAAATCTTTATTTTTTTTAATTCATTTTGATGTATAGGGTCCTAGTCATGTCAGTATCATTTTAGGTTTTTGGTATTTTGTAACATTTATTGATGATTATTCTCGGTGTGCTTAGTTACATTTGATGAAAGATTGTTCTAAATTATTATCAATTTTTAAATCTTGTGTTTTTTAGATTCGTACCCAATTTAGAATACCTTTACAAACACTTCGTAGTGATTATGCTTGTGAATATTTTTCTGCATCTTTTATTTCTTTCATGTCATCATAAGGCATTATTCTTCAATTAATATACTCTTACACTCCACAACAAAATGGAGTTTCCAAAAGAAAAAATCGTCACTTAGTTGAAATTACATAAACTCTATTATTACATGCTAATGTTCCATTTCATTTTTAGGGTGATGCTATATTAACATCTTGTTATTTAATTAACCGCATGCCTTTATCTATTTTGAAAAATATAATTCCTTATTCTTTAGTGTACCCAAATGAATCTTTATATAAGCTTTCTCCTTATATTTTTAGGTCCACTTGTTTTGTTCATGATCTTACTCCAAGAAAAGATAGATTATCTGTTCATTCTATAAAATGTGTTTTTATAGGCTACTCAAGACTATAAAAAGAATATAGGTATTATTCTCCAGGTTTAAAGAAATACTTTATATATGTTAAGGTTACCTTTTTTGAAACTTCTTATTTTTTTTCTTCTTCTGGAGAATCTATTTCTATATCTAAGGTTTTACCACTACCAATCCTTAATTCAATTCTTTCAAATCCACCACAAGATCAACCTCTTATCACTTATCAATGACATCCTCATCCAAATGCACCTCAAATAACTGATGATGATAATCTACCTGTTGACTTACTATTTGGTTCCATGGAATCTCTTACCTCAGATCCACCAACAATCTTTTTACTGTCTTCTGTAAAGTTACTTATTCCACTCGTAACCATTATCTTATTTATAATTTTTTGAGTTATCATCATTTATCTGGCCCCGTTCTGCCTTTATTTCTACCTTGTTCTCAATTTCTATTCCCAAAACTATATAAGAAGCTTTCTCTAACCCAAGATGGCATCAAGCGATGCTTGATGAGATGACAGTATTAGAAACTAGTGGCATATATTTGCTATTAAATGTCGTTAGGTGTATACTATAAAGGTTGGCTTTGATGGAAAAATAGATCAGTTGAAAGTTAGATTGGTTGCCAAAGGATATACTCAAATTTTTAGCCTAAACTATGATGACATTTTTTCTCCTGTTGCCAAAATTGCATTAGTTCGTGTGTTTTTATCTCCTAGAACCATTAATCATTGATCTTTACTTCAATTGGATATCAAAAACACCTTTTTACATAAGGATCTTGAAGAAAAATTTTATATGGAGCAACCTCTGAAGTTTGTTGCTTAAAGGGAGACTAGTCTTATTTGTCGATTGAAGAAATATCTATATGGCCTTAAACAGTCCCCCTAAGCTTGGTTTGGAAGGTTTAGTAAAGTTATTTAAGATTTTGGCATGTATTAAAGTGAAACAGATCATTCTATCTTTTATCATCATTCATCTACCTTTCAATATATATATATATATATATATATATCATTATTTATATTGATGATATAGTTATTTTATGTAGTGATTAGGTTGGTATTGGTTGACTCAAGTAGCATATTTTCCTTTATTTTCAAACCAAAGACTTAGAAAAACTCCAATATTTTCTTGGTATTGAAGTGGCTCAATCTCGTTATGGCATTTCTATCTTTCAATGTAAATATGCTCTTGATATTTTAAATAAGATAGGATTGATAAACTCCAAATTGTAGATACTCCTATAGATCCAAATATTAAACTATTACTCAATCAAGGTAAACTACTCTCAAATCCAAGAAGATATTGCAGGCTTGTTGGAAAACTAAATTACCTCACAATCACTCGATCAGATATTTCATTTGTAATGAGTGTGATGAGTCAGTTTCTTAACTCACTATATGATATTCATTAGGATGCAATTGTTCAAATTCTTCACTACATAAAAGGAAATCCAGGCAAAGGTTTATTATATGAGAATAAAAAGCATACTCGAATTGTTGGTTACTCAAACGCTAATTAGGCAAGTTCTCCAGATGATCGTCACTCTATTTTAGGCTATTATGATCTTTTCGAAAGAAATCTTATTTCTTGGAGAAACAAGAAGCAAAGTGTAGTAGCAAGATCAAGTGCAAAAGCAAAATATCAAGTTATGATATTAGCCACTTGTGAACTCATATGATTAAAATAATTGTTACAAGAGTTAAAACTTTATACACTTGGTCTTATATGGAGCTTATATGTAACAATCAGATAGCTTAGCATATTGCATCTAATCTTGTCTTTTGTGAAAGAATCAAATATATTGAAATTGGTTGCAACTTCATAAGATAGAAAGTTGTTACAAAGGAAATTATCATGATTTTTGTAAATTCCAATTACCAATTGGCCAATATACTCACAAAGTCCCTACGAGACCCAAGAATAAGCTACATATATAACAAGCTTAATACATATGATATATATGTTCTAATTTGAGGGGGAGTGTTAAATAGTAATAAATGTAATTGATTTGTATTGATCGTGTATGCTATAATTAGTTAGTAATCAGAATAAATTAGCAAGTGTTTAAGTATAATTCTTGGAATTTTATTTATTAGCATTAAAATATATTAATTGTAATTCTACCATATAAAAGACTAAGGCTGAGACTATTTTATCAAGTTATTCTCAACAATCTCAAGTGAAGATATTTTGCTTTTAGAATCTTGGAGGATGCTTTTGCTCTAACAATCCCATTCCCGTGGATGTTTTAACCCTCCCCCCCCCCCCCCCAATCAGGAGGAAAACGAATCCCATGGAAGGAAATATTGGCATTTGGCTCCGGTGTGTTTCAGAAAGTTCGCACAACAGTGGACCTGAGTGACATCGAGATATAAGCTGTAATGTCTTCACTTCCCTTGTGGTTCCCCCCACCCGGGAATTTGGCATTTTATTGAACATGGCTGCCATACTCCATTATGGCAGGTTTTTTGGCCTTGCCACCATCGGCCTCGTCTTGACTCTATCAGATGGTCAAAATTTGCCGCTGCCAACCTACAATATTTGCTGTATAGGCTCAGTTCATTTTTGCATCATTTAATTAATCTGATGCAGGAAGATGGGTAATCCAGCTCATATTATCTTAAAATTCAAAGCGTACATCGCTTGCAAATTGTCTGTGATGCCATTTCCTCCATGAATATATTGCTAGCTTTTCTCATTTTCATGAGCATAAGCATGTCATAATACTGTCTTATCAGAATTTAGAACTCATTTTGTGATTCCCCTTATGCTCTGTTTGTTTTGACTTTATTTGTTTAAACGAAAAATATTTTTTATAAAATATTAAATTGAGATTTTTCTTATTTAATATTAAATATAAAAATTTTAAATAAAGTAATTTCTTTTATTTAAAAAAAATATTTTCCTCTGTTACCATATGTATAATATATTACTCTTTCGTTAATATATACGTAAATAATATTTTTTTTATAAAAAATATTTTTTAACAAAATAAATGGAGACTTGATCTCAAATCTTTCTTAATAATAGTTGTCCCGTTTGATATACAAATCTTCTCAAGAAAACTTTCTAATGCTTATGGGTTAATTGAATCATTCAAATCTAATTGGATTTGAC
Organism: Sindora glabra; assembly: GCA_020226215.1. NCBI lineage: Eukaryota > Viridiplantae > Streptophyta > Magnoliopsida > Fabales > Fabaceae > Sindora > Sindora glabra. Next base: position 57,019,671 of record CM035233.1, read on the forward strand.
AGTATGATTCATAACCTCTAAGTTGGTTTTTGCTAATAGTCTTAATATGCTATTGGTATCCATCCGGTAGGATAAAAAATAAAAAAAAAAAGAAAATCTCCCCTTCCTTTCGTTCTTTAAAACTAGAGAATTCGGAACTCATTTTCCATCATCACTGTCATTATCATGTTAGTATGATCATCGTCATATCATTTTTTTTTTTGGCAGTGAAGTTTGCATTTCCATTTTCCAGGCGTTAGTGATGGGAATGTAATTGACAGAAGTTGAGATAGAAGGGGGGGGGGGGTTATTGCAGTTGCATGGGATAAAGGTGAAGAGTGTCTCTCGGGAATCAGGTTGTGAATGGCAGCAAAACATGTGAAATATAGCTCGTGAAATTGGAAAATGTTGAGGTGCTCTTCTTGGATGACTAATTCAACTCACTCCTATCTTTAGAGAATCCAAGGATCATTATCTCACTTCATTCATAGCGCTCACAGCATCACTTGCACAAAGACTTTTGCCAAATATTCCACTCACCTCCTCAAACATTTATTGCACGTTTTCTACTTTTAACTTAAACCCCTTTGATATACCTATCAATTTAGCTGATAAAATCCAAAGCATCTCTTTGTATTGAACTTGACTTTTGCTGACTTGTGGTCTACAATTTGTGGATGGCAAATTAATAGATATCATCAACCTTGAACTTGCCGTTAATGTTTATTTCATCATTCAAGGTAATTATATGCTTGGCATATGTACCAGGAGAATTTTTATATACTCTAACTATTACATATGTCATTTCAATAGAAAGAAGGCAATTTCAATTTTCATTGAAAATTATAATTTCTTATGCATATAAGTTTTACAGAACTAAGAATTAACTTTTCTTCATTAATTAAGAATGAGAACACGCGTAATAATTAAATTATACAAGAAATTCAAGTAGTATTTTAGAGTATGCTTGTTAACGTTGGTTGAGAATTTTATCATAATATTTTAATATTTGAGGGTTATATGTGAAATCTCTTTAAGATTTTAAAAAAATTTAAGTAAAATTTGATCACTCCACAGCTATGAGAGACTTTGCCTCTAACTATGAATTTTGACGCTCTCACTTTCCTCTTTGTCATGTTTCAATTATGGTGAAAAGAGATAAATACAAAATTTTAATATGTAGTGAGATTTAAAATCATTTTTACATAAAATGAGGTCCACAAAATTTTTTTAATTTCTTTCTTTATCATAGAAATATGAAAAAAAAAAAAGAAAAAGAAAAGAAAAGATGATTCGAATCCAATAATAGAAAAAGGGTCAAACAAAAGTCTAAAATGCCTCAAATTATACATGTTGACATTTTAATAATTTCTAATTTTATATATTTTTTGTAATAATAAAAATAATTAAATTATTAAATATATGTAAATTGTAAATTAAATTTTAAATAAAAAATATAAAATCCTAAAAAAAATCAAGGACCAATTGAATGAAAGAGTTTTAGTTTTAATTTTATATATTGATATCATGTATGTACGGCAATTTTGTTCCACTTTTCAAAAGAATCATCTATAATTTGTGTTGACGACAAAAACATCGTTCTCCACATCTCATGCATAGCCGTACACTTACCAACATGTCAAGGTGAGAATAAACGCTTGTTTCTAGATAAAAAAAACATAGATGAAGTGAATTTAAAAAAAAGAGATGCAGAATATTTTTATTTATGACTATAATTATAATTTTTAATATAAATAAGTAAATTTTAAAATAAAATTTATATTTTTATCTCTTTTAAAACGATAAAAAAAATTGATAGAAGGGATGCGATTAAAATTGTTGACTAGGCCACCTAAAATCAAACACTAACTCTTGAAAACCTTAACAAGGAAGAATTAAGGGGTTTGTTACGTTGACTATACAATACACACTGAATAACGGTCACATGGGGGCTCTCAGACATGCCTTAACGTGAAAACATTTACACCGAACTCCACTCTTAGCTCCTACGTATCCCGCGCCCCTCCCCATCCCTCACCACTGCTTCTGCTTCTATCTGCTTCTGCTTCCAACTCTCACTTTGTCTTCTATTCTCTCCAATACCATCCATGGAAACTTGCAGGAAATCCCCCTTGAAGCCATGGAAGAAGGGACCAACCCGCGGAAAAGGCGGCCCTCAGAACGCCTCCTGCGAATATCGAGGCGTTCGACAAAGAACATGGGGCAAGTGGGTTGCTGAGATAAGAGAGCCAAAGAAGAGAACCAGGCTCTGGCTCGGTTCCTTCGCCACAGTCGAAGAAGCCGCCATGGCTTACGATGAGGCTGCGCGGAGACTCTATGGTCCTGATGCTTACCTTAACCTTCCCCATCTTCAACCCAGCGATTCCAGTTCTCTCGTCAAATCTCAAAAGCTCAAATGGTTTCCTTCCAAGAACTTTGTTTCCATGTTTCCTCGTTGTGGATTGCTCAACGTGAATGCACAGCCTAGTGTTCATTTAATCCACCAAAGGCTACAAAGCTCAAGCAAAATAGCAGCGCAACTCAAAACACTTCCAGTTTATTGTCTGATATTCCAAAATCCGAAAGATCTCACATTACAGGCAGTGAAAATCATGCAGAAAATCTTCCCAAGGAAAAACATGATAAGACGTCACCGGAAAAGGTGCTCCGAGATCGTGAGGAGAAGCCGCAGATTGATCTGCATGAGTTTCTTCAACAGATGGGAGTACTGAAAGAAGAGAGACGGCCAGAAGGAGCTGAGAGCTCCGGAAGCTGTACGGAGCCGGAAAGTCTGTCGAGAGATTTGTTACGGTGATAATCAGCTTGGAGTGATGTCGGACAAGAGTTTTGACTGGGAGGCGTTGATAGAAATGCATGGGATTAAAATTAAAATTAATAACCAAGTGATAGAGTTGACATTAATCAATAGCCATTACACAATTTTAATGCTATTGGCTGCTACTTGTTGTATCTCAAACAACAATTTTAACTATTTGTACCACAAAATCCTCTTAAATTTACTTCAAATAAAATATAAAGAATAAAATAAAATTAAAATTTTAATAAAAATTATAAAATAAAAATGCATTTTTGCATTATGCAAAGAAACAAGAGTGCAATGTTGACGTGAGTCCTAATTAAATGAAGAATTGTTGGTTTGTGCATGAAATAACTTCTTGTAATGAATTGAACTTTTGATGAAATAATTTCCTATATGAATTTTTTAAGAAATATTTAAAGTTATTTAATTAATATTAAGTAATTGATACTTCTCAAAAAGTAATTTCTCATATTTTATTTAGTTTAACTTTGAACCTCCTATGAAGTATTAATAAAATATCATTATATTATTAATATTAGTATAATACAAATTAATAAATTTAATTATTAATAATAATTAAATTTAATAGTATAATTTTATTTTTGTATTTATAAATTCTATAGGAAGTAAAATTTATCTAAGAGAGGTGGAAAAATAATTTTTCATATTTTATGAAAAGTAAAACTCCATAAAAAAACCTATTTTTCCTAATTAGTTAAATAGTAACCAATCAAACAATCACTTTTTTTTATTGTTTAAAAAATAATACTTCTCATATTATTATTCAAATCAAAGGACCTTTGAAAAGAAAATTCTTAAATATATAGATATACATTCAAACTTTTTTTTTTAGTAAATGAAAGAGTAATTAAATGTGCATATAGACACCCTAAACCCATACTAGACCCAATTGTATTTTAGGAGAATAACCCAAAAAAATTTGAATTTACCTTTTTATCAATTAATACTAGCAATGATAGAAATTTAAATACAGTAAAAAGTATAAAACATCAAATATTACTTATACTAAAAGTTTTCAACTACATTTAAATATTTAGATGAGTGAATTCATACATTTTTATGAGCCCCATTTTAATCAAAGATCAAATAAAAAATTTGCTATGAACTTAGATTACATGGATCCATGAGATGTTCATTCATTCATTTAGATGGCCAAATATGAAAATTGCAACTACAATGTTACAATAAATCATATTTTAGGAATCATTTGGTTCACACAATAAATAACTTTTCCTGAAAAGTTAAATTTTCAAAGAAATAAATTCTTACGTGAACTTTCTAAAAAATACTCAAAGTTATTTGATTAATACATAAGGAGTAACATTTCATAGGAAGTGACTTTCTATATTTTATTTGATTCAACTTTATATTTTATAAAATGTTAATAAAATGACTATTATATTATTAATATTATTATAATATAAATTAATGAATTTTACTTATTATTAATCAATTTAATGAGAATAATTTTATTATTATATCCATAAATAATATAAAAAATAACTTTCTATATGAATTTCTTAGAAAATACTCAAAGTTATTTGGTTAATACATAAGAAGTAACACTTCCTAGGAAGTGAATTCCTATATTTTGTTTGATTCAACTTTGAATATTTTATGAAATATTAATAAAATGATTATTATATTCTCAATATTATTATAATATAAATTAATAAGTTTTACTTATTATTAATAAATTCAATGAGAATAATTTTATTATTGTATCTATAAATAATAAAAAAGTAAATATTACTTAAAGTAAAGATAAGTAAGTAATTTTTTATATTTTGTGAGAAATAGGATTTTTTTTAAAAAAATTTCTATTTTGCTAAATAATGACCAACCAAATAATTTATATTTTTATTTTTTAAAAAATAAAAATTTTCGTATTATTAAAATAAATTAAATAACCTCTTACAAGTAATTTTTATTTTATTTGATTTAAATATAATTTTAAATGGTTTAATGTGATGTCTAGGAATCTCAAGCGGGACTCCTACGGTCGAACTTTCTTCCCGCCTCGTACCAGGTAAGCTAGTGCTCCCTCCGATCCTCCCTCTGCTTCCTTGGGAGCCTTAAATTCCATGAGAAATTGGTAAGATTTCTATTTTCTGACACGATCAGTGGTTTCTTCCGAAGAACAAAAATCCCAACCAAAAGCGTTTGAAGAAAAGCCTTCTTTTTGCAGTTTAGTCTGGTGGGTACTATCGGGTGCTCAGAACAAACTTCTCAGGAAACTAAAATTCATGCATAATGTTGACTGGATTATTAACCATTCACCAAATATGAAGAAAAAGCTAGTCAATTTGTTGTTTTATCTATCAATTATGTAGTGCGTTCGATTATTTCCCTTATCAATGGTGGTTTTTTTCTGCTCTTTGTTGCTTTTTTTGGAAACTGGGGCGCATGTCATATTGTTCTGGATTAGCTCTGTACTTTGGGTTTACTGAGCATTGAAATTTATTATCCAATATGACAAATTACTTAGCTTCAGAGGGATCGAAGTATCATAGTACTATCTATTCATAGCAACCATAGTCTTTTGTTTGTTATGGTGTAAATGCTTCAGTTTGTTACAGCTGTGTAGTTCATATGGCTTCGTTTTTCTTTATTGGATGGTGGCATGCAGATGCAAAGAAACATTACTGCTAGCATATGCAAAGTAGTGTTTCATAATGTTATGATTTAGCACTCGGTTATCATTCTGTAAACGTCCCACCCTATGTAAAAGAGCCAGCCTATGCATTTTATGTCGAATGTTTGTAAAAGAAAAAAATTCACTTTCATCAACTGAGGTTATTCTACAGAACAGTAGCAAAGAAAAGTGGATTTTTTTGTAAGTGGACTTATTTGTATTCTCAAGGTTGAAAGATATCGATTCACTTATGAAGAACAAATCTGAACCTATCTCACTCCTTCCCTGGTTCTGGGTTATTGAAGCTCTAGCAGGTGTCAGGGATTTAGATATGTCTACTCTGCATGGTATGCATGCAACTGGAAACATACTAAACCAGTCTTTTCTTATTTCATTGGTATTTTTAATTTAGACTAAAACTTCAGGATGATTATATGTTTCTTAGGTCCTACCTTTTCTCTGTCCCAGATTTGATTGATGCAGCTCCAATACGGCCTGAGGATTTGGGTAAAAACTCAAGGGAATTGGTTGCTATGAGATGTTTGGACGTGTTGGGTGGTTGTGTTAGGGGAATTACTGGAGATGCTTCCTCTGGCCTGGAATCAAAAAGTGAGGTTGATCATTCACAAAGTTGTGAAGATGTACTCCTAGGCACATTACATGAGGTAAAATTATTTATGATCTCAATCTTCTAGTGTTTTTCATTGAAAGTCAAGCCACTGTAATAGATTGCTCATAGAATGATTCAATCTGAGACATTTGATTATGGTCAGCATTATCTTGTGAAATGAGAGATCTTTTTTTGCCCATGTTTTTGTAATATGGACTCAGATTCCATTGTCAAATCTACGAATGGCTGGAGAAGAGCTGATGAAATGGGATCTTCACCCAATTGTTATGCATAAAAGAGCTACCACCATTAAATGTTACTTAGAGCAGGTGAGGCAAGTTCGTTCTCTCCCTCTCTCTCTTTCTCCCCCCCCCCCCACCCCCTCTTCAGAGATAAAGTTGTTTTTCATCTCTTCTTCCACTGTCCCATCTATTTTCATTCATCTTCTTAACTTGCTTGTTCCCTTCTCCCTTCCTTTTTGGAGAATAGTTGAAAGAACAGATTCTTGAAGGTACTCACCCATATGTTAGTTACTTAAAAGAGAGGGGTGGATTGACTATTGTGAATTTGGATCACCCATTTCCTCTGAGTGATGGCAAATTTGGTGCTCTTTCAAGAAAGGGTAATGAGGACTTAACTGATGCTGAAAGCAAGGAGAACATGGAAGCAAACAAGAAGCTAATGTCTTTGGTTCTGGAGAGTGGTAGTAAATCAATTGAAAAGTATTTAGATTATAAGAAGCTTTTAACCTCAAAGAGGATTAGGGTTGGCTTATTTGATGACGTTACCAGAAACCTACATGACACCCAAGTTGGTACAAATGAGTGCAACAATTTCCTAAGAAATGTGAAGAAGAGTAAGTGTTATGCATCTTCCAATGTTGAGTCCAGCAAAGGTAAGCCAGTTCGTCAACAAGGATGGGAAGTGTCAGAAAATTCAATTGAAAGAGTGAGTGAAAAGCCATGTCAGCACCTTGTTGAATTAGTTCCTACGAATGTGGTAATTCCAGATGAAACTCAGAACAAGGTTATTGGTCATGAATTCAGGTCTAAAAATGACACAGATTTGCGACTTAAAGATCCAAATTTCTTTCAGCAGAAAGCTGCTGGTGATAAAGATGAAGATGATACTGGTTGTGGAGTTCAAATATCTAAAGGTGGTATTGGGTATCAAGATATGAAGATTGATCTTGCCAAGAAAGAGCATGAAATATTGATCCCTCAGAGCATTTCAGGTCAAGATTCCTCCCAATGCAATGTGTCAACAGAGAATTTTCTTCACACAAGAAATAATGGAGGTGTTCAATTACTGCTTTCAGACACAACTATGCCTCAGCATATATCTGAAGATGAACCTTGCCAGAATGCATCTTCAGATGAAACTAAAGGTTATACTGAGTACGGCATCGAAGCTTTTCCAAAAAATGTTGATGTCCAAAATGAAATTCAATTTAACTGTAAAGAATCTCAATATAAGTACAAAATACATTGTCAACCCCAGGAATCAACTGCCATGTCTCGAAATGGTTCTCAGCAGCAGGTTGCTGGCAAAGAACCTGTAATTGATGTTGTTAATGGGTGTGATGTAGAAATGTCAAATGCAAGTGATGAGTTTCATAATGAATATATTGATCTTGCAGCCACAAAGTATGAATTCTTGGACTCTCCATGCATGTTTAGTCATGACTTTGCAGCAAGTTTTGAAAGAACAGCAGAGAATGTTTGCTTGAAGTGTAATGGAGGTGGTCAATTACGGATTTGTAAAACAACTACTTGTCCATTAGTGTTTCATGAGAGTTGTCTGAGCAGCCCTGCTAGCTGTGATGCAAAGGGGAACTTTTTCTGCCCATTTTGTGCTTATTTACTTGCTTCTTCAGAATATCTTGAAGCGAAGAAAAAGGCTTCCTTAGCAAGGAAAGACCTAGCTTCATTCATTTGTGAGGTTATGGGGCACCAAGCGGCAAAGTTTGTTGATATGTATCATCCAAAAGAGCATATTCCTTCAAAAAAGAGTAAGTATGAGGATCTTCACGTTGAAAAAATTAGAAAAGATGAGCTTTCAAGGAGAGAAGACCATGCCCGTTACCATGTAAAAACTGTCAACAATCATCAGTTTCAAAAAAGTCAGCATCAACCATTACGCAGAGAAAGGCAAAATTCAAGTACTCAGGGACTAAGATGTGCCATTGCAGGGAAAGACGGAGAACAGAGGATAAACCCAGAGAGTTCAACTGTTGGAGTTTCTGAAGAGAACCTCAAGCCAATTGACCATGTTGATGTTGTTGGTAAGTTTTCTAGTCAAAGATCCAATATTGTCTCTATTAATCCAACCAATGGAGGAGAAGTACTTCAACCGGAGTTGCCAGAGCAACATAATACTGATCAAAAAGAAGATCGAGATCCTGCTTTTGCTCATGATACTGAAGAAAAGGGTATTTATGAAGATAAAAGTAAAAAGTCTATCATTTCTACACACTCCATGAGATCCCAAAAGCAGACTTTGCTATAGTAAGATTCTAGTGTTTTTCGTTTTATGTTATTACTGCACTTTTGTCAATTTCTGTGTTAATTTTCATATTACTGGTGAGTTATGAAAACGTTTTGTCATAGAAGATGCTTTATATCCCTCTACTTTATGGTGAACTATTTTTTAATGTCAGAATTTCTCTTCACTTTATAATTATTTCCCAAAGATGAAACTTTCTATGAATTTGTTTCCGCCTGGGTACATTATTATTATTATTATTATTATTATTATTATTATTATTATTATTATTATTATTTACTAACTGAGGACCAGCTTGCTTGTTATGTTTCTGATGGGTTGTTTAATTTGCAGCAAACCCCAGGCAATCCCAAATTCAAGGCGAAAGCAACTTCCGTGGTCAGCTGAGGAAGAAGAAATACTGATAGTTCAGTTTTTGTTTCCATTTTTACTCCGTCGATATATATTTAAGTAACCTGTGTATGTAGGTTGACAGCTGTATTCTCCTGTTGAAGCATTATTTTTCAGAAATGGATGTTCTAATTATTGCTTTTAGTATTGTGTTGTTTAACTTGCTCTGGAAAGTTAAAAGAATTTGGATCCTCTGATATCTTTTTTCCATTTTAACCCTGTGCTTTTATGTAATTTCTCTCTATCACGTGTTCTGGATTTTCAGTGTATAAATCCTTTTTTTAAATAATTTCTATTATGTGCAGGAGGGGATGCATAAATTCGCAAATACTAGTGTCAAAGGTATTCCAAGCAAATTAAAAATGAATGAAGATATTTTGGAAGAGGCTCTTTCTTTAAACTTGTTTTGCTTTCAGAATCTTGGAGGATGCTTTTGTTCTAACAAAGCCATTCCCGTGGATGTTTTATCTTATCCTCCCCCACCCCAAAAAAAAAAAAAAACAGGAGGAAAACGAATCCCGTGGAAGGAAATCTTGGCATTTGGCTCTGGTGTGTTTCAGAAAGTTCGTACAACAGTGGACTTGAAGGATAAATGGAGGAACCTTTGCCATGCAAACCTCAAATCAAAATGAACGGGCCTTATCTTGGTCATATTGACTTGTATCTGTCAAACATTGCTTTTTTTATTCTTGCTGTGGAAAGTTACATATGATCATGAAATATCGTTGGGTTTAAACAAGGTCCAATTTCTACTCTTCACTATTAAATATTGTATTCTAAGCTATGTATATATTTCAACTCCATCGATGAAATCTACTTTGTGTATCCCTTTTCTGACATCAGGAATTATTTTGCATGATTTTCTTTTCCTTAAGATATGTTAGATATTTTCGTTTTTCATTAGCCTCATGCTATCCCTCTAATGTAAATATTATTGATAGAAAGGATATAACAAGAATCTATGGATTTTAATTTCATTGGATATGCACATTCCTCTATGGAAAATATAGAAGGCATTGAGATTGAAGTCAATGGTCTAGAATGTGACGTCGAGATATATACTGTAGTGTCTTTATATTCACTTTCATTGTGGTCCCCCCCCCCCTCCCCCCCCCAAAAAAAAAACTCTTAATATGGCATTTTATTGAACATAGCTGCCATGCTCCATTATGGCCTTCTTTCTTTTTATGCCATCCCACCACTGGCCTGGTCTTGACTCTATTTTCGATCAAAATTTGCCGTCCAGCCTCAGCTCATTTCTGCATCATTTAATTAATCTAATGCAAACAGACAAGTAATACAGTTCATATCATCTTAAAATTCGAAGCATACATCGCTTGCAAATTGTCTGTGATGCCATTTCCTCCATGAATATATTGCAAGCTTTTCTCATTTTCACAAGCATATCCATGACATAATGCAGTCTTATCAGAATTTAGAACTCATTTTGTGACTCCCCGTAGGCTCTCTTTCTTTCAACTCTATTTGTTTTAATGAAAAATATTTTTCATAAAATATAGTTACAAAATATTAATTTAAGAAAAAGTAAATATGGATTAGCTCTGTACTTTGGGTTTACTGAGCATTGAAATTTATTATCCAATATGACAAATTACTTAGCTTCAGAGGGATTGAAGTATCATAGTACTATCTATTCATAGCAACCATAGTCTTTTGTTTGTTATGGTGTAAATGCTTTTAGTTTGTTACAGCTGCGTAGTTCATATGGCTTCCTTTTTCTTTATTGGATGGTGGCATGCAGATGCATAGAAACATTACTGCTAGCATATGCAAAGAGGTGTTTCATAATGTTATGATTTAGCACTCGGTTATCATTCTGTAATCGTCCCACCCTATGTAAAAGAGCCAGCCTATGCATTTTATGTCGAATGTTTGTAAAAAAAAAAAAACAAATTCTCTTTCATCAACTGAGGTTATTCTACAGAACAGTGGCAAAGAAAAGTGGATTTTTTTGTAAGTGGACTTATTTGTATTCTCAAGGTTGAAAAATATCGATTCACTTATGAAGAACAAATCTGAATCTATCTCACTCCTTCCCTGGCTCTGGGTTATTGAAGCTCTGGCAGGTGTCAAGGATTTAGATATGTCTACTCTGCATGGTATGCATGCAACTGGAAACATACTAAACCAGTCTTCTCTTATTTCATTGGTATTTTTAATTTAGAAGAAACTTCAGGATGATTGTATGTTTCTTAGGTCCTACCTTTTCTCTGTCCCAGATTTTATTGATGCAGCTCTAGTACGGCCTGAGGATTTGGGTAAAAACTCAAGGGAATTGGTTGCTATGAGATGTTTGGACGTGTTGGGTGGTTGTGTTAGGGGAATTACTGGAGATGCTTCCTCTGGCCTGGAATCAAAAGGTGAGGTTGATCATTCACAAAGTTGTGAAGATGTACTCCTAGGCACATTACATGAGGTAAAATTATTTATGATCTCAATCTTCTAGTGTTTTTCATTGAAAGTCAAGCCACTGTAATAGATTGCTCATAGAATGATTCAATCTGAGACATTTTATTATGGTCTGTGTTATCTTGTGAAATGAGAGATCGTTTTTTGCCCATATTTTTGTAATGTGGACTCAGATTCCATTGTCAACAAATGGCTGGAGAAGAGCTGATGAAATGGGATCTTCACGCAATTGTTATGCATAAAAGAGTTACCACCATTAAATGTTACTTAGAGCAGGTGAGGCGAGTTCGTTCTCTCTATCTCTCTCTCTTTCTCTCCCCACCCCCCTTTCAAAGATAAAGTTGTTTTTCATCTCTTCTTCCACTGTCCCATCTATTTTCATTCATCTTCTTAACTTGCCTGTTCCCTTCTCCCTTCCTTTTTGTAGAATAGTTGAAAGAGCAGACTCTTGAAGGTACTCACCCATATGTTAGTTACTTAAAAGAGGGGTGGATTGACTATTATGAATTTGGATCACCCATTGCCTCTGAGCGATGGCAAATTTGGTGCTCTTTCAAGAAAGGGTAATGAGGACTTAACTGATGCTGAAAACGAGGAGAACATGGAAGCAAACAAGAAGCCAATGTCTTTGGTTCTGGAGAGTGGTAGTAAATCAATTGAAAAGTATTTAAATGATAAGAAGCTTTTGACCTCAAAGAGGATTAGGGTTGGCTTATTTGATGATGTTACCTGAAACCTACATGACACCCAAGTTGGTACAAATGAATGCAACAATTTCCTAAGAAATGTGAAGAAGATTAAGTGTTATGCATCTTCAAATGTTGAGTCCAGCAAAGGTAAGCCAGTTCCTCAACAAGGATGGGAAGTGTCAGAAAATTCAATTGAAAGAGCGAGTGAAAAGCCATGTCAGCACCTTGTTGAATTAGTTCCTACGAATGTGGTAATTCCAGATGAAACTCAGAACAAGGTTATTGGTCATGAATTCAGGTCTAAAAATGACACAGATTTGCAACTCAAAGATCCAAATTGCTTCCAGCAAAAACCTGCTGGTGCTAAAGATGAAGATGATATTGGTTGTGGAGTTCAAATATCTAAAGTTGGTATTGGGTATCAAGATATGAAGATTGATCTTGCCATGAAAGAGCATGAAATATTGATCCCTCAGAGCATTTCAGGTCATGATTCCTCTCAATGCAATGTGTCAACAGAGAATTTTCTTCACACAAGAAATAATGGAGGGGTTCAATTACTAGTTTCAGACACAACTATGCCTCAGCATATATCTGAAGATGAACCTTGCCAGAATGCATCTTCAGATGAAACTAAAGGTTATACTGAGTATGGCATCGAAGCTTTTCCAAAAAATGTTGATGTCCAAGATGAAATTCAATTTAACTGTAAAGAATCTCAATATAAGTACAAAATACATTGTCAACCCAAGGAACCAAATGCCATGTCTCGAAATGGTTGTCAGCAGCGGGTTGCTGGCAAAGAACCTGTAATTGATGTTGTTAATGGGTGTGATGTAGAAATGTCAAATGCAAGTGATGAGTTTCATAATGACTATATTGATCTTGCCGCCAGAAAGTACGAATTCTTGGACTCTCCGTGCATGTGTAGTCATGAATTTGCAGCAAGTTTTGAAAGAACAGCAGAGAATGTTTGCTTGAAGTGTAATGGAGGTGGTCAATTACTGGTTTGTAAAACAACTGCTTGTCCATTAGTGTTTCATGAGAGTTGTCTGGGCAGCCCTGCTGGCTGTGATGCAAAGGGGAACTTTGTCTGCCCATTTTGTGCTTATTTACTTGCTTCTTCAGAATATCTTGAAGCGAAGAAAAAGGCTTCCTTAGCAAGGAAAGACCTAGCTTCATTCGTTTGTGAGGTTATGGGGCACCAAGTGGCAAAGTTTGTTGACATGTATCATCAAAAAGAGCATATTCCTTCAAAAAAGAGTAAGTATGAGGATCTTCACATTGAAAAAATTAGAAAAGACGAGCTTTCAAGGAGAGCAGACTGCGCCCGTTACCATGTAAAAACCGTCAACAATCATCAGTTTCAAAAAAGTCAGCACCAACCATTACGCAGAGAAAGGCAAAACTCAAGTACACAGAGACTAAGATGTGCCATTGCAGGGAAAGACGGAGAACAGAGGATAAACCCAGAGAGTTCAACTGGAGTTTCTGAAGAGAACCTCAAGCCAATTGACCATGTTGATGTTGTTGGTAAGTTTTCTGGTCAAAGATCCAATATTGTCTCTATTAATCCAAGCAATGGAGGAGAAGGACTTCAACTGGAGTTGCCAGAACAACATAATACTGATCAAAAAGAAGATCGAGATCCTGCTTTTGCCCATGATACTGAAGAAAAGGGTATCTATGAAGATAAAAGTAAAAAGTCTATCATTTCTACACACTCCATGAGATCCCAAAAGCAGACTTTGCTATAGTAAGATTCTAGTGTTTTTTGTTTTATGTTATTACTGCACTTTTGTCTGATTCATTCAAGTGTTAGATAGTTCTGCCTCATCAAGAAAATTTCTGTGTTAATTTTCATATTACTGGTGAGTGATGAAAACGTTTTGTCATGGAAGATGCTTTATATTCCTCTACTTTATGGTGAACTATTTGTGAATGTCAGAATTTCTCTTCACTCTATAATTATTTCCCAAAGATGAAACTTTCTATGAATTTGTTTCCGCCTGGGTATATTATTATTATTATTATTATGACAATTTACTACCTAAGGACCAGCTTGCTTGTTATGTTTCTGATGGGTTGTTTAATTTGCAGCAAACCCCAAGCAATCCCAAATTCAAGGCGAAAGCAACTTCCGTGGTCAGCTGAGGAAGAAGAAATACTGATAGTTCAGTGTTTGTTTCCATTTTTGCTCCATCGATATATATTTACGTAACTGTGTATATAGATTGACAGCTGTATTCTTCTGTTGAAGCATTATTTTTCAGAAATGGATGTTCTAATTATTGCTTTTAGTATTGTGATGTTTAACTTGCTCTAGAAAGTTAAAAGAATTTGGATCCTCTGATATGTTTTTTCCATTTTAACCCTGTGCTTTTATGTAATTTCTCTCTATCACGTGTTCTGGATTTTCAGTGTATAAATCCCCTTTTTAAATAATTTCTATTATGTGCAGGAGGGGATGCATAAATTCGCAAATACTAGTGTCAAGGGTATTCCAAGCAAATTAAAAATGAATGAAGATATTTTGGAAGAGGCTCTTTCTTTAAACTTGTTTTGCTTTCAGAATCTTGGAGGATGCTTTTGTTCTAACAAGGCCATTCCCTTGGATGTTTTACCTTATTCCCCCCCCCCACCCCCCCAAAACAGGAGGAAAACGAATCCCGTGGAAGGAAATCTTGGCATTTGGCTCTGGTGTGTTTCAGAAAGTTCGTACAACAGTGGACCTGAAGGATGAATGGAGGAACCTTTGCCATGCAAACCTCAAATCAAAATGAACGGGCCCTATCTTTGTCATGTTGACTTGTATCTGTCAAACATTGTTTTTTTTACTCTTGCTGTAGAAAGTTACATATGATCATGAAATATCGTTGAGTTTAAACAAGGTCCAATTTCTACTCTTCACTACTAAATATTGTATTCTAAGCTATGTATATATTACAACTCCATCGATGAAATCTACTTTGTGTATCCCCTTTCTGACATGAGGAATTATTTTGCATGGTTTTCTTTCCTTAAGATATGTTAGATACTTTCGTTTTTCATTAGCCTCATGCTATCCCTCTAATGTAAATATTATTGATAGAAAGGATATAACAAGAATCTATGGATTTTAATTTTCATTGGATATGCACATTCCTCTATGGAAAATATAGAAGGCATTGAGATTGAAATCAATGGTCTAGAATGTGACGTCGAGATATATACTGTAGTGTCTTTATATTCACTTTCATTGTGGCTCCCCCCCCCCCCCCCAAAAAAAAAAAAAAAAAACTCTGAATTTGGCATTTTATTGAACATGGCTGCCAAGCTCCATTATGGCCTTTTTTTTCTGCCTTCCCACCATTGGCCTTGTCTTGACTCTATTGTTCGATCAAAATTTGCCGCTGCCAAGCTCCAAAATTTGCCGTCCAGTCTCAGTTCATTTCCGCATCATTTAATTAATCTAATGCAAACAGACAAGTAACAGCTCGTATTATCTTAAAATTTGAAGCATACATCGCTTGCAAATTGTCTGTGATGCCATTTCCTCCATGAATATATTGCTAGCTTTTCTCATTTTCACAAGCATAGCCATGACATAATGCAGTCTTATCAGAATTTAGAACTCATTTTGTGACTCCCCGTAGGCTCTGTTTCTTTCAACTTTATTCGTTTTAACGAAAAATATTTTTCATAAAATATAATTATAAAATATTAAATTAAGAGAAAGTAATTTTTTATTTAATATTAAATATGAAAAAATTAGGAAAAGCAACTCCTTCAATTTTAAAAAGGAAATTATTTTTTTCTACTATCAAATCTTTATATATCATTTTTTAAAATATCAATACAAGTAGTACACAATTTTTTAATTTATATATATGTAAATAATATTTGCTTATAGAAAATATTTTCTAACAAAATAAATGAAGACTTAATCACAAACTCAAATCTCTCTTAATATTATTAGTTATCCTGTTTAATAAGCAATTCTTCTCAAGAAAACTTTTTAACACTCATGGGTTAATTAAATCATTCAGATCTAATTGGGTTTGACAATTTGATTCATAACCTTTAAGCTGGTTTTTACCCACAGTCCTAGTATGCTATCAGTATCCTGTTCAATAGGATTAAAACAATCTCTCCTTTCTTTCATCCTTTAAAACTAGAGAATTCAGAACTCATTTTCCATCACTACTGTCGTTATCATGTTAGTATGATCATTGTCATATCATTTTTTTTTTGGCAGTGAAGTTTGCATTTCCATTTTCTAGGCCTTAGTGATGGGAATGTAATTGACAGAAGTAGAGATAGGATGGGGGGGTTATTGCAGTTGCATGGGATAAAGGTGAAGAGTGTCTCTCGGGAATCAGGTTGTGAATGGCAGCAAAACATGTGAAATATAGCTCGTGAAATTGGAAAATGTTGAGGTGCTCTTCGTGGATGACTAATTCAACTCACTCCTATCTTTAGAGAATCCAAGGATCATTATCTCACTTCATTCAAAGCACTCACAGCATCACTTGCACAAAGACTTTTGCCAAATATTCCAGTCACCTCCTCCAACATTTATTGCACGTTTTCTACTATTAACTTAACCTCCTTTCGCATTCGTATCAATTTTGCTGATAAAATCCAAAGCATCTCTTTTTATTGAACTTGACTTTTGCTGACTTGTGGTTTACAATTTGTGGGTGACAAATTAATAGATATCATCAACCTTGAACTTGCCGTTAATGTTTATTTTATCACTCAAGGTAATTATATGCAAGGCATGTGTTTCAGGGGAATTTCTGTATACTCTAACTATTACATGTGTCCTTTCAATAGAGAGAAGATAATTTCAATTTTCATTGCATTGAAAATTATAATTTTTAATAAATATAAGTTTCACAAAACTGACAATTAGCTTCTCTTTGTTGATTAAGAATAACAACACGTGATAGTTAGACTATACAAGAAATTCAAGTAGTATTCTAAAGTATGCTTGTCAACCTCAAGATG
This sequence comes from Sindora glabra, assembly GCA_020226215.1. NCBI lineage: Eukaryota > Viridiplantae > Streptophyta > Magnoliopsida > Fabales > Fabaceae > Sindora > Sindora glabra. The sequence goes on from CM035233.1 coordinate 57,036,743, forward strand.
AAAAGAATTATGCATTACGTTTTTCTCCGGGAGAATTTTGTTTATTTTGTCAACTTATTACTTTTGTATGGAAAATGCAGATGTCGGCTGCATGGCATCATCATCTCAAGATTTTAACAATATATAGAGTGAAACTTGACTCAAATTATTGCAGAGAATAAACTACAATTTGTCGAGAATTTTTATTATAATATTTTAATATTTGAGGTTTACATATGAAATCTCTTTAAGATTTTAAAAAAATTTAAGTAAAATTTGATCGCTCCACAGCAATGAGAGCCTTTGCCTCTAACTATGAATTTTGATGCTCTCACTTTCCTCTTTGTCATGTTTCAATTATGGTGAAAAGAGATAAATACAAAATTTTCATATGTAGTGAGATTTAAAATCCTATTTTACATAAAATGAGGTCCACAAAAATTTTTTAATTTCCTTTTTTATCATAGAAATATGAAAAAAATGAAAAGATGATTCGAATCCAATAATAAAAAAGGGGCAAACAAAAGTCTAAAATGCCTCAGAAATTATACATGTTGACATTTTAATAACTTTTAATTTTATATATTTTTTGTAATAATAAAAATAATTAAATCACTAAATATATAAATTATAAATTAAATCTTAAATATAAAAAAAATATAAAATCCTAAAAAAAATCAAGGGCCATTTGAATGAAAGACTCTTAATTTTATATATTTATACCACGTATGTACGGTAATTTTGTGCCTCTTTTCAAAAGAATAATCTATAATTTGTATCTAATGCATGGCCGCACACTTACCAACGTGTCAAAGTGAGAATAAACGCTTGGTTCTAAAAAAAATAGAGGAAGTGTATTTAAAAAGAAAAGAGATGCAGAATATTTTTTTTATGATTATAATTATAAATTTTAATAAAAATAAATAAATTTTAAAATAAAATTTATATTTTTATCTCTTTTAAAATGATAAAAAAAATTGATAGAAGGGATACGATTAAAATTGTTAACTAGGCCACCTAAAATCAAACACAAACCCTTGAAAACCTTAACAAGGAGGAATTAAGGGGTTTGTTACGTTGACTGTACAATACATACTGAGTAACGGTCACATGGGGGCTCTCAGACATACCTTAACGTGAAAACATTTACACCGAACTCCACTCTTAGCTCCTACATATCCCGCGCCCTTCCCCATCCCTCACCACTGCTTCTGCTTCTATCTGCTTCTGCTTCCAACTCTCACTTTGTCTTCTATTCTCTCCAATACCATCCATGGAAACTTGCAGGAAATCCCCCTTGAAGCCATGGAAGAAGGGACCAACCCGCGGAAAAGGCGGCCCTCAGAACGCCTCCTGCGAATATCGAGGCGTTCGACAAAGAACATGGGGCAAGTGGGTTGCTGAGATAAGAGAGCCAAAGAAGAGAACCAGGCTCTGGCTCGGTTCCTTCGCCACAGCCGAAGAAGCCGCCATGGCTTACGATGAGGCTGCGCGGAGACTCTATGGTCCTGATGCTTACCTTAACCTTCCCCATCTTCAACCTAGCGATTCCAGTTCTCTCGTCAAATCTCAAAAGCTCAAATGGTTTCCTTCCAAGAACTTTGTTTCCATGTTTCCTCGTTGTGGATTGCTCAACGTGAATGCACAGCCTAGTGTTCATTTAATCCACCAAAGGCTACAACAGCTCAAGCAAAATAGTAGCGCAACTCAAAACACTTCCAGTTTATTGTCTGATATTCCAAAATCCGAAAGATCTCACATTACAGGCAGTGAAAATCATGCAGAAAATCTTCCCAAGGAAAAACATGATAAGACGTCACCGGAAAAGGTGCTCGGAGATCGTGAGGAGAAGCCGCAGATTGATCTGCATGAGTTTCTTCAACAGATGGGAGTACTGAAAGAAGAGAGACAGCCAGAAGGAGCTGAGAGCTCCGGAAGCTGTACGGAACCGGAAAGTCTGTCGAGAGATTGTTACGGTGATAATCAGCTGGGAGTGATGTCGGACAAGAGTTTTGACTGGGACGCGTTGATAGAAATGCATGGGATCGCAGGAAATCCGGGACCAGAAGAAGCTAACCAGCTGTTTCAAGGATATGACATAAATGAAGAGCTTGCTTTCTCTACTTCGATTTGGAACTTTTAAGAGGTTGAAGTTGGCTTTTTGAAGAAAATATGATTTGCTTGGAGAAATTTTTGCATGCTCCCACTATACTATACGTCATTAATTATATCTAATAAATAAATGATAAATAGGTGTTTGCTAAGTTATTACTATAGGTTTAATATTCGAGATTATACGACAAAATATAAATCAATAATAAATAAGATTACTAAAAATCTTATAATGATTTGATAATTTCATTTAATAGTCTATATTTTATCATGTCACCCTGAGTACTAAATTCTTAGAGATAATTTAAAATTTCCTAGATAAATATTAACTTTTATGATTTTCAATATTTTGAAAATTGAAAAATTAGAATTTTAACATATACCAACCTCATAAAACTATCATTTATTTATTAAATATAATTAAGGACATGTAGAATGATTAAAGTATACAAAAATTTCTCCTGGCTTGTCTAGCTTTCGATGAAGTTGAATGTAGTTACAAATCAGCAGTGAGTAATGAACCTCGGAGGTATCAGAGTTTCTGGTTGCACGGTCACTATTTCTGTTTTTCAGTTTTCATGATTTTGATATATTGGCGGCAGTGTAAAAGAGGGAAAGTAGCCTAGAGAAGAGGTCTGTTAGAGAAAGAGGGCAGCTTGTTGTACTGGTTTATCAAACTGCCATTAGTATATAAGAATTTAATTTAATTTTGCTAATTTTGACATAAATTCCTAGGTTTCAACCTTTTTAATTTATTCAATTTTAATGCAAGTATGAATGCAGGTAAGAAGCCAGTGGTGGTGCCCGGGGTTTTGAATTCCGAACATCACGTGTGAACTGAGTGGCTTGTTACTTCTACTCTACTGAAAAAAAAAAGTAAATAAATACAGATAGGAAAACTACCGGAAATCAAGAAGACGCATACATGATTTTTGCATATTACATTTTGCATTTTTTTATAAATATATTGACAATGAAAATATTTGAATTTAAAACTTATCAAATTATTTAAATCTCACACATTCAAATCATTACTTAGTGGGTTAACATGTCGCATTTGCCATTTTGTTAGAGGTTTTGGGTACCGGTTGTTTTATTAAAAAATATTTTTTATAAAAAAAAAAAATCATCTATATGTATATTAATAAAGGACTTGTCTACTAGTTATATTCATAATTTAAAAAAATGATAGAAAAAAGTATATTACTTTTTTATGGTTTAAAAAAATGATAGAATTTTTTTGTCAATTTTTTTATATTTAACATTAAATAAATAAAATATTTTTTATTTTAAAATTTTATAACTATATTTAATAAAATAATATTTTCTGTTGAAATAAACAAAATTTAGTATCAAAAACCTTCTTTGATGCTTTCTATTTTTGGCCTAGGTGTGGATTGGGATGGTGGAGATACTTCCGCAGCATCCTATAACCACACTCGGAAGGCATGAAGTGTCAGATAAACCCTTGATGATACATTTTTTAAGTTAAACGATAAAATTGTTAAATCTTATCTTTTTTTTTTCTTTTTTTTGTTTATATCAGTATTTTCTTTTCAGAAAAATAGATACAATTTCTATTACAATTCTCTATAGATAATTTGAACTTTTATATGAAACTTGTGTTTATTTTTCTCTTGTGAAACTACAAAGAATCTAAACTCAACAAAGAATGCATTACAAATTATGTAGGATTATCGTAGGAAATAATGAATAAATATAGAAATGCAGAATTCTGATAAGTTAGCTTTTTCAAATATGGGCTTCCCATTAATTGCCCGTGCTTCAGAAATTTCATCAAACCGTAAATCAGTAAGGGGAAGTTCTCTACACTCTCCAGGCGAGGTAGAATGAGTAGAGCCGTTGAAGCCTTTTTTTTTCCCTCCACCTTTTGTAATAGCGTAGCAATAAGCCACTTAACACAGGATTCAAACTCAGAACATAACTACAAAAAAAAAAAAAATGAAGTTTCAAATGCAACATCAAGTGACACTACAATAATGAGGATCCCCCCCTTCCCCCTTCTTCTTCTTTCCCTTCTTTTCTCTCTCTCTCTCTCTCTCTCTTTGTTTTTAATAAGATTGCTTGATATTAGTTGATAACAGAAGTAGAAACTATAGAGAGATAAATATGGGATGTGCTGCACAGGAAAGATAGGTGTCTCAGAAAGTCACTAACCTTCATTCCATCCATATGCGTCCAATAGGTTAAAATTCTTAAATACTAAAAAGGATGGTAGAGACTAAGAAAAAAAGGCCTACTTCCACGTAATTCTACACAACTTGTCTTAAGAGAAGAAAAAAGAACAGTTTTCTATTAACTATCAATTTTCAGCAATCTCATATATGATCATAAATCATTGTAAGGTCTGAGGTCCAATATCAGGTTTTAGCAACAGCACCAAATGAAACAGATGAATCATGAGAAACTGAGCAGCAATTGCAATCTTAACCTTCACGATTTGGCCTATTCATTCTGGTACTCAGATGCACTCTGATACTCGCCATTCTCTTCAAAATACTCAATCAATCTCTTTAAGAACCCATCACTAGTGACTGTCTCTGTGTCGCAGACAAGACAACATTGCCTTCTTGCCCTTGTCACCGCCACATTCATTCGTCGACGGTCACTGAGAAATCCAACCTTAAACATGTATTCCAAGTCATTATTCTTGTCCAATCTTTGTGCTAACTTTGCTCTGGTAAGACCTATACGAAAACAAGTAGAACTAGTAGCATTTTGGCAGACAAAATAGAAATACCTCTCTTTTTGAATTGGATCTAACCATTGATATAATTATGGCTTCCTTCTCCCTTCCTTGGAAACCATCAACTGTTGAAATTTCAACATCTTTCAGCCGGTCCTCACTGTTTTTCAGCATCTTGAGTAAGACAACCTGCTAAACCAATTACCTTGAGGAACGGGAAACTTCTAACAGACTGGGATCCTTTAGACTACTAGACTGTGAAGCCTGTGACCACATAATCTTCACTCAAGGTTCACAAAGAACAAATACCTGTGCAGCATATGGAGTAATAATTCCAATATCAGAAGGCAGCACACCACTTTGCACAAGTCTCTTTGCATGGACTATGGCAACCTCAGCTTCACCTTCATTAAGGGTGCTATCTTCTTCATCTTTCTTTTCTTCCATGTCACATCTGAATCTCGTCAATCAGAGAAAATAATTACAATCTGTTTAATTATTGTATACATACAACATATTTTAAGGCCTTTGGTAAATCATCTGGATATCAAATTAACTCATTTGCTTCTAAGGTATTATAATGATTTGTTTCTCTCTTCAATGTCCTCATATCAGATTGGTAATATAGAAATTCACTACATAGAAAGAACTGGTATGCTATTTACAGAATATAATTTATTCAAAACTTAAAGACAGAAAAAATAATGGTATAGTGGTACATAAGTTTTCACAAGGAGTTGAATGTGGTGAATTTATTACCCATGCCCCAACTCATCAACCAGTTCTGGGAACATAGTATTTTCAACGATATGGCCAAAGAAAACATACCCAGCAATGTCTATGAGAAGAAGGGTTGGCTCAGTTGAAGCATTCTTCTTCACATCCTCCAGATCATATAGCATATGTGCAGCAACACTTGGATGAGCTTTGATCTGTCGTTACATAATGCCAAGCATGAAGAAAAGTAATTGAATTGTTTATACAATAATTTAACCTAAGTTTTCAATCCAGGATTGATAAATTGTGCTTCAAGATTTGAGAATCAGATGACCTTGCTGTTGTAAAGCTCTTTAGAAGACCAATCCATGATAAGTTCATGCATGCGGTACTGGACAGTTAGCATAGATGTGACCTCATCTCCATACATTTCTGCAAGTCGTTCAAATAGAGTTCTTCCCAAACCTTTCTTTTCAGCTTCAACACTTTGAATGGTTGGAGGAAGTTGAAGATGGTCCCCTGCAAGTATACACCTCGAACCCTAAAACAATGAACTCTCCATTCAATTGTTTGTAGTCAAAGCAAAATTAGGAGAAAATGAAAGTGTTTTTGATCTGTCATTTCTCTACTTTCCCTCCCCTTTCCCACAGCATCTGCAGGCAATATTAGGTGTTTTCAAATAGCAATAAAATGCCTCTTGTTGGGTGCATATAATCAGGAGAAGATATGAATATGAAGTCTGAACGCAAGCATGTCATAACCAACATAAAGGTAAGTGTGTATAAAGGCACCTACATGAGAAATTTTTAGCACGTGCCCTTTACCTTCAATAGAGGTATCCAGCATGCTATCTCAAGAGCTTGAGCAGCTTCATCAATAATCACCAAATCAAATGAAGTGCTATCAAGCTTCTTAGAATATGCCCCGATCAAAGTTGTTAATACCACATCCGCACTTTTAATTACATCTGTTACAGCAAGCTGTTGCCTTTTACGCTCTTCTTTGGATAGAGTCCTGAGTTCCCTCTGGATGTCCCTCCTTGTGTTGCGCTCTTTGGTTTTCAGCAACTTTCCATTTAATGCCTGAAAAAAATTGTAAAAAGGGAACATAACATAAAGTTATGTAGTTATGCATATACAAAGTGAATGCTGGTGTCAGTGATTATATTTCAAAGAAACTAATACTCAAAGGAACATCAGCTAGAAGAAATTTGAAAAATAATGCTTAGTTAAAAAACTTCAGATCTGGTCTAAGTCCTACCTTCATTTCCTTCCGAATGTCATTTGCAAGACCACTATTATCTCCCCGTAGTATCTAAGATCAAAACCCAATATGTAAGTAAGGTGGAATTTTAAACAAGCAAATCAACTTGTGACAGACCGACAGTAAACAATCATGGTTACTGACACACGGAATAGTATCTTTTTTGAACTTGCAACATGAATACGAAGTATTTAATCCACCATTGTTATAAGGAAACTAGAAGAAAGAGAAAGTAAGAACATAGGATGTTTGAAATGCTTCAAAATTAAAATATAGCTTTACACATACCCAAATGTGCACTCAAGTACACAAGATGAATAATAGAACGTATAGCAGTTTGTCTCACATCATTTTGAACAGAAAAACACCAAACACTAATGTAGCTTACAGAGAACCACAATGGTATACATTTAGACAAAGAAAACTATTGATTTCATCCCTAAAATTGTAAGGCATTGACAAATTGGTCCTTAAATTATATAAAGTTGCAATTCCATCCCTAAATAATAGCCCATATATACAATTTCATCCCTTCATACAATTATTCAGGGACGAAATTGTCTATATGGATCTATATGGAGGGGCGAAATTATATGTGTGGACTATTATTCAAAGAAAAAATTGCAATTTTATATAATTTAGAGACTATTTTACCAGCGTCTTACAATTTTAGGGACAAAATTGATAATTGTCTTCAAACAAATGTTGATTGGATGCTGTTTTAATAGTACCAATTGGATGGAAAAACAATCATGAAGAAAATCATTTGAATTTTAGCTTTTTAAGGTAATGATCATTATTTACCTGAGCATCCAGTGCACTATCCAGTACTTGAGGAAGTAATCGCGCAGGATGACCCAATCTCACAAGCTTAACTCTAATGAAAGCATTACCATCAGTAGCAAGAAATAATATTTGATTTTATACATTTAATGAAATCAAACCAAGTGGAAAACACACCTTAGTGGGGGAAAATAGCAGAAAAATAATAATAGAAACATGAAGAATAAAAATTTCATAATTTAAACTTAACTTTTTTTCTTTCTCAAAGGGAATGAGAGGAAGGCAAAAAATTCATTTTTAGTGACACTCATTCTGATTTTTTTTTTAATAGAAAAAGAACATATTCTTGAGGAAAGAAAATATTACAATACATAACAATCAATAAAAGTTCTAAAATAGATTCCCACTCCATTTGCAAATCTGTCAAACTCATCCCTTAAAAAAAATGAGCTTTTAAACCACAGCAAAGCAAAGCAACAAAGGTCATTTGTACCCACACCAAAATCGTAGGTTGAAATTGTTGTCTTAAAATTCCAGTATTCCTTTCCGACCATATAAACCATAAAACAGCAAGTCTTGCCACTTCACAAAGTGACTTTTTTTCCCCTGTTATGTCCAAAAAAAACTGTATCTACTTGAAAAGAAAGTGTTCACATATCTAGACAAGCCCATGAAATCCCAAAGAGAAAAGAGCTTATCCAAAAACTGCCATGCCACGTCACAATGAAGAAACAAGTGACTATTAGTTTCCGAACTTTTAGAACACATCAAACTCATATCTGAAGACAGTGCTTAATGAGTGAGGTTTGGCCACTTGTAACAGATCATTAGGACTAACCTTGTTCAAAGCAACAGTCCAAACAAAAAGATTAACCTTAGACATAGCCTTAACCTTACAGAAAGAACTAAGGAATAGCAAATCAATATTTGAAGGGCGATGGACCAAAGAACTGAAGAAAGACTTACAAGTAAACATGTCTATTGGAATTAAGCCAATATTTAAAGAGTTTCAATCAGATGACACATTATATTGAAATTATAGCACTGAACAGATGATAAAATAACAATACCTGTGTGGAACCAGTCTCTCAACAATGTTATCAACAGCAATGTTTGAGGCCGCACAAGCAAGAATCTTTGAACCACGTTTCACTTCTTGTAATATAATTTCTACCACAGTTGTAGTTTTTCCCGTTCCAGGAGGTCCATGCAGCAAAAATAGATTCTTCGATGATAAAGCCTTTGAAATCGCATCTTTCTATGAGAGTAAAAATCAGAGTTCCATGATTTGTAAGCATAGGATGAATGAAAAAAGCAAAATTGATGAAATGGTCATTTAATAACATCACTAACTAAACCCCAGGAATAATACTGTATTGGATCATTGATATCCTACTACAAATCTATAGAAGAATGCCTGCAACATATTGAAAATGCTTAATGTGATTTAGGGCATTCAATGTTGGGATTGAAGAGAGTGATAGAGACATCCTTTTGGCATACCTGAGATTGATCAAGGTTGCGGTTAAAGAGAGTGAAGGAGGCATCCTTCTTGGACACTGTTGGCAGCCTCTCACCGAACAGGATGGGTATGAGATCCGCAGCAGGACCTTTATGCACTCCTTTACTCAACTGTATCAATGCATCCTTCATTCTACGATAAGTCACCTACATGGTCAATATTTATCCTCAGCACATAAAAATTTAGGAACCAGAAAATGATTGATTGGTCAAATAAAATGCAGATCAAAGCCTCAAACCAATATCACAATTTTGCATTTTATACCAAAATCTCCAATATGTTCATGTCAATAGCACTTGGCACATCAAGATGTATTCAATTGGTAAGGTTCCTAAGCAATACAATTAGTGATTTTAAAAAAATTTTGCCAGATATTAATACATCATATTAGTATTAGAAGGCATCATAGATAACAAAATCTAAGTATTAGATATAGACATATCACATATGGTCATAAACAAACAGCATAATAACTTTAAACAGTAAGAAAATAATAAGCATACATGCACCTATCAGACAGTATACCTCATTTGCAACCTTCTCCAGCCTTAGGGGACTGTTTAAACCATCTTCTGGTATATCATCAAAAGCAACAGTAATTGATGAGTCCTGTTTGTTGCGCACATCACAACAGCAAGTGAATTTCAAGGGTCCGCATTATGTAAACCTAACAGCATGAGCAACAAAACTTTCTCTGCAAGTCTGATCAATCTTAATTACCTTTAAACGGTAAACTACACCTTGTCCAAGAGCAGGAGACCCTAGGTCAGCTTTGTTAAGTTTCAAAACAACGACATCATGGATGCTAAACTGAAAAAATAGATAAGACGTTATTAGCTCCTGAGAGGATTTATAATAAGGACTGAATCAAACAAACTGGTACAAAAGAAAGATGCCACTTTGATCATACATCGCCAGTCTAAAAAATGTTTAATGTAAATATTTATATGGAGAATAACAAAAATATCTCGTGCAAAGTACAAGAAAATACTGTATTATTTAGACAAAAAAAAGCAAACACTAAGAACAGGTTCATACTAGAGCATCAGTTACCATTAGCTCCTTTATTTTGAGACAAACCTCTTTAAACCATTTGAAATGAACAGATGAATCTTACAAATGAGAATTGAGAAATAGAGATCATCGTAAGAAGTCATCAATCCTATACCTTGTGAGCAGGAAGAACATCTCCTTTTGTAGACCGGAACTCAATGAGCGATTTCCCCATAAGCCCTGTCTATCATCCGAATGGGGATTACGCTTCATGAATGATTAAGATAAGAGAAGAAATGAACGAAATTCCACCAAAAAAATTTGACAAATTTGCTTGGCACTCTTCAAAATCAAAGATAGAAATAAGAAATGATGAAATATAATGAACATAAAACTTTTATTTATCTTCCTTCTTTACCCTTTGAGAATATAAATCAACAAACTGCATAGCACTTTAAAACATAGCAAAGAATGCACGGGAAAAAGGAAAACGAAATGATGTACTTGAAAATCAAGTAACCTGGACATCCACACACTTCAAATTGAAGATTGTCGAGCCCCTCTTTTGAGCAGTATCCAAATTTCTTGATGCCCCTGAACTGATTGAGGCCGATATCTCAGCTTCCTAAGCCAAAAACAACAGCGGAAAAAGGAGGAAAAAAAACCAAAAAAAAAAAAGTCATTCATCCAATTTGGAATGATTTCACAAACAGTTAAGTTTATTTTTTTCTATTCATATAATGTTTTATTCAATTTGACATCAGACTGCATAAACTGGCTTGATTTTCAATCTAAAATAGCTTCCTTCTCCCCCCCCCCCCCAATTCATTGATGAATTGGACTGCGAAAAGGTCTCGAAAAGTTCAAAATTTTGCTCAATTTGACTGACTTCGTATTTCACGCAAGAATGCAAAAAGAAATTATGTTATCGACGGGTCCAAGGAAGAGGAATCCATTGGGCACCGAAAGTGGATACACGAGAAGTCACTGGAAGTGTTAGTTTTCCGGCGACGGAGAGCGCAAGAGAAAGTGAAAAGGAAGGATGAAAATACCTTTTCCAAATCAATTAGAGGGGCCACAATTGAGATGAACTGCTGTAAAGAGAGAGCCGATGATCCCTTCTTACTGTTTCCTCCCTGCATTGCTTCTGCTTCTATTGCTCTGGTTGTGCAAAGATAGCTCAACTTGACAGAGTGAATGGGGGCATAGAAGGAGAGTTAAACGCAGGGCTAAACCAGTAATTACAATGCTTTATTCTACCTCATTTACTTGGCACCAAATTTTCTCGTATTTTCTCGGAAAATGTCATTTTCGGGCTAAGGATTTTTCCTTCCAAGTACTTACTAAAATTACCATGAAAAATTTATTATATGCCTATAGGAAGTGGTAGCTAGTTCTCTTCGTAACCTTTTCAATAGTAAGTCGCAATTTGATGTACTTTATTGGGATTAATACGAAAAATTTATTATGTGACTATAGGAAGTTAAAACTAGTTCTCTTCAGAGACTTTTTTCAATAACAATTAGAAACTACCTAACACTCTCTTATGATGTTTAGCTTAAGACTAATTCTACTGTGCATTAAGTAAAATTTAATATATGTATGAATTGATTTTAATGATAAATTATGAATCATTAGATTTAATATTTTTTTTCTTAAAGAGGTATAAAACTCAATATATGCCATTAGATACACAATGCTCAAATAAATTTAATACATAATTTAATACATAGAAGAACTAACTTAACTTTAATAACAAACTACAACTTCAAATACTCTAGTACCATTAAAAATACTAAGAGAAAGATTTTATTTATACAATAGCAGTAGCACCATCTATAAAAAGAAGACTGCTACATGAAGAAAATAAACTAAATTCTATGATACCCTTCAAGTTTTAAAATTCAAAATGATACAATAATTTTAAAATTTATTAGACAAAATTGTTTGATAATATTCATTATAAAGATAAACAATTATCATTAAATAATTTTAAAACTTGACATATCACCTCAAAGTTTAAAATTTCAAAATTATCAACAAGTACCAAAAACTAAAATTTTTGCAAGAACTTAAATCAAGTGAGATATCTTAAGAGCTTTTATGTCAAATCACACTTGATAACTTATATTAAGATTTATCTTCCTTTGCATTTCAGATTTCTTGCACGTATCAGTCAAACAAATGTATGAATATAGTGAACTCGTACTCCCCACTCACAAGAACAATCGGTAGAATGGCCCTCGCATGTACCTTAGTGAAAATCTATTCAAGAGTCAGCCCTTAAATTGTGGGAAGTTCTTACACGTACAGAGGCGAGACATAAATTTGTGGATACGTCCCTCTTCTCTGACACAAATGTGAATTCATTGTGGGACATAACTGTGCACAGTAAACATTATCAATTCAAAACAATGAGCATCACCATTTTCATTGTTTCCAGCAAATGCAGAACAACAACAAGAGCATAGGCTACTTGATACATCTGGGTTGCAATACGTCACTTTTGTGCTATAAAAACCTGAAAACTAGGATCCTCCGCATTGTAAGCACTCTAACATTAAGGGAAAGATCCAACATGAAATGTTCCACAATTATCTATTGCCAATGGTTTTATTACATCAGAAAGGTCATCCACACTACATGTTTGCTTTCGTCTCAGAACCTCCCAAAGTTAACTTAGCCGGAGTAAATAATTCCACTGCCAAGGGCTTCAACTTGACTAAAAAGAGGGGGCCTGGAAGTATCACCAAATTATTTCCAAGAGTTTCAACTTGCCAACTGGAGGGAGCTGTAAGTTTTTTTTTTTTTGGTGGATAAAAAGAAAAATTTCATTAAAAGCAGGAGACAGATACAAAATGAAGAGGACAAGAAGCCCTCAAAACAGATGGAGAAAAGCTAGAAAGATACAAAAGAAACCAGCCTATCACCGATCTAAGATTGACTTCCAATTTCTTAGTAAATCCGTCAAACTTATCCCTTGAAACAAACCACGAGCTTTATTTGAATATGAGGGCATCACGTCCTGGCCCAACACCAATGTAGTGGATTGGCACGCCAACAAGTTCTTCTATCCTTTCAACACAATGGCATGCGGCCTTTGGAAGATCAGAATAGTTTCTGATGGAAGAAATATCAGACTTCCATCCAGGAAGTACCTCATATTCCACCTAAAACACAACAATGCAGAAGTTGGTAAGAAAATACAAAATTAGCAAGTAAACTCAAGACCATGCTTCATTCATAAGATATTGAAACCTTGTTGATCATGTTCTGCTTTGTATCAAGAATAATGATTATGATTAATAAAAGCATTCAGTTCTGTTATCCAGAACAATCAAGGAAGTACCAAGAATGCTGTTGGGAATTTATCGCTAACTATATAGTAATCCCATTACAGAATTAGAAGAAAATTGGTGCAAGGATGAAGCAGGAGGAATGGAGAAACAATAGATATAACAAGCTCACCTTTAATTGCTCAAGAAGACGGAGATCAGCTGGGAATGATTTGATTGGTGTCCCATCGGCTAGCTTGTAGGAGACACCCAACTTAATTTCATCGAGATCCGATAAAACATCCAGCTTAGTAAGATTCAGTGACGAGAAACCATTAATTTGACAGCAGTATTTTAATGCCACTATATCAAGCCAACCACACCGTCGAGGTCGCCCAGTAGTTGTGCCAAACTCCTGTCCAGCAAACCTAAGGAGATCACCCCCTTGACCCAAGATTTCAGTAGGGAAAGGGCCAGAACCAACTCTTGTAGTGTATGCTTTAACCTGCAAAGTCAAAATAAAATTAAGAATTAATCTGCACAAGTTCAACATACTTGATTGTCAAGAATGAATTAAATATACTCAATTCTTAACATCAAATTAAACATAGTTGTAAACACAAAATTAAAATAAGTAACATTTAGTGGTATCCCTTTAATTCATTTCTTTATGTAAATACCAGCAAAGAGCAAACACTCAAACATCAGTACTCATCAAAAGTGTCTTCAGCAGAAAGGTATAAACCAAGGAGCATGCTTCATATCGAGAAGTATTCAACTAAAATAATAAAAGATTGGCATCTACAAAATATAAATTATAGGTATCCACATACCACTCCAATTAGATCACCAATAACTCTAGGAGCAATGCCGAGACCAGTGCAAATCCCACCTGCAGATGGGCTGGATGAAGTCACAAAAGGATAAGTTCCAAAATCAATGTCCAACATTGTTGCTTGACCTCCTTCAACCAAAATCCTCTTCTTTTCTGTTATAGCTTCGTTCATGACATGTACAGTATCAGCAATAAAGGGTTCCAATCTCTCAGCATATCTCTTGTAATTTTCAACCTCTTCCTTGAGCATGTCTGGACTATAGTTAAAATCTTTGAATCTTGATGCAGCATCTGATAACAAAAGATCAAGCTTTGAAGGAAACATATCCATGTGCCTCAAATCACATACTCTAATGCCATTCCGGATAACCTTGCTGGAGTAGCAAGGTCCAATCCCCCTCTTGGTAGTGCCAATAAAAGACTTGGCAAGTTCAGCCTCTCTTAGCCCATCCACCACTTGGTGGAAATCAAACAACAAGTGAGCACGATCAGAAATGAATATTCTTCCCTTGCAAGAGACTCCATTAGCCTCTAAGCCATCAATTTCTTTAAAAAGACCCGGCAGATGCACAACCACCCCATTCCCAATAACGCACACAGTATCCTCATTGAGGATACCTGAAGGAACAAGATGAAGGGCAAACTTTTTCCCTTCAGCATTATAGATGGTATGGCCAGCATTAGCTCCGCCCTGACATCACACGATAGTTACAAAGTAAGAAAGGGGAAAACATTAGTGGCCAAAAGAATCCACTGAAAAAGCAAATCATTCAATGAGTTCAGAGAAGCAGGACAGAAACCACAAGCTGGATAGTCACATTAAGGAAGCAAGTCCATCAATGAAACTGTTCATTAGCCCGCCAATTTACAGCATCTTAGTCCTTCACAAACCTTAAAGCCTAAAGTAGGGCATTATATTCTATACTGCCAAATTCTGAAGGAGCTGGAAACGCACCCCAACCCTCAAATTAAAAAATCATCTTGAGATAGCGGCTGGTACTTGAACAGAAGTCAGTTCAATTACACTCTCGAAATAACGAATCGAGTACCATGAAATTAAAAGTTTTATTTGACCGAAAAAATTTTGTTCAGATGCGCATGATCTAACAAAACAGAGAATCACACTACCCCCACGCAAGTAACCAATCTCAACAATCACCCTACTCCACTCTTTTTTTTCTTTTAATACCCATCATTCCTAGCTAGCAAAAAAACGATAAAGCTAGAAACTTTTGGTTCATCTCCTGCTACTGCAGCGAGAAGCTTAAGCAAATATACCTGGCAGCGAGCAACTACATCAAAGTGCTCGGCTAAGATATCAACAAGCTTCCCTTTACCTTCATCTCCCCACTGGCCACCCAAAACACCAGAAACCTGACTCAGCGACCCAATGCGACCGAGGCCATCGTTTTTGGACAAATCAGAGACGCTCAACTTCGGCGGAGAAGAGACGGCGGGCTTCGCAGAGCAGACAACGAAGCTGCGACGAGGAAGAACATGCCCGTGGTTGAATTGAATAACCCTTCGTGGGGCTGAGATGGTGTTGGAGTCGAAGGAGAGGGATGAGAGACTCATTGCTGTGGGCGGAGGCAGAACGAAAGAAAGCAGTCAATGGAGTTGGGGGGGGGGGGGGGGTTCACAAGCAAAACGGGCAAGACAGATAGCCCAAGGGGGATGCTCCGCGTTGGACTCCGAACACTCGTGCGGACCATATTAGTTAGAAAGGAATTGGAATCCTAACCTTGTATAACAAGAACAATACAATAAGATTTGCGTTGTACTTGAACCTGACATGAACGCTTGAAATAGGGAAGAGGTTTATATAATACAATGTTGATCTTCTCAGATATAAATAATGTAATTTTATTTTTTAATTTAAAATAATCTATCTTAAACCTTCAAAGTATTGAATTGGTACAGTTTTAATTCTCTATTTAATTTTATCAATTTTCATCCATTTCTATCAATTTTTATTTGATCATTAAGTATTTATTATTATTTTTTAAATGAATCATATTTTTCTAAATTTTTGTACATTATTAATTCTCAAAATAATTCAATTTTTCATATGTAATCCTTTAAATTTATTCAATATTTTTAAAATTTAGATAAAAGTTTATCTCATACTTATACAAAAGTAATGTTAGATTAATGCAGAAAAAATATTAGGTAGAAATAGTCTTGTGAAATCAAAAAATTTACAAAAATAAATAGGGGACCAAAATTATATCAATTTAATATTTAAGAGATCAAAATAAATTATTTCAAATTAAGAATTAGATTTGCATAATTTATATGTTATGAGGATCAAAATTGTATTTAAGTCTAAATAATAATACTTTTCCATAATAAATATACCTTTAAATCATTTATTTTCTTATATGATATAATTACTAATATTTATTTGGGATCAATTGTACAAAAACAAATTACAATTTATGGAAAATATTTATGCACCCAACACATTACACCGAAATTGAGGATCCAAATCGGAAAAAATTTCGTATTTGTTGATTAGCTATGTGAGACTTAATCTATTCTAAAGGATGCGGATTTGAGAGGTTCGATTTTCCATTTTTTGTTTTTAAAAATATTCATATTAAAATATTACATATTTAAAATAAATAGAATAATTAAATAATAGTATATTCAGTTATAATTAAAATTTCCTTATCATTAAGTAGGTAAACAAATTTTTAAAAAATTTGAAACTTTTCGCAATCTCATTCTTCATGGATTGGTTTTTATCACTTTCTCACGTATTTTTTTCATTTCCTCTATTTCATTATAGTTGATTGCTCTCTCTCTCTCTCTCTCTCTATTTTCCTTCATTCTTTGAATTTCACATATAAATTGATTCAGACCTTATCCATTTTAATATGTATACTCCTTATTTATTTGTAATTATATCTTTATCTCTCCTTTAATTTGTTCTCAATTACAGTGAATTGTCTAAATTTAAAAATTTTTAATGTGTGATCTTCTATTCAACATCTATAAATTGATAATTTTATGAGTCATTTCATAAGTTTTTTTCTTGCATAAAGGAATTTTCTCATAACCATAAAACTAAGTTTAAAAAAGTTATAATCTCAAGAGATGATGTCTTTTTATTTTTTGATGTCATAATGAAAAATAAAAAATATTAATTGAAAGTTTTAAATTTCTCTTATGAAATGCAAGATCACAATTAATAATAATGTACTTTTAATTTGTATTAGTGAATAAGTCTGTGTATACATGTGCATGTATTTAATTCATTATAACATTAAAATTACATATAATTAATGGAGTTTAGATTTAGTTCATTATTAGTGTAAAATTTTTTAAATTATTAGTAATAAAGGAGTGGTATCCCGTTAAAAAACTACTAATTTTTACTAATAATAAAAAAGTTTCAACTGATTTTATTGACATAACAATATAAAAATAAGTATAATATAAAAGTAATTTATATTGATAGTAAATCAAATTTAAATCCAATTCATATAATGGTCATTATATAATGAATGTAAATAGGGTGCTTAATGAGCTTTAAGCTATCGAGCTCAATAGACCGATCTACAAGCTTTTTATGAATTAGGCTTACTAAAATAAACTCATAAAAAGGCAAATTTAAAAGGGTTGGATTCACACAAATCAACATATTGGTTACATTTTTAAGACAAAATAAGTTAATTTGGCGAATTTGCGGTGTAAACCAAACTAGTCAAAACAATCTTGCTTAAAAGTAGCAAATTAAGATAGTATGAGATTCAATCCAGTTCAATCCACCAATCCATTAAACATCTCTAAATGTGAAGATTAAATTAAATTTTTCATTAATTTTTATCATATTATGCAATGTATATAAAGATAAAATTTATGTCAATATCCAAATTTTTATTTTATATTTGTTTATTGATTTGACTCATCAATAAATATTATAAAAAATTTACATCACTATATATTACACATAAATAAAAAATAATGAAATTAAAAACTATCATAAAACTTTTAAGATAGTCAAAAGCCTTTGATTTGATATTCCTTGAAAAGCTATATCTAAAGTTTAATATCTAATCTTTATATATAAATATCTAGTAGTTTAACCACTATTGCCATTATTAAAAAAAAAAACTCTAAGATTCAAGATAAAAACATTAGAAAAATAATAAGGTTTAAATGTTAACAAATACAAATCTTTTTTTCCTCTTGTAAATGTATTAGTAGATGAAGTTAATCATAAAAATATTTCATTGAAAGTAATGTCCTTTTAATTTTTTTTATAACAAGCATATTAGCCATTATTTTTTATATCAGTAGAAGAACTTAATCTAATAATTTAACCACTTTTGCTATTATTAAAAAAAATCTAAGATATAAGATGAAAACATTAGAAAAATAAAAAGGTTTAAATGTTAACAAATAAAGATCCTTTTTTTCCCTTTACAAATGTATCAATAGATGAACTTAATCATAAAAATATTTTATTGAAAGTAATGTCCTTTTAATTTTGTTTTTATAACAAGCATATTGGCCCATACATTTGCACGAGTGTCTATTATTCCTTTATAATTAATATGAGAGTAATACATAAAAGAAAAAAAATTGTAATCTATCATGTTTCTTTTCTAATTACATATTAGTATTTGAAAATAATAAATTTTTGAAATGTAATATAAAATTTAAAAGTAAAATATGTAGCTAAATAATTTAATTAAATTAAATCTTTAACTAAGCTAAAATATTGTTATAATAAAAAGAAAATATTATGTATTTTATTCACACTACTCATTAATATTAGTGCTTGAATTGTAAATAATAGAAGTGAATAAAAAAATATAATGGAATAGATAAAAATAATAAAATATAATGGGTAAGCCATAAAATTTTGAAAAAATTTCAACTTATATATATCTAATTTAAAATATAGTAACTAAAAATTGATATTATTAAAATATTGCAAAAATTTAAATGAGTGCTTTCAATTTTAATTTTTGAATATTAATGTTAAAATATACACTTTATGTGTAAAAAATTTAAATTTTTAAAAATATTTTAAAAATAAAATTATGTATATTATGCCATATTAATATCTATATTAGTTGGAGATATAAACATTTAAGTTATAAATAATAGTAATGAACATAAAAAAAGAAAAAGAAAAATATATAATGTAACAAATCAAAAAGAAAGAAAAATGAGTGAATTGTAAAATAATATAATAATTGAAATAATGGGTGAATTCTAAAGTAATATAATAATTAAAATTAGAATAAATAATTAAATAATTAAATTAAATTAAATATTTTCACTTATTTGAAATATTTATAACAAAGATAAATTATGTATAGAAAGTAATCGAGCAATAAAGTAAGTTATAAGAAGAGAAAATTGTATAAAAGAAAAAAAATGTGTGTATAAATTCAAAAAAAAAAAGGAATGGAGCAAATAAAAAAATAGTGAGCAAGTCATAAATATAAGAGTTGAAAATAAAATATAGAGTTATGTAACTATTAAATTAAAATTTTAACTTATTTAAGATTAATTTATAATAAAAATAAAATACATTATGTTATATATGTAATACTTAGTGATAAAGGCATCAAAGTTGTGAATATAAAGATTGAACATAAAAAAAAATTCAATAATGAAGATAAAAAAGGAATATTATGTATATAATGTAAAGGAAGAATAGATTAGTTAAAAGGAAAGGAAACTATGAAAGAGAAAATAAATATATAAATGTATTAAAAAAAAGAATGAAGCAAATAATAAAATAAGTAAGATGTAAGGTAATATAAAACTTTAAAATAAAATATGAAGTTAAGTGACTAAACTAAAAGATTTATATTTGATTCACTGTCACTTTAAATTAATTTTACAATATTATCTAATTATGTATTAACATATCAATAAAAAATTATTTATACTAAAAAATTATTAAAATTCTTTATTACTTTTAAAATTTTTTAATTAATATTACATTTTTAATGATCTGTCTTTTTTTGATTTACTAATAATGTGAAATATTTACACTAATAATAAATTAAATTTAAACTTTTAATTAAATTACAAGTAAAACTTAAGTAAAGTTCTTTAAATATTTGTTAGGCATAGTAAACAGACTTAGTGAACCAAACTAGACTAAAACCCATAACCTAGCTCATTTAGGCTCAATCTAATAAGACACATATTTTAAATGGATGTATTTTGATTAGTTCAATTTACATAAAAACCAATAAGACCCATGAGCTTTGTTTTATAAACAAGCTTGACTCATGGCCTATCTGGATCTAATCCACACAAGTCGAGCTCGTTTATGCTCATTTTTTTACTGGCTGGCTTGTTTTTAGCAAAATCAATCTGCAAAAAGCTTCAAACTGCTTTCTTAGGCCTACAAGCCTTAAGCCTATTTATCATGCCTAATGTTTGTCATATGGTTCTCTATTCAAATTATGATATATGTATTAATTGCTTTATTAACTATTAATAATTATAATAATCATTAATATTATAATTATAATAAAATAATGAATACACATAACATAATATGAATAGGGAACTTTACAACAAGCATTTATGGAAATTAACTTATTTTTTATTCTTAAATTATATCTTTAACTTATTTAAAACATCCTTATAATAAAAATTAAAATTAAAACTAAAATATATCATATTACATCTATACTATTTAATAATATTATCACCAAAATTGGAAATAACATAAATAGATATGAAAAGAAGTTGATAAAAGAAAATGACATTGTGCATGAATTGTAAAATTTTAACAAAATCCTAGTATATATAATTTGAAATATAACATTTAAAATTGATATCAAAATATTATTGAAAAATTTTAAATTAATAATTTTAATCTTTAAATATTTTTATTAAATAATAAAATATTTCATTTAATATTTTCTATATTAAAATTGTAACTTATTTAAGATTCAATTATAATAAGATTGTATTATATCTATATTATATCATTATATTTGTGTCCAATTGAAAACAATAGGTAAGAATATGAAAAAATGAAATGAAAAAACAAGAAAAATATGTAATGTAGCAAAGAAAAATAAGAGAAACAATGAATAGAATATAAAGTAATATAAAAGTTAAAAATAAAATATATAATTAAGTAATTCAATTAAATTAATTTTTTAATTATTTAAAATATATCTTATAACTAATTAGATACATACTTCTTATTAATATTAATATTTAGGTTACAAATAATAGGAGTAAATATGAAAAGGAAAAGAAAAGAAGAAATATGGTGTGTAGAGGGAATTTATGATGACAGTCTCCCTAAATACCTTTAGTAATCTTTGAAATTTTCAGAAATACTTTTACTAGTTATCAAAAACCCATAATCTAACATTTCCCTTCATTTTCTCTAGAAGTCTCCGCTAGCCAACCTTCCTCCTTTTTTTTCTTTACACAATTTGTAGCATAAATTCAAGCTAGCTCATTAAGAATCAAGTACATTCTCTTAAGAAATTCTATTAAGTTCCCTAGCAACAAGGCAAATCCTTCTTAGAATGAAATTATTGGCATAGGTTGCCTTGTAATCTAGGGATTTATAAGAATTCCTTTCATTTTTTGTATTCGTAGGGATTATATACCACTTCTTCTAAGCTTCTATCTCCTTCAAACAAGATTAAGTAAGTAAATAGTCTTTTTAAAATACTTAATTTGATATTATTGGTAGAATTAGATAATTATGTGGATTTTTATGAAAATTAATGTTTCCTACTATGATTGTGTTAATAAAATTTGTTTGATTAAGTTTTATGAGCTAGGAATATGTTAAAGAAGTTTATTTGGTGTTTAATGAATTAAAGTTTTTGTTGGAGTAATTTTGAATTGAAACTTGCTTGGGTTTTGATGAAAAACTTAAAAACCAGTCTTTGCTCGAATTTAAGCTTGAAAGGCTTTCAAAGCATTAATAACTAACTATAGTAGTTAAGTATATTATCAAAATTACTTTCTAAACCCTTATATTTGAATATAGTATTTGAATATACTAAGACAATATTATTAGATTAATTTCAAAAGGTCATAACTCACTCATCTTACATATATTTTTAACAAACCACCTATCATTGGAAGGATAATTGAGTTTCTTTCCAATGAAATAGGATTCTTGTTGAAATAATATGTAAAATTTGAGATATCACTAAATTAGTGAGTATATGTTAGAAACTTTAGTTAGTGAAAATTTAAATTTTTAATATTAACTTGTATGGATCACAATTACTTCATATCTTATCCATTTCTTAGTGAATAAGCATTTCATGAAAAATTTTCAATTTAGTTTGATATGAAATAAACTACATAACCAATAAACTTATAACATTTTAATTAATGGTAAAATACTAGTCAAGGTCAAGATAGATTAGTATTTGATAAACAAAAGCTAATTATATGTATTATAGTAATGAAATGTGACACTGTAGTGTTATAAGAATATAAAATCATATTTATATATGCATATACTCAATTATATTGAATTATGCTAGCTTACAATCCAATATGGTATTGGATTATATGGCTTATATTTGCTTATGGTATTAGATTATAATAGTTTATATTTTATTATAATATTATATTATAATAACTTATACCCCATTACTTTATAAAAAAGCCCATTCCCTATTTTGCTCATTTTGATTATTCTTCTCATTCTTTCTTTTTAGAAAATGGTTGCTTGTTTGAGAAGTATGAGTAATAGAGCTAGAAATAGGTTAAGAATCTTGCAATATATACATATACAAAAGATTAGTATGAAGATTTCTAACTCATGGAAAATCCTAAGAAAAACTACTTTCATTTCACCAAATTTCATTATATAAATATTCTTAAAAAAATTTTGCAAATAAACTTTATAATAATAAGTTACATGTTATCAGCTAAAACATTCAAATTCAACATTAATTAAAAAAAATTATTCTTTTGCTCAGTTATTAGATAGTATAATCTATATTGTGTTGAATGCAAATACTAAATACTTAAAGTAAAAGAAAGAAAGAAAGAAAGAAAGAAGAGAATTTTATATTATTTTGTAATCAAATTCTTAATTTACCTCAAAGTTACCTTCTAATACTTGAAATTGGACAAATAAGTCTAAACTGATCGGTTCTAAGGCAAACTACAAAAAAAAAAGTTTTCAAGCTCTTATTTTTCAATTGAAAATAATACCCAAATAACTTGTTAAAGGCTTGTTAAGGGCATAAATTTTAAACTTTGGATTAAAAATGAATCAATTTACAAAGAAAATGGTAGTAGCAACCTAAAAATAGAAAAAGGCCATAAAATTGGTGTTGGAAATTGAGAAAAGTAGGTGATTGGTTGCTAAGAAAAAAAAGGAAGATCGACCAAAAAAATGGAATAAAATTTTTTAAGAAAGCTTGTTTTAGGGTTAGCATACGTTAAGGTAAGTAAGAGATGAAAACTAGTTTTGTATTTGAGAAAACATAAAATTTGTGATCAGTAAAGGGTGCTAACCAGTCATACAAAAGGAAATTGCAACCTCACTTAGACAAAAGAAGATCAATGCAATAAAATCTTCTTGGTTGAAGCTAAAGAGAATGTACAGTAATCTTAAACCTTAACAAAATGAAAATTGTTCTTCTCTCACTTAAGGTAAAAAAAAAAGTAATTTTGTAATTGAATAATTACATTTACAATGAAATTAAAATTAAAGCATTTAAGGAAATATTCCTTATGGTGGAATGTTAAATGAAGTAATGTATATATTTTTAAATTAAAGAGAAAGTCCGTATAATTTTGCTTAAACAAAAAGAAGGTTCATATATTTTGCTCTAAATTTTATTACCCTATGTCTTATTATCATATTGAAATATAATATCTTATATACCATTATATTATCAATTAATATGATAATAGTTGTGAAGTTGAATATATGTGATTGTCCAGGAATAGTTACATAATCATAAATGACTGCTTTTTAATAAGTAACTATTGTTGAAATTATGATGAATTAAAACATGAATAATTAACGTTGATAATGATTAAACAATAGGTGGAATGTGATTGAGTGTGATTACTTTATAAATTATAATTAGATACTTATTGACTTGAAAAGTAATTGATGTTATGATGCATCCTATTATAAAAATATTATTGATTGAAAATATAAACTAGAGGAATTGATATTTTGGAGGGACAATGTATGTTTATTATTTTAATTTATTATAAAATAAAGGCATTGTTATTGTATAGGGATAAGGTAGGTTTATTATTTTAATTTATTATGAAATAGAAGGACAAGGCAATAAAAAGAAGGGATTATTATTGTAACTTGAGGTACAAGATGGATTAAATGGATGTTACATTTTATTCTATATTGATTATTATAAAGTTCCATTAGGAAATGATGTTGTTATATGGTGTGCTAGTATAAATACGATGATGTGCATGATTATCGTATTTGGTTGAATAGATTATTTGCTTATTGAGATATAGTTTCACTATTTTTCTTTTAAAAATATTTACAAATACTTAAGTTGGAGTTTCCCATCCTCCATTAGACTTTCAGAAGTAAAGTTCTTCATGACAATGTGTCCAAACAATTATAGTCAAAATAGAATAGGATTAGAGATAGTAGTTGGATTTAGTAAACAATTTGAATATATTTGTTAGGTACATGTAAAACTAATACAAATATTTTGAAAACAGCTATGAAAATAGTTTGATTAAAGAATATTATGTTTTAATATCAAAGATAGTTTCTATTTTAGGCTTATGATATTAAAATAGAATAGGATTATAGATAATAGTTGGATTTAGTAGACAATTTGAATATATTTGTTAGGTACATGTAAAACTAATACAAATATTTTGAAAACATTTATGAAAATAATTTGATTAAAGAATATCATGTTTTGATATCAAAGATAGTTTCTATTTTAGGCTTATGGTAACTGTGAAATTGATTTCACACAAGCATACTAGTCATAACCAAGTGAGTTGTGATATCAACATCATTGATATCAGGACTATATATTATGGATAGGTCATTTATTTATTTATGACTTAATATAAAATTTTTAAATAAATCATGGATGACTCATGACTTTTAAATATAGCCAACATAACTTATTCAATTACTCATCAAAGTATTATTATTTTATATTTTATTATTTTTGCCAATATTATTTTTTCACTACTATGTTAAATTTATCATTGCCATTTTAAAACAAACTTATATTGATAGAAATTTTAAATTAATTTTTATTTTATTTTTTAAAATTCTATTTTTTTTATGATATAAATAATTATTATCTTAATATTATATTTCTTAAAATTAAATATAGTCAATCAAATATTTTAATATTGACATAGATTGAATGAAACTTATTTAATTTAAAATTGACATTATAATAAAATTAAAAAAATTAAAAATAGTAAAAATATATTTTTTTATGTTGACTAATTTAGAATTTATATGTTAAATCATGTCCAAATATATTACAATATAATTTTTCAACAAAAAATCATGTATTCATTTTTTATGTCAAATTTCTTTACTTCATTTTGAAATCTTGCTATAGATACTCACTATATATATAAGTCACATACACAAAAATATCTTCAATTAAGAATAATATTTGAAATTATTTTTATGAGGTTCTTTTAGAAATTAACTAGTACTATTAAATGAATTTTTAAATTTATTTTTTATATAATATTAAAATAAGATTAATACAAGTGGCTAAACTTAATTTTTTTATTTTAAATTAAGATAAGATTAATACAAGAGATTATACTTGATTTTACTTTCTTTAGAAGAAAATTAATACCATCATATATATATATATATATATATATATATATATATATATATATGGTATATATATATATATAGATATATATATATATATATGATATAATTTTAAAATATTTAAATTCAATAAAAATTCAACCCAAATATCTTGAGAAAAATTATTAGATAGAGAAATCTACAAATGAAGTAATAGTAGATCCCTCATTACCAATGACCATGAAAAGAAATACAATTAAAAGAAAATACTGAATTACCTTTACAGAGTGTAAAAAAAAATTGATGTAGCGTATAGAAAGGGAAATGAAAGGAAATAGCTTTTATAAAATATTATTAGTAAAGGTTTTAGAAATACATAACAAAATATCAGTTACAAAAATTCAGTATTCAATAGCCTAAGAGTAAGAACATAAATTTTACTTGAATGAAATTAAATTTTTAACCGCAGTTTTATTGGGGATTAACCTTTTATAAGTACCTGCAGTACTCTCACAAATGTATCACCCTATATGGATAGTACGATTTCAAGTTTCAGTATGGGGTCATCATTCAAAATTTTAAGTTGCAATACTAATTGAATTAAGTTTAACAAAATGAAAATCAATTTTTTAATATATTCCATTTGCTATCTGGTTTCTAGGGTGGGTTCTATCATAAGTTAAGGAACTCTGGTGTTCTTTACGAATTATCGTAATTACCCGTTACTTGTTATACTGGTACAGGCAAATGTACAATTTACTCACATTTTGTATGAAATCATTATTGTGAGAGAGGTCCCAACAAACTTCCCTATTTTCTTCCTATTCTGTGCTACTATGGACTATTTTCAAAAAATTATTCAGCATTACGTGGCGCGGGGCAGCCGAAACAACTCTCGTTCCGTTGACTATCACAAAAATTTCTGATTTACTCTTTATTTTTTCTCTTTTATACATTTTTTTAATAAAAATGTTAATGATATTTTTCTATATTAATTTATTGTTATATTACTTCATAAATTACTTCATGCTTATATTTTTCATTTAAATGCATATACTTATATAATATAAAATAACGTGATAACATCTATGTATGATTTTAGTTCTCAAGGTGTTTAATAAATTTTGAACCTACAAAATAAACGATTGGTTTGCATATTTTTTTTTAGAGTAAACTAGAAGCATTAAACTTATTTAAAAATGAGATTAAATAGGTTTGATCTGATAAGTTGCAAATCAAAACAGTTGAGTAAAACCAGTTTATAAATCTAAATAGGTCCAAATTATTTTTTTTTAAAATTTTATATTTAATAATTTAAATAATATTTATATTAAAAAAGTAATCTATCAATTATTTTTATATTAAAATTCAATTTAAAATACAATTTGATTATTAAAAAATTAATCATAAATACTTAAAATAATTATACCTAATAAAAATAATAATAAACAAAAAACTAGTGGATATAAAAATAAAATAATAAATATAAAAATTGTAACAAATAATAAAAAATAAAATATAAAAAGTAATTTTTTAATGTCCCGTAGACTAATCTGACAAACTTTGCAGACTAAACTCGACCAATTCAAATGGGTGTGCTTAAAAATAAGTTTTAGCGCACTAAATCTTAATAAATTGGATTTGCACGGACTTCGATTCAATTTGTCCATTGAGTACCCCCACTCAAAATGTTTATGAAAATAATATATAAATAAAATAATTAATTATGTAGATAATATATATCATTTATAATGTTTTGTATATTGTTTTTGTATCATAGAAGTTTTAAGGCTTCGTACGGTTTGATGTTTCAATTTCAAGCTTCTGGGAGATAAAATTAACCACCTTAAAAATTGAATTTTTTTTGGGTTTTATATTATTTTAAAATTTGAAAATAAACAAATTTATTATACTGTCCTAGCATGCTTCCTAGGAGATTAGCCTTTATTATCACAATTAGTTTATCAGAAATTATTTTCACAAAGTGTTTTTATTACCTTCTCGAGCTTGATAAAATTTCTTGAAAACAATTGTGATCCAATATAGACCGTACAATGAGGTCTTCAAAGAAAACATTTGAACTTCTATTTGAGATCGGTAAAAAAATTTAGAGTTTTATAATTATTAGGATTTAAATTTATTTTATTATTACTATAAATTAATTTTACATTATAATTCAATCATATATTATTATGTCAATAAAAATTATTAAGATATTCCTAAACTATTTTTTAATAAAAATTTTAAATTGGCAATAAATTAAAGTTACACTCTTTTTTATGGATTTAAATCTAATCCATTATTAATGTCAATCAATTTTAAAATTAGAACTCCTTTATTACATTTAAAAATTCTTAATAGTATTCATTTTTTAATAAAATATTCATCTCTTCAATATTTGTTATGATATTCTAATGGTTTCAAAACTCAACATAATAAGTTTTGAAATTATTATATTGAAATTATTTAATTATAATTATTTATTCTTTAACAAATATGATTAAATAATTTTAACTTAAATATTTTTGATATTATTACATCTAAGATTTTAAAGCTTCTAAGATACTATATTTATTAATAATGTAAAATATTTTATATTAACAATATATCAAATGTAATTTTTTTAATTATAGGTTATGCTAAAAATATTAACGGTTAATATGTTATGCCTATGGATCGACGCACGGTGGACTTTAGTTGGTTTTAATATTTTGGAATATTAAATTATACACAGCATGGTAAGTTACCTTTGATCCTATATATGTCATTAGGTAGGCACATTTTTTATAATTTTTTAAATTGTTTGATTTGTAATTTATTTTATTTAAAAAATAAATAAAACTTATACGAGTAATAAACTAGTATATACAAATTATCAAATGAGAGTTTTGCCTTCACGTGTGACTTTCTCAAAATAATTTTATTATTTGTCAAATGTCACTTTGTTATTATTTTTTCTTCTTCTTCCCTCTCCTATTTTGGCTTTTAAAATTGATAATGTTTAATTTGAATAAGTAGAAAATAGTAATTTATTTTCTTATAATTGATATAAAAAATATTTTAATTTCAAAGTTTAATTTTTATTAAGTTCGTAACATACTTTTTTTATTGTATAATTGTAGATTGAGTATAGTAATTTTGGAATTTCACATAACTTTTATTTCACTCGTTAAAAATAAGCTAAAAAATTAGATTGAATCCAAATTTTAATACTATATAAATTATCATATTAAGTTCAAATTAATAATTTATAAAATAAATGTAATATATTTAAAATAAAGTCTAATAGTTTTAATACAATCTTACCTATTTTTATCTTTAGTTTGTAATATACATTTTGCATTTTGAAAAGATAAATGACTGATATTAATTAAGAATTCCAAATTCTTTAATATGTCATCATTAAGTTTTGTACTGCTATATTTTTTTTTATGTATAATCATTCAGTATTCAAATATCATATTGAGTGTCGACTAATCCAAATTCGAGTAGGAGTAATCAAATTTTAATAAAACTCTTAATTAAGTTAAAACAATTTCGTATTAATTAATTTATGTACTCTATGGTTTGTACCGTTATGTTTTCATCCACCATAACTTGTAGCTTTAATTGGGAAAGAAAATTGCCGGATTTTAATCCTCAACGGTCTCTCACAACATAAACCGCACTACTGTTTCCAACCAAACGGAATCATCCCTTAATAATAAGTAGGCACAAGAGCCCATTTTTTTTTGGTTGGGGGCGGCGGGCGGCGGCGATGAGCCATATTCTCACACTTCAAACATCGAACCCAAAACAAGTCATTCCGAGTAAGATAAAACCATGCTGTCTCAATTTTGAGGCCCAATCCCCTCATAGTCTCCGTTTTACAAATAGAATCCCAATATTTTGGATAAAAATATCTTGCCTTTTCATTTGGCATCCTCCACAGAAAACGCCAACACGGAACATCTAACTACGAACTGACAACATTCGACACCTTCAGCATAAATATTGGGTAAATAGGTATTTGTTGTCTGACTAACATAACAAATCTTCATACCCAGGATAAAGAATTCTGCTTGCATCCTGCCAATTGCCTCCGGACTTTCTCTTTAAAGAACTGGAAACTTTGATTTTTTTAATCTGGAGATGAACAATGAGATTTTCAAGTGCTTAACATCACTTCATAACTAGGCTACTCCTAAGAACTCAATCACATCTTCTCCGGTTCTCCTTTGCATGTTCTTTGAAAAAAAACACTCTTGACAAAATTAACCTTCGGTACAGACCATATCTCATATTTATATAACAAATTCTATAAATGAAAAGCCTCATTATATGTGTAATAGTTAGTTCTGCTTTGGAGATCTTAATATTATATGTGTGATAATATAAATCAGAGACGCAAAACCCAAATGCGAAGGGATTCGGGAATGAAATCTTAGAACTTCGAGTATTGTACTGTTTTTTTCCATCGGCTGTTTTCACTGGGATTAATCCATAGGTAAATGGAGGATTGGGTGACAGGGAAAATCAGAGTTTATTAACACAAATAATAAATGAGTAGAATTAAGATTATAAATAGATTGACATACTAATTTATACTAATTTAAAAAATTATATTAAATTTTTTAAAAAAATTAATTTGGAAATAATCAATTTTAATAATTAAATTATATATAATTAAATATAATAAAAATATAAAATTTTAATTTTAATAAAATGAAAATAAAAGTTTAAAAAATATTTTATCAATAATTAAAAATATTTTTGTGAAAATTTATATGTAATTAAATTTAATAAATTATTTTATAATATAAATTTTATTAACTAAAATTATTAATTTAATTAAACAAATTGATCCATCTTGATATGTTCAATACATGATTATTCCGATATGGTACAATTATTATTTGGATTAAACTTATTCAAATTGGTATTAATATTTAAAACAATACGAACAAATGCGAATTGTCCCCCTAGATACAAACATAAATCTTAGGTAGATGATATAGAGCTAACCAGGAGGCCACTTGTCCATAATTCTATCAACTTGAGAATTTGAGAAGATACTATAATAAAAAGCTTGCCTATTTTTCAAAATCTGCAACTTTTCCTTGCTCACTTGCTTTTTCAATTGTTTTGGGTTTATGTCGACAATGCAAGTGGCCTCTACATAAACAAGTAGTAGGAAAGATACTATAATAAAATTTCAACATAGCTCGTCCTACATCTTCTGCGATTGCCATTAGCTAGAAAAAAATTTATATGTTCTTTGTCCAAAAAATTTGCTCATCTTTTAAATATTCCCTTGTTTGTTTCTATAGCCCCATCTCTTCTCTCAGTATTCATTTTTACTGTCAATCATGCAGACTTGAAGAAGGACTTCACGCTTCACACAGTACTGAAGATCATCCATGTGCTTCACGTAACATAATATCAGTATATACATATATTGGCTTACTGCTTTTTTCACTGGCAAGAAAAAATCCTTTGTATCATTATCATTTATTGAGAACAAAAGTGATTAAATTTTGAGATATATACTACTAGAATAAATAACTATGGCAGCAATTAGCTTACCATATTTACAGCAATATATACAGTAAAAAGTTGAATGTTCCCTCTACTATTGGAATGTGGTCCCTGTTGAAAATTATTAAATTATTAAATTGATTCAAAAATAAAAAAACGGAGGCGGTAGCTTTTAATCGGGCTGAAAAACTAAAATGCGAAAAGCTGCAGCAAGTGGCATGGGCAGCCAAAATTCTTGAAAGCAAGTGGACAAAAGCAAAGTTGCAGCAGACTTAGTATGGAGTTCTTGAGTACACTTTCTTACGGTACTCATTTCATACTCATAGTTAAAACTGTATGTGAGGCCTACATGTGGAAGGGCAACTTATTCCTTTCGGTCACTTTCTAGGTAAAAGGAATCTTTACTTCTACCCTTTGACCTTCAAGAAGACAAGCATGGTTTGCTATTGTTGTTCGAAGAAAAGAAATTTGGGAGCTAAGCAATTTCACTAGAGTGAGGAATCGAAGAAAGATGGAGGGATGACATGGGTGGTTTGATTCTGCACATTGCTTTTCGTAAGTCATTTCCCCAAGTGTGGAATGTCGCGACCTTCGAATATCTGGGATCAACTTCAATAGCTTTGGTTGCATCCTGTATTGCACTACCATATTCCTTAAGCCTAAGATGGGCAAAGGCACGGTTAGCCCAGAATACAGCATATTGACTGTTTAGTTCAATTGCTTTTGTATATAGATCAATAGCTTAGGCATATTTGTGAGTTGAAAAGAAAACTCATATGATCAAAAAGCATTAAAGACATAATCATATAAAAAAGGTGGTACATCCTGACAAAAATATTCAGTAATTATATCAAGGCTCAAAGGGAAAAACGTAACTTAGCCAGATTGATAAAGTTCTCGTATATGGTCTACTTGTTTAATAATCAACAAATGAACAGAAACAAATTTGATAAAACTTGCAGTCATCTTTTGTTGATTTAGTTGAAATTTACTTCCAAGTTCATTGATGGAGAATCAATTGGCGGAGCGATGTATACGGTAGCTTTGAGACGGACGAGACTATTGCGGCAAGGGGGAGGCGGAACTGTGCGATTTTGAGGATGAGAGCTTTTTTGCCCATCCGCTAGTGAAATCTGTATTGCGAGCAAGGTAAACAGAGTAGCTGAAGATGAATCGCTCCCCCAATTCCACTCTTGCATGTTTGATTTTTCCCCATTTCTACTCCGTAAAATAGAAAGGGCATGTTTGTCAAGTAATTCAACCTCTTCAATTGCTTGAAACAGTATCAAGTCATTTATCAAAAAAGGCTGCATTTTTTTCTTTCTGCATCAACGGCTCAGACTTGCTAATAGTATATTACTTATTGGTACTCATACTAAGTATGAGTATCTGGGAAGCGCCCATAATTTTTATCGACAAAAGGCATGGACAGCGAACATTGGCTTTGGCAAACCATTATTATATTGCAAATTAGCAAGCAATAGCCAACTAATATTTTGCCTATAAATAGGCATGTTTGCTTTGAAGCAAGTAGTATGTGGGAAGAAAGTTTTGAAATACAAAACCTATAGTAACATAATTTTGCCCCATAAAGCATGTGATTTTTGTTTTGGGAGCGTGAATGCAATAAAATAGGGTAACATATATATAATTCTCTTGAAGTATGGTCTTATATCAAATGACTCCTTTAAATTTTTAAATCTTATAAATAATCTTTCTAAACTTTTTCAAAATGTAAAAATGGTAAAGTTTAATGTAATTAGGTAAAATAATTACTGTTATCATATTTTACTTATCAATAATTTAAAACCATCACTATTTTTTTTATTGACAATTATAAATCACTGCTATGCCAATAAAAAATGATAACAGTTTATAATTGCCGCTAAGTAATACAGAAGTGTCATTAAATTATTTTATCTATTTTCTAACATTTTCACATTTTAAAAAAGATTAGAAAGTTTATTTATAGGTGCTTTCTATGTTACCCATACGGGTTTGGAACTCATGGGTATGTGGCACAATACAAGCCACTAGATGAGGAAAGTCATTGACTAAGTCAACTCATCTAGTGGCTTGTATTGTACCACATACCCATGGGTTCCAAACCCCCATGGGTAACATAGAATTCCCCTTATTTATAAAATTTGAAATTTCAAGATAATATTTTATATAAAGTCATACTTCAAGAAAATTATGTGTATTTTGCCCAATAAAATATGAAAGTAAAATGTGATATATTTATATTTTATGAGAGTTATTACAATTATAAAAAAATTCTCTCATTTCTTCTCTTTCTTTACAATTTTTTTTATCTTTTTATATCAATAT
The DNA here is from genome assembly GCA_020226215.1 of Sindora glabra. NCBI lineage: Eukaryota > Viridiplantae > Streptophyta > Magnoliopsida > Fabales > Fabaceae > Sindora > Sindora glabra. The sequence continues at coordinate 57,070,550 of CM035233.1, forward strand.
TATTTATAAATATATTAATTCTAACCGTCAATTTTATATTTTATTATTTTGCTTGTCATGTCAATCCAGGGCCCTTCTTTTCTTCTCTCTTTTGTCAAACATGGTTTCAAAGTGGTCATGTATCAACTTCAAGTAATGCTTTAGAACAAAGATTAATAAGTGGGTACTCCCTGATTTATGGATAGGGTCATGTGATAAGCTCATGTGGTAATTATAATAATGGAATCTATGGCTTCAATTTAGGTTAACAAGATTTGTGATAGAGTATGCTTATTTTTTTAATAGTAATATTAATTAAATTATTAGATATATACATTATTAGAAATCGAATCATGCATACAGTAAAAAATATAAAATAACATTTGAGTTAAAAATTTTCAACAAAGAATATGCTTATTTTCTTATGTATATCTTTTGAACGCCGATTCTCTTACTTGAGTTGAAACAGCAAGTTCATATCTTTCACGTACCACTTTCTGTTGTTCTTATCCGACACCAGGGGCTATTTGCAGCCTCCCATGAATTGTAGCTTTATGCTTCTCTATTTCTGATTTTGTTTCTTCTCTAGACCAATCTTTCCCGAAATTTATTTTCTTCACGATTGTTCTAGTTTATTTTCGTGGCCACCACATCGTCCATGACTCCTCCATTGGATGCACGTGGAACGATTCTAATTTTGTTTCTGATTTTGTTTTTGTTTTCACTTCAGGGTGGTTGAGATAATTTCCAATCTGGTTAGGAATCTGGCAGCAAATTCTGGTGGTGCGGCAATTATGTCAATTGGCGTAAGATTTTGGGTATGAAGCTTGACATCTTCAAAGTGGTGACCAATTTTTAGGGTCAAAATCCTGTTCTAAAGAACCTATGAACTATAACTGTGATATGTATTCTTCGGTTTGATGAAAATATTAAAAAAATGTAACTAGTAGTAATGTAATATAATTAAAGAAATATTTTAATAATGAAATGTTTAACTAGGGTCTGGCCTACCATATATTGCATATAATACTGTGGTTGTAGTGTCTGTTATAAGAATCTTCCATTAAATGATAAAAGCAAGATCAGATTGGCCTCAATAAATAATTACAAAAAAATGATAATCTTTAATAAGAATCAGGATAAGAAAAAATGAACCTGCCTAAGTTTATTACTAGTAATTATAGTTGCAATATATGTAAAAAATTTTAAGCAGATACACATCTAGTTTTTGTGTCCATCTGGACACTTCCTAATGCATTCCTTTATTTTTAAAATTATACATCGAAAATATTCTTACTTGACCATCATAGCAAGCCTTACAAAGGAGTAATTCTTAGCTATTTGGCTAATAAAATTGAATAAATATAAGAAGGAATCGTTAAAAATTTAATTATTATATTAATTTTTAAATTTTCATTAAAGTGAAAAATTTTTGGAAGTAGTGAACCCATGAGTTGTATTATTATTGAATAACAAAAAAAAATTTCTCATATAAATGTGATATTTTTATTATATTGAAGTGATTGATAGATTTAATTATAATTATCAAAATGTTTGATCAAATTTTTTATGTTACCGTAAAATTATATATATTAAAACAATTATAATTAGTTTAGAAAGTCGTATTATTTGATGTCCACTAGCGCAAATAATATTAAACTTTAAACTCCTGGGTAATCCGATGATATTACCACTTCACCTTAACATGGATTCATATAACTCTTATGGTTTGAGTGCTACAAGAACAAGGGAAGCAAAGATAATCGAAGATAATGAGGGGGAAATGAACGGAAGAGAATAGGAGATTTTATCATGAGTTTTTTTTTTGTTTGAATGTGTAAAATTATATAATGGAGAATAATGGAGGGTTAAATTAAAATATATAACTAATTTGTATGTCTTGTTATAATTTTATCCATTCTTAAAAAATTAATTTATTAATAAATTTTTTATAACTAAAATTTTCAAAAAATGAATGTCTCTCCAATTTTTTTAATAAAAAACTTACTATCTAGAAAAAACTTTCTATGAAAATTATATGATAAATTAATATATAATAATATTATAATTTTCATTTAAAATCTTTATAAAAAATTAGTACGAATTGAATTAATATGACTCTTATTTCATAAAGTCAATACCGACTTGACTCACATTAACTTTAACAATTAATATGAATAAATCAAAATAAAGATGAATATGTTTGAATAAGTAAATATAGGTCACAATTATCAAATCTCGTTGTTATTGATAAAAAATATTATTTTCTATTTTTATTAAAAAATTCCACAATTGTAATGTGTATTTTTCACATTAGGTGCCTTCAAAAAATGTAAATAATATATTTTATTGAAAAATATATAATAATAAAATATTGATAATATAAATATAAATATAATTTAAATAATAAAATAAGATTAAAATTGTAAAATAAACAGAAAACCTTCTAAACCTCCCCTATTTGGAGAAATACAAAATTCTCCAAAATATTAAAAGTAAAAATTGTAGAGGATTAATCATAAATTCTCACATCCTTTTACTTCTTACATAAAACTCCCAAACAAAGGGAAGAATATTTCATAATCTTCCTCTCTCTCTCTCTCTCCCCCTCCCTAAAACCTAAACGCTATTTGGAGAAATACAAAATTCTCCAAAATATTAAAAGTAAAAATTGTGGTGGATTAATCCTAAATTGTCACATCCTTTTACTTCTTACATAAAACTCCCAAACAAAGGAAAGAATATTTCATAATCTTCCCCTCCCTCCCTCCTAGATAAATGAAATATTTATGTTGATAATTTTTGGATAATTCCTCTCGTTAATCTAGTCCAGACTAGTTTTCTCCTGAGATGAACAGATTTTCTCCAAATGTTTCTTGGTAATAATTCAACACATGCAAATGCATGACGCTACAGAGTTGCATCTTCACTAAATCTTTCTGTGTGAATATATAACAACCATTTTCTGTAGGCTACAAGTACACCAGAAGTTCAATTTGATGGTACCAGAAAGAATTTTGAATATTAAAACTTTATTTCCTCACCAAAAAAATTCCCTCCCTTTACAATTCCTTCTTACAACAGCCTGAAGATAAAAGCTCACAAACAAGAACTGTAAAAGCATTTTCCAGGCACAAATTCATGCGGCTGGAGATAAAGAATCGTTCATCTATCTTAAGCGATAAATTAACCGCATAAAAGATTGTAATACCTATAGAAACTAAACCTTCATCCAGCTCTATATACACCAAGAAGAACACCAGAATCTTCACTTCTGAGATGAAGCAGAAATTTCATCCAATTTTATTTTCCTCAGAAAATCACAAAGTTTCATGTGCTATGTTTGGGAGCAAGGGAAGTGGAGGGAAGAGATGGAAAAATGGAGGATTATCTTTTGAGATTTCTAAATTTTTTTGCTATGATAAACCTTTGTTTCTTCTTATTTTCTCCATTCTCTTCTTTCCAAACAAACCGTCAATCTTTCCATAAATCAAGCTCTTCAGTTGTTCCTTATCAGACACTGATCCGGTAATCCAAACTTCTTGTCAAGGTGAACTTGTTTCCTCCAAGGATCGTTGTGTAACTTGTAATGCAAAACCTTATTTGACACAAAAAATAAATAAATAAAATCAAAATACTTGATAAACGGAACAGTACAGACAAACATACTAGTGAATTTCACATCTCTGTTCAATTAAAATACCTGTATTAAAGTGCTGAAGGCGTCATCTTCCAACAATTTCAACGTTTCAATTGCCACATCATCAACATGTCCAAAGAAAGCTTTCTGCCTTTCAGCTTCAAGCATAATAGCATCACGATACAAGAATCTCTGCCAGATTTTCTGGACATTTTGCAGCTTGAATTTGATTTCTGTGTCATTGATTCCCTGATGGATGCAGAAGACCACCAATCACTCGTAAAGTTTCTTGATTCAAATGGATTGCATATCATCTTCAAATACATCATTGAGAAAGTGATAGAGGAAAGGAAAAATACCCGAAGTATTGTTATCAAGTTTGGAATCTCCTGTTCAGTTATACGAACAGCAAAGCTGTCATAGCTGAGCACATTTTCATATGGCAGGAAAATTCCATCCTGCAGAGCGAGGAAATAAAATGACCAAAGCTTTCAGATTATCACAGTCTGATAATTTCAGTCAGCTGCTAACTAACACCAGAATATTTAACGTGTTTTTCAGATGATGGGACATTTTTTAAAAACTGATCTTTTAATGTTTAAAAGGGAAACCAGAGAAAACAGTGAATAATCTGCTACCTGAATGACAACAGGAATGCATCCTTGCAAAATGCTGTCTTCCATGCGTCCACTCCAACCATCTCCAGGCAACACCCCGCAGAAAATAGAAGAAGCCAGATCTTCATGGTAGTTGCCAGAACGCACTGGTGTCACAATGACATCTGATGCATGCTGTTTCCCGAGCATTCCTTTCTTGTCAGGACTTGATCCGAACTCTTGTCCCAATTTCTGTCTAATACCCATACTGTACCTGTGCGATTTTTCAACAAACTTGTAACCAGAAGTAGATTCAGGAAACCAACAATCTATCAAATCATGCTTGTTTATGAGGAAAGTAAGAGACTATATTTAATTCTGTAACTTAGGACAACCAACAGAATGTTGATTATACTAATTAGGGGCAGTGTGAACATGCTGTGAACACAAATTTTGAGAATGCTCTACTAATCCATTGTCTAACGGATTCCAAAGAAGTTCATCAGTAAACTCACGAATCTTCAGGTCTGCCCCCACTATAGGCTGGTCCTAAATTCCCATTGAAGTAAAACACTGTCTTCCGCTTCTCAAGAGGCCTGAAACAAACCATGACATAGTTGCATTGTTTGCTTTTTGAAGAAACTGTGTGTTCCAAGCTTCAGCAGAAAAATCAAGCAAATGACTCAGGTAATAGTTAGTTTCTTAAACAAACTTTTTTACCGAGACCAGAGTTTTGAAGTCAATGTAGTAGCATCAGGTGCTTTCCAAGCAGGAAGTACAAGATCTTTGTCAGGGTCAAAACATGGATGTATGCCTCTTTTATCAGAAGGAATCCCATCCCAGTTGTCAGCCCAGTAAGCCGTGGTTGAACGGTTATGCTTTTTATTTGTGTTTCCCCAGTGAACTAACATCATGCTGTTCCATATCTCCTTGGGAGCATAGCAGGCACCTTCATCCCATGAAAAAAACTGCTTTCAGATACAAGAGTGCATCATTAGCAGACCAAGTATGCGATGCTTGTATCAGCACACACAATCAGCATTTACTTTCTTAAAAGTCTTCCAACACTGGAAAAAGAAAAATCACATACCCAAATGTGATCTCTTCCTGATGAGCGGTTCCAAAAAGAATATTGCTCTACAATGTGATTATATGCTTTCTTATAATACTCCAGAGTGAGATAACTCCTCAACCCCCTTTGATCCTGTATGTTGTCCAATAAAAAGAAGGGCAAAATGACAAGTGATGCATAGAAATTATAGATATAAAATATACATAGATGCTTCTATATATTGCAAAGCAAATCCATCAACCTAGACTTTGTTATAAAGCCAAGGCGTCTCCAAATGAGACGTATATTCTTTAACTGGATTATAATGGACATTGCTGATAGTAAGAATTAGCAAGAGACAGCTACAGCTACTATTATCCTTCTCCCAATCTTTAAGGTACAAAACAAAGCCCTTAACCACGGAAAGTGAAGCTTCAAACTCAAATATAAAACGCAACTTACTATTGCTTCTTATGCACATCAACAAAAGGAATTTTATGCAATTATAACATAAGTGTTGAGGTAGTAACCGTCATTTGATTAATCGCATAAGTTATAATTCTGCAAGCTCTTGAAGCATTATTAACAGGCACAGGCATCCAGGCAACGATACACACTGTCTCATGGATATACATACTGGTAAAAGTAACAGCTGATGAAAATATACCCGCATACTCAAGTGAGGAGCATCATCCGCACGGGTGATGACACATGAATCGAGAACAGGAACAAAGAAAAAATCTGCTTCTTCACCATTTGAAGTTCGATGAGGACTGGCTAAAATACTCTCATAAAGGGCTATCTGCAGACAAACAACATCAGAAGATTGATATATTGCTATAAACTATTAAAGTGACTAATTGATATGTTTTAATCTCCAATTTGGAAAATACCTGGGCACCATATAGTTGTTCTGTCCATAGTGTTGCATTTTTTGCATCATATATTCTATTTACACACTCTAACTTATAATGACGCCCCTAGTATAGCCAAAAAAAACAAAAAATGAGAAACTTGCTTTGCAGATGTAACAATGAATGACTCTTGGATCATCCTGACCTCAAAAAGTAGGCTGTTGAACTCTGCGGGCAAATCATATACATAAATAAGAGGCCTTTTCTTTGCCACCACAGCATTAATATTTTCAAGTTTCCCACTGGAGTGAAGATTGTTGGGCACTTCTACCTGAGCTGGACGAAGCCATCTAGGCCACTCTCTTATAGAAGATATGACAGATGGAATGCTGCAATCTACTCCATACCAGCCATTTGCACACTGTAATATATACTAGATTATGTTTATCTACATAGATTGGATGGAACAGAATGATACAAAAAAAAAGTGGGACAGGTTTCACTTTATCTGACTACCGTTTTCCTTAAGAAATTTATCAATACAATGAGAAACTGAAATTAACCATTATCTATTTCATGTATTAAGTCAAAATCAAACAGCTTGAAATCAGAAAATTCTTAGTTCTATAGACTCTGAGCACTGACAATAATAACTATAAATTACAGACCCTCAGAACATGAAACAGCAATTCCACATATCTGATTGGCTGCAATACTTAATTTTTAACCTGCAAAAATAGCCGGACTGTATAGTTAATATGCCTATGTTATTCTCCTTACTACTAAACCCATCATCAATCTTACATTCATGGCAATTAGTCATTTTTTTTTACCACCTTCCATGTTTATTCGCCTCTAACATCACAATGTCAAGTTCCCTATAACCACAAACATGGCCAGCAGCAGCTTCACTAGGACTTTTGAATGCCTTTTGGCAATAATCCAATGTTTATAATAATCTTTGAACAAATGTTTGAAGCCACTGAGAGCCTTTAGCTCAAGTTGCATCCTATGATCTTTGAAAGCTTTGTATCTTCCCTGTGTCTAGTGTTTGATTCCTAATTTTTGTATGTGTACATCTAGTAGTTTAACCATTCCTACCATTGCCAAATATATATATATTGTTTGTAGCCATGGTTGCCGACAACAATCCCTATGGCTGAGATGAGCAAATTAAAAGATGATTGACAAAATTTCCTTCTAGTAAACGAATCAAACACCAAAGATTGGCAGCACATTCACAAACAGAAGTTTTACCTGACAAAATCCACCACGACAATGACCATGTCCAGAGCATTGGTTAATACAAGTAGACTGCACAGGAACTTCACAGAACCGACCCCAAAGACCATCATATTTACAGTCACACTCCCCTTTGAATTTCACCTTATGAGCATATGCTTCAGCTGGATCCACATTACACCAACCTGGTTTGCTACCATTAGTCGTGAAGACATCCTGGTCAACTTTTGTCCAATCGACTATTTTCGGACCTCCGGGTTTAGAAGGTGGACTGAAACAGATGTAAGAAGTATGATTCAAACAGTAACTAGTGATGATATTAGCGAGTGAAAGTCAGTGCTAGGAACTTGATTTTACTTAAATTGGAAACCACATGTCTCTGCCAGTGGCCGGTTTGGATATTTTGTGCCTTCTCCACAGAAGCACATTGCTCTTGTTTTGTCACACTTGCCAGGGCAAATCGAGACAACCCATCGCCCAAATGGCTGATCTGGAGATCCCGGGTAGTTGCATTCCAATTCCATTCTCTCGGAGCATCCATCTCCTATTAAAACAGCAAATATTATGTTACCAACAATAAGAGTATGATTCTTCAGGCCAAATATTAATTAGATATGATTTTTGCAATAATCAGACTTAGTATATTCAGAAAAAGTGACTATAATTTATATTTATTCCTTTTGTCATTTTATCCCATATCAAACATGCAGGAGGGCTAGTCAAACTTATTGTCTACAGAAAAAATGGCAATAAGTTATATGTATTTCTCTCTTCTTTCTTCTGCTCTGCACAAGCAGTAGGGAAGTTGAAAATACATATGCCTGATTAGCAGAATAACAATTGACAAGGGAAAAGGTTAGCTCTGACATGCTGTGGCTTTCAAATCATTCATCCCCACTTAATAAACTACAGAAGAATAGTAACTTTTCATGTTTCCTGCTTTCTACAAATTCGTCTCACACCATTCCTTGACATGAATAATAGCCACTCAATTTTGGTTTAGTGTAAGGGATGAGACTTGACAACATCTAGTTTGAACCTTGAGATTTTAGCATCCCAGGGAAAAATATAACAGATTTACCATTATGGAAACTTTCAAATTTAAAAGAGATGCATGTTGGATGCAAGTGATCATCCCCAAAAGTGCTTTCCAATATCCTTTGGATCTAACAGATCTCTCCTCTATTAAGAATAATGTCTTGCTGTGAGATCACAGATTCAAAATCAACAGCTGCCTGTGTGCTTGACAATCCAACTATGCCTGATTTTCCATTCATTAAAGACTATTATCTCATAATTATAAACTCAAATTATAACTATCGCCACATTACAGAGCTAATAAGTGATATTATTTGCTGGTTCTCATCAAATATCATATGTTTAGTCGATAAGAACAGAAAAAAAAAATGGAGAATAAAAATTACCAGTATATCCATGAAAACATCGGCATTGTCCCAATTCTCGATTGCAGACACCTTGACCACTGCAGTCATTTTTGCAGCTGTTGCCACCAATTATCTTGAAAGAAAAAAAAAAAAGATAACAACTAAATATTATTGTCAAAAAAATAAGATCAAATAAATGCCAATCTCAACCAGATAACTTCTAAAGAGCCAGCAACTAGTAAAAAAATGAACCCTCTTATTTAACAACTCAGGTAAGAAGACAATAATATAACAAAGAAAGTACTATACATTCATAAAGTTTCAACTGTCACCTCAGTAATGTTAACTTCCTTTGTAACAAAATCACAACCAGCAAGCCACCGACCAATCTCAGCCTTCCACGGTGCAGCCCGATACACAACTGCTCCATGAGAGTCGGCTGGAAATTGATGCTTTAAATCAATTGCTGGCTCTGAATTCTCCCCAACTCGTTTGCTTGATAATTCAGCTGATACATTAGCCGGGATGCAATTGTTCTGGGCTAACTTAAAATAATTGAAAGAAGGCAGAGGGAACAAGAACAAATGTACTACAGAGACCAGAACTACAACAGAAGCAATAGTTGCTACAAGAAACCAAGAACACCTCCATTTCTGAATAGAGAACAAATCTTCGATGTATCTTCCCATCTAAAACAATAACACTACAAAACTGGTTTTTCTGATTCACCCTCCCAGCTTGACATCATAACCTGAAGTATAAACAAAAAAACCTTACAGATAGCACAAGCACACATTAAAAAAAAAAAATACAGCCGTCAAAAAACTAAACCAGAATTATACTTCTACTTAGTAGTTTATGGATCAAACAAACAGGAGCAAGTTACTATTATTAATGGAAAGCCATTTGCATTTCAACGCACAAGATACGTAATTAAATTAATAAACGGTAATCGTGTGATCCTCCACCAGCAAGAGTGAGAAAATTGATAGTAATTAATTCCCAGTAGTTAGAGAAGGTTGACTCACCTTTACGGGATCTCAAATTACAGGTTTCTGACACACCGAACCTCCAACATCTTATTGAGGAACAAAAATGGACCAAAAATTCAGATTCAGTAAAGAAATAAATTGAGCCTAAGAAAGACCCAGGGAATTCAACAATTGAAAATACAGGTCATTCCAAATTCCAACAATGAAAACAGACAAAAGGGTGTGTTATCTGCCGAATATAGATGGGAAAGCTTGTGGCTTTAAGTGCAACAAAATTTCCGGCAATATAGAAGGTGACATCCTAGGATGGACCATACTCGGTAAGTTCGTGGCTTTTTATTACGTAATAAATAAATTTAGTTGGTCATTGCCCTTGAATTTCAAGGGGAGCTTTTGCTGAAAAGGAAATTAATTTCTGATAGAATAGAAGTAAGCTGTGAAAGGGGAATATGAAGCCGGACTTTCTGGATAGATTTCAAAAGCCACCAAGCCTAACAGCGGACTTTGAACCAACTGACTTTCGGCTGTTCTTTAAGGACTCGTTTGCCCTTCTGAAGACGGTTGATGTCCCTGAGCCGAGAGTTACAGACCGTTAAGGACGGAGCCTTCAACGAGCAGCAGTCCGGTCAATTCACGGCAACAGTAACGGAGGTTCGAATGAATCAGTTAGTTTTTCCGTAGTTTTGTTTGTCTGTTGTTTCCGTAACTTCCGAAAGGGCGAGAACATATCGGTCATCATTATATCTAATTATATATTAAATTTTTATATTCAAATTTAATATTTTATATTATAATAATATATTAATATATTATTATATCAATATAATATATTGTTAATAATATAATATATTAATATATTAGTAATGCATTATAACATCTTTCTTCCGAAATTACATCAATCTTTAGTGTAAAATTAGAATTCAAAGTCATTAATTATAGATGAAATAATTAATTATAACATTTTTATAGATATTTTAATGTATTTTAAAAATATTTAATAATAATTAATTATAAATAAACTTAATTTTTTAATTAAAATTTATAACCGTATTAATCTTATTTTCTAATTCTCTCGTTTACGTTACCTTTCTTTAATGGTGAGAAAAAAAAATGTAATTGCTCTCTTTCTCTCTCTTTCTTCGTCCTTCTTAATAATTTTAAATTTAGATATAATTTTAATTTAAAATATAATCTATTTATTTTTAATCCTTTTTATTTAAAATGATCTATTATCATTTCTTAAAATTTTCAATTGGACCAATTTTGGTCCGGCTGTTATTGTTCCGTTTATTTCCTAACCGAGGAGGAGCTGACAAAGTATATTTCTCCTTTTACTTTTACTCCTTCGCCGTCGTTGGCCCTTTTCCACCATCTTTCACATAAGCTGTAGATCTCTTTTTGTCTACCAATCTCGTTCTCCTTCTCCGCCATCTCCTCCTTCCTTTGAAGTTGGCCTCTGTTGAGCCGTCAACCTTCCGCGGAGTCCGCTCCGCCGTTTGCCGCCGAGCCCCGTAGCCCGCGAAATAAAAGTAGTGTTTCAAATACTAACAGGTCAAATAATTTTTTCTTACCGATGGTGAAAAAGACTAAACGAATCTTGCTTTGATTCTATTAGGAAATTTTCTTTCCTCCGTTTATTCCCATCCCTTTGGCTGAGCAATAAATCATTCATTTTTGGGTCAAACTTGAAAGGCTTAACTTGTTCTGTCTTTCTGTCACTCCTAAGTAGTTGCTTGTCTAAGTTTGAGCGAAGAGGCAAAATTGGAGCAAAGGATAGATGCGGATGGGATGCAGGGGTGGAATACACTAAATCTTTGTTTCTGAGGCCATCAACCTTAGAACTTCATCATAATTTAAAATTTTAGGGTATGTTTGAATATATATTTTTTTATATTTTTAAAAGTTATTTTAGATAAAAAAATAAAAAATAAATTTATAATATAATGAAAAAATATTTTTATTTTTATTTTTAAATTATATATTTAAAAAATAATTTTTAAAAATAAATTGATAAATAAGTTCTTTTATTTTTAAAAATAAAAAACAAAAAACCCTTAATGATTTGTTTCTTGTCAGATTCATTGGTTTTTTCTTTTTCCTCTGTTTTTTTGGGGGGGCTTTATTTATTCATAAACTCCTGGCTATCAAAGGAACGTGTTTATAACGGGGCCGCGTTTCAAGTGTGGTTTGCATTTTGGAATATATAAAATGCCCAGATTAGTGATTCCGTTAGTCCATTAACTGAAGAGTAACAGTAGGATCAAAAGTGATCCAATTAAAATTTTAAGCGATTATTTTAAATAAGGAAAATAAAATCAAATAATTTTTATTTTAAGGGGTCAAAATTATATTTAATCCATAATTTCATCCAAATAATATGTTTGGCACCGGAGAGGTAGGAAAGGAGGGGAAATGACGGGAAAATAATGAGAGAGAATGGAGAAGTAAAAAAGAGAAATACGGGGAGGATTAAATTATTATTTTCTTTCCTTTTATTTAAATGTATGAAATTATACAATAAATGATAATGAATAGTTAAAACAAAATATATAACTAATGAGTAATTCAGCATTCATTTTTTTAATTGCACCCCATTAGTGAATTTTTTTCAAAAAAAAAAATCTCACTCTAAATTTTTTTCTTTTAAAAAATGTCTTTGTAAAAAAGATGTGGCAAGTCAATATATAATAATAATATTATATTATAATTTTTTCTTGAAAATTTTATAAAAAAACTATTATGAGTTAATTTAGTATAACCCTTAGTTAATAAAGTTAATAATAATTTAACTTATATTCATCCTAAAACTATTATTAGTTGATTAAAATAAAAATGAATTTGGTTCTGCTTCATATAAGCAATTGACAAATTAACTGATAATTGATAAGTTAATTAATAGTTAATAACCTATAAGTAATAACTGATAAGTTAGTTAATTGTATAAAAATATTTTATAAAATTAGTCATTAAACTAATTAAAATTATAAAATAAAAAAATTCATAGAAATAGACATATAAATTAAAATAATTCATATGAATAAAGGACATGAATTATTAATTAATAAAAAGAATCAAGATAAATTTAAAAAAATTTAAAAAGGTAGTAACTTATAAGTTATAAATTATTCAAAATAATTTATTAAATTAAATTTTATTTTTTAATATATTAATATACAAAATACTTCTAGAAGTTAGATTATAATTTATTAATCAGGTTAATAAAATTATAAACTAATTTATTTATTATATAAAATAAAATTATTGTATGAGTAAATAAATATGGATCATAATTATCAAATTTAATTCTTATTAATAAGAAAAAAATATGATTTTATGTATTTTATTAGAAAATTTTCACAACTATGATATATACTTTTTACATGTTAAATAAATTTTAAAGAAATGAAATATAATTAAAATTGCAAATTTTATTCATATAATAATAATACATTGAAAATGCAAACATAAATTAAACAATAAAATAGAGTAAAAATTGTAAATTAAACAAATAACCTTTTGAAATCTTCTAATTTGAAGAAGACAAAATATTAAAAAATAAAAAGCATTAGGGAGTAAATCATAAATTGCCATTATGTTCTCCCTAAAACAAAATTCCCAAATGAATAACAGTATGGCACATAATTTTCCTCTTACTTTCTCTCCTCTTTATTTTCATCCACTCAAACAAACTTTAAAAGTGATTATTCTATATATCATTCAAATAAAAATTACAAATTATATATAATAAATTATTAACTAATGTCATCGGATGTAAAATAAATTATATACAATCAATCATTATAGTTAAAAATTCTAATAATCAATTATTTTTGTTATTATGCTAAGCAAATTACATTCTTGGTGCATTTGATGGATAATTCTACTATACCTAAACCAAAAGTCTGGATATGAATACTTTGATTTAGTGATAATATAATAACTATTAAATCTAAGCCATCAAATTTAAGAGATAAAAAAATGGATGATTGATATAAGTTACTTATTGAAAAAATAAATATTACTTATGTGATATTAATTTTCTCACTCTCATATTTTATACTTTTTACAAAAATGACCATATATACATTAACGTAATAGATAGGTCTAATTTTATATTTTTTTATGTTTTTCTAAATTTTTTATTGAAAATAAAAATAAAAATATATTAATTAAATTTTTAATAAAGAGCAAACACTTAATTTTTCATTTAACATAATGGAAAAACATGTAAATAGTTTACATTTTGAAAAGGAATATTGAAATAATATTTTTTTACATTATATACTTTTAGATATAATAGTATGATTATCGATTAATTTTTATTATAGCAATACTATCATTTTTAAATTTAATAATCAATTTATTTAGATATTTTTTGCATTAAATGTGAATTTGTTATTTTATTATAATTTTTGAAATAATTTTTTAATTTTTTATAAATTTTTTTAATGTTAAAATTTATATATCTAGTAATGATTTAAAAGGAACTTTTATAATGGATTATTAATATTAGGTTAATATTATTGGATTGATAGTGATTTGTATAATAATTTATTGGGTTATAAAATATATTCAATAACTAATACATGTGATTTGCATATAAATTATTTATATTGAGATAAAATTATAAATGATAGATCATGTATATAATATATTAAAAAAATTATAATGAAATTTTTTACTTATAAATGTATTTTTAATTTTAAATGTTAAATATTTTTTATAAAATTTCTATTCTCAATGAAAATAAAAATGGAAAATAATTAAAGCAAATACACAAATTCTTTATTTTAATGAAAAATATGAACTTCCAAATTTTATATACATAGATGTATAATATTAAAAAAATAGTAATACTGATTTAGATGTATTTAATTTTTTAAGTTTTCAATATCTAGGTAACGATGAAGAGTTTTAAAATTAATGATTTAAATACAATACTATTAGTAACATTATTATTTTTTAAGGAAGTATGTAAGATATTAAAATTGAAATTTAAAATTAAATTTTAAATTTTTATATGATGAATTTATGATATTTTTGAAATTTTAAAACTTTAGATAATTTAATAATTTTAAAAATGATTAAATTAAAATAATTTAATCACATCTATTAATATATAAATAGTTATGATTAAATAATTTTAATTTAATAATTTAAAATTTTATTATATTATTTTAAGTATCTGCACATAAACTATTTATCAGTGAAGTATATAACCAATACATTTTTACCTATAAATATTTATAACTAAGTATTTATATATAAATTATTTATTCGTGAATGTATATAACCAAAAAATTTTATTTACATATTTTTATTTATATATGTAAAGAAAAATATTTTTAAACAGTAAAATACTAATAATTATTTAAAAATTATTTATCCATTTTTTAAAATTTATTCTTAAAAAAATTAAAATCATAATCTTGCATACTATATTTAAAATCTAACATATAAAATTAGATTATATACATATAAGTATCAATTCTGAAAATATTATTTCAAAAATTAAATATAATATATATATTATGTAAATCCTAACTTTCAATTTATAATTCTTAAATTTAAATTGAAATACTTCAAATATTTTTAAATTTTATATTTATATACAAAAAAATTTAAATGTTGATTAAGTCAATATTTTATTAAGAGAAATAAATAATAAATTTAAAAGAAAACTTAAGTTATGTATTTCCCTCTACTTTTTTTTATCATAAAATATATTCAATAATTAATACATGTGATCTGCATATAAATTTTTTATATTGAACTAAAATTATAAATGATAGATCATGTATATAATATATTAAAAAAATTATAATAAAATTTTTTATCTATGAATGTATTTTTAATTTTAAATGTTAAATTTTTTTTTGTAAATTTTCTATTCTTGATAAAAATGAAAATAGAAAATAATTAAAGTAAATGTACAAAAAAATTATTTTGATTACAAAATATGCACTTCTTAATTTTATATACGGAGGTGTATAGTATTAAAAAAATAGTATTATTAATCTTAATGTATTTAATTTTTCAAGTTTATTCGTCGTCAAAAAAATTTAAAATTATAATGAAATCTTTTAGTTTTCATTTTCCTTTGTAAATTTATTTTGAAATTTTAATTTTTGTTTTGAAAATTTTCATATATATATATATATATATATATATATATATATATATAAAATAAAGTCTAAATCTTTAAATCTATATCAGAAAAGATATTTAGGCCTAACTTATTTTTATAAACCCATAGGTTCATAAAAAAAAATTGGGATAGAAATAAAATTAGAATAAATTTAAGCCTTAAATTATAAGATTTATAAATAAATAAATTATCTAAAAATTTCTTTTATATATAAATAAGTGTCATTTATTTATTGATTTATCATGAAGGGGATCAATACCTAAATTTTTAGTTTAGATATGGAAGAAATATCCACATTTGATATATAGCATCTGGAATTCTCAATAATGATTTATCGGTCTAATAACTGTTTAACATCTTTTAATAGGCATTTATCTCTATTAAACTAATAGCTACTCAATTTGTTTTTATTTTAATTGAAATTGAGATTGTAGAAAGACAAAAACATAAGATTTGTAGCCATGCGAACATGATTTTGTTTGTCTATTGTCTGGATAGTTCTTATTCTAACAATATAATAAGGAAAAATTTATTTTCTCTTTCTTCTTCTTTTATCGTATTTTTGAATAATTTAATGCTAAATTTTTTTTTACATCATTCAATTTAAATTTAAATAAAACTAAATTATAAATATAAAAATAAATTATATATAATCAGTTACTTAAATTATATTATCAATTATCAATTACATTTATAATTAATTGCTCCATAAATATATCAAATAAATTAAAATATTTTAATAATCATTTATGGACAATTATCAAATTAAATTAAAATCTACTTAATGTAACTATTATTTTAATCTTACTTAGAGTTCTTAAAAATAATAAACAAAAAATACATGTTCCGCTCTCACATTTTATTTCTCTAATTTCTTCTTTCTTCTTTTATCATAAGGAGAGTGGTTTTATTTGCTCTCTCATAATCTTTGAACCAATTAATTAATTAATATTATTAACTTCCAATTTCTAAATTCAATTCACACCCTCAATATTGAATCAACATAATAAATGATATTTATCTAAATATTTAAAAAATTGAAGTCAAGTAGAATTTAAATAAATTTTAGGTGTTAATAAAATCTAGATGTCATAATTTAATGATAAAATCACAATAAATATTTATAAGGAGGTGAATTACACATTTCTTTAGTATGAAATGATATTAACTCTTTGAAACTAAGTCAGTCACTATTAACCAACTACTTTAATACCTCTTCGAATTTCAAGAATTGTGCATAATTCTCATTGATGGGCTTGGATGAATTTCTTATTTATTTATTTTTTAAACAATTAGCAAAGATTAAATAAAAAAATAAGGATTTAATATATACTTTCTTTGCATCACAAAATATGGATGATTCTTCCTTTTTTCCTTACAATGACAAATCTGGCACAAAGATGCATTGAATTTTTATGCCATTGATAGAAAGATTATCTTTATTTGATTTAAGGTGAAATTTTATCTTAGTTCTTCATTTTAGTTTCATAAAATTCTACTCCCTCGTATTCTACCTATCTATCCTAAAAAATTTCCATTAAAAACATTCATGATAAGCCACTGATCTTGTAGCCACCATGCAACTCTAGACTGCCAAATTAAAAAAGTGAGAGGTGAATTTCTTTATCTAATACCAAACTGTCAAATCAATTTTTCTTTGAATTTTGCTCATTTGAATTTAGTTCCGTAAGTTTTTTTCTTTTATTTGATTTATCAATTTATATTGTCATCGTAAATTTTAGATATAATATGGTTGTGGATTCTCATATTTTTCATATTGAAATTAAAAATATAACTAATGTCTATTTTGCATTACTGTTTTGTATTATTCTATCTTTATTTTTTGATATATTCATTCTTTCATCTTCAAATTCGGTTGAAGACCTCTTAAGATATTTGACCCTAGATATGCTCATATGTAGTAAATAATTACACATGGCACTTTAAAAATGGAATGTGAAAATCTTTTGGCTAGTGCTATTGCTAAATATGGTATAAGGTGATGGAATTAGAAACAAAGGTAGGATTTCTCATCTTCATTTGAGATTTAGAATTTTTTTTAGGGTGAGGAGGAACATGTATGTGATATAAAAAAGTAGGTGTTATAGAAATACATATAGATGGTATTTGGTTCATAAAATATTTTTAACATTATCGAAAATAGTTTCAGAGGAATATTATATTCTCATATTTGGTTTAAAGTCCGAAAAAAAATATATTTGAAAATGTTACATTCCTAAGAATATTTTTAGTCCAATTTTCCTCCAAAATATTCCCATAAGTAGAGGTAGGAATTTCATATTTCCATGGGATAAGAATGTTAATGTTAAAATAAAAGGATAAAATTATCCTTACATTTGATTCTTTTTTTATTTATCACTTTATTAAATAATTTTAATTTAAACTAAAAAATAATTATCAATTTATTTTTAAAATATTATTATTATTAAGAAATATAATAACATTAATTTTTTAACTATAATTTCTTTTCTATTGTTTCTAATGTTTGAAAGATTATTTTAATATAATTATATACACATATGATTTTTTATTAAAAATAATACAACAAACTTGGAATTTTTTTAAAAAAGTATATTTATATATAATAAAATAATAATATTTTTAAATTATAAAAAATTATAATATAAAATTTAATACCAATATGAAATATAATTGTAAAAATGATTTAACCATGAAAAATTGTAATTTTATAAAAAGAGAAATACCAAATATATCTAATATTATGATAATAACTTAAAATAAATTATACTTACTTTATTTTGAAAATTGATCTAATAATAATACTAATAATTATGATAATAAAGTATAACATATTAAATATAATAATTAAATATAATAAAGTGTAAAGTATTTTTATATGTATTTTAATGAACTTTTAAATGTTGAATATTGAAATTTAATTTATTAGGTGTCAAAAATTTTTAATTATTTATATAATTTTAAATAAAAATATGATTTATTATATTATATTTTATAATAAAAAAATTGATGAGGATATTTTTTAGATAATCCCAAAACTTATAAAAATATTAATATGAATCAAATATAGTAATATAGCATATCTGGAAATCTGACAAAATGTTCTTAGAAAAATTTATAGTAAATCAAGTATAGAAATATTACATTCTTATTAATTAAAATTTCAAGAATTACATTTTAGGAATGTATACTTTCTTACTTTCTTAAGAATGTAAGATTTCGCCAATCAAATGTTATCATAGATGCAACCTACAAGGAATATTTATTCTCATATTCAGTTCAAATTAATCATCAAATCCATCTCGCTTTTCTTAATTAGAATTAAATAATGGAAAGAAATGTGAGAAAAGAAAATTTATCATGGCTAGATAAAAGAACTTTAGAAACTAGAAATTTTTGCAAAGATACTAAAATGGTTTGTTGTTAATTTGTGAAAAAAAATTGCAAATGTAATATTGCAAGGTAATGGAGTTTATATTGCATGTTTATCTACTCTTGGTCATCATAATATTATATTATTTTTTTAATCATCCTTTTTGCTAACTTATTGACTTGGGATTTTTTTTACTATTTGAAAATGTTATGCAAATAATTTGGTAGAATATGCTAAGAAGTGCCTAGAAGATTATAACTAAGAAATCATTTTATTCATATAAGAAATAACTTTTTATATGAAATTAAATTTTTTAGGAAAGAAACTTCTTATGTGAATTTATTAGAAAGTATTCAAAATTATTTAGTTAACACATAAGAAGTAATACTTCTTACAAAGTAATCTCATATATCTTGTTTAATTCAATTTTGAATATCTTAATAAGTGTTAATAAAATGATTATATAATATAAATTAATAAATTTTAATTATTATTAATTAAATTTAATAAAAATAATTTTATTATTATATTCATAAATAATATAAAAAGTAGAACTTATCTAAATGAGAGGTGAGTAAGTAGTTTTCTATGCATTATGAGAAGTAAGATTCCGATAAAGTTCTATTTTCTTTAATTTATAACATAATAGTTAACTAAATAATCAATTTTTTTCTATTTTTAGAAAATAAAACTTCCATTATTATTAAGGTAAACCAAACGACTTCTAAATTAATTTTAAAATGTTTAAAGTCAAACTTAAAATTGTGACTAAGTTAATCTTAAATTGTTTAAAGTCAAATAATAAATTAAATGTTTGTCATTGATTCAAATCTTTAAAGTATTAATATAATTCTAGTCAAATTTCAAATTAAATGTTTGGTATTGATGTATACGTCTTTGACTTAATTTCCTTATATCAAGGCTAAACTTCTCTTTAAGTGTAAATGTGTTACAGGAATAATTTGGTAGGATAAAGCTTACATATTATTTTGAAATTATGACTAGTTTGATTTTGAGATGTCTTAAATCAAATTTCAAATTAAATGTTTGCTTGGTTTAGATGATAAAAAAGCTTGGTAGAATAAATCAAATTTCAAATTAAATATTTGTACTCGGTAGAATAAAGCTTAATGTTGTTTTACATTTGGGACTAAGTTAATTTTGGGATGTTTTCAAATTTTAAATTTCAAATTAAATGTTTGTGCTTGGTTTAGATGATGAAAAAATTAATTTAATATTTTATTTTGTAATTTTGAGCTAAAGTCAACTTTCACAATTAATGCTTGTACTTAATTTAATCGTCATTGACTACTTAATTTCCTTATATTAACCATGAACTCCGTTCCAACTTTGGAGATGTTATTTTGAGAATCAGAGGATCCAGCTAGCACCACGTGACAGTCTAAAATGACAACTTAATATTTTTTAATATTTCCATAATTATAGTAACAGCCTAAAAGAAACAAAAGAATAAAAATATAAATATAAAAACTTACTATATATCATAATTTAATAAAAAAGAAAAATTCAAAATCAAAGAAATAATTATCATACAATAAAACGCATGATTCAAAAGATTCTAAAAACATTAATATTAAACATAATTATTAAAATTACTTTTTTTATTATGTAGAAGTTTTCTTCATTCTTTCTCTAAAATCTATAAATTGTATTTAAAATCTACATCAATGCAATAATAAAGCAACCCTGAAAATTAGTTAAAATTTTATATGAAATTTGTGTGTGATATGAGCAAAAGAAAAAAAAAACAGTCGCCCATTTATGATTTTGCTTTTTCCTGATTATTTTTTTATATTTTTACAACTACAATTTCGTTCTACAGTTTAATAGTTTCCATCATATTTTTGTTCCCCTAAAAAAATGGACAATTTTTTCTCTTGAAAATTCATTATTTTTACATTAAAATATAAAATAATTTGTATTTGTCATTAATTTTTAAAAATAAGAAAATTAAAATTTCATTAATCATATCATGAATCCGTAAGAGGCAAGAAGCTCGATGTTTTCTTTATTTCAAAAAGTCTACATTAATTTTTTAAATAAGAATGAAAATATATTAATATTAGTGGGAACAAATAAATTGATTAGAAAAAAGGAAATTTGTGGTCAATATGGTGAGAGATCATTCTGTACTGTCAGTAAATATTCAAAAGCTTGCGCTTGATTTAAATGTTCAAAAGATTAATACAATTTTTTTATATTAATAAAGTAAATATTCAAAAGATTTAAACATTTTATTTTAATGCCTCTGATATACAAATTGAAACAAATTAAATCTAAATGGATAGCTTTTTGTCAAGTTAAGATAAAAAATTCAAATTAACATAATTTTAATTAAACTATATGTTCACAACTAATGAAAGGGAAAATAAGAATAATTTAACTTCTTACATTTGAAAACTGCAAATTATATAACCCACTATAATATGAAAACGTTCAAATTCATTAGTATCGAATAATCTTCAAACTTCCTTTCCGATTATTGCTAACATGGGGTTATATTGGTTTTTTTCACGCTAATTACGATTTTCGGTCCCTTTTTTATATTTATCTCAATTCTTATTAATAATAAATATGTAATTTATGTACTTATCGATAGGTAATAATTTCTTTGACAATTATTAGTATAGATTAAAGGTGTACATAGGCGGGTCAGGCGGATTTCGGGCCGGGCTATCCGGGCCAAACCATGTAAAATTGAGGTCTGAACTCGGCCCGCCCCAATTAAGTTTTAAAAAAATTTAGCCCGGTTCGACCTGGCCTGAAATTTAAATTGAAAAATCCAAAAGTCCGAAAAATGTAATTTTTTCATTTTTTAATAAAAAATAAATTTCTTAAATAAAAAATATATATATTTAAAGAAATAATATGATATTTAAATATATAAAATATTTAATATATTAAATTAATATTTTTATATTAAAAATAATTAGATATAATTATATTTTTAAAATTTTTTAATATATAATTATATTATTAAAAATAAATTATTATAATCAGGTCGGGTTGGGCCGGGCCTATCGGACTTTTTTATCTTGACTTGAACCTGACCCAATTATTAATCGGGCCATAAAAAAAAGTCCCATCAGGCCTATCGGGTAAAAAAAAAGAGTCTAAATACTCTATTTTTTCAGGCCGAACCCATCGGGTCGGGCGAGTCGCCCGACCCATGTACACCTCTAGTATAGACTCATTTTGAATATTAGATAGATTAAAATGGAATATTCAATATAGGGAAAATTAAATGCAATTAAATTGTATATCAAGAGTCCAAAATTATAATTAAGGCTTTCAATTATATTATTATGTAGATTGAGCATGTTACCTAAAATATTTTACAACATTATTCATTATTAATTAATTAGTAAAAATCATGTCTATTATATATATTATATATATATCCGTTCATGACATGGGCAAAAAACTAGTTAAGATTATAAATAGGCAGATATGAAACTTTTACTCATGTTACGATGCTCATCTTTTTATTAAAAAAATATGACCAAAATAAGAATAATTTATGTATAATTAATTATCAAATAATTTTATCAAACATCTAATTGATTCTATATAATCAATTATTTAAAACTTTTTATTAATAATAAATTATATTTATATAAATTATTCTATGACTATGTCAAATGAATCCGAAACGGAAAGTTAAGCATAAAATTATTTTTAAATAAAGATAAAAAATTTATTTTCATTTTATTTTGTTTTAATTTTAGTTTACTTTCATTTACTTTTATCACGTTTCATTTTTAACCTTATTTTATATTTTGTATTTATACCCTTATATATTTTATACTAAAAAATCATTTTTTTTCTAGCACTTTGAAACAAAACATTTCTTGCAAAGTAAACTTAAACCTCTCTCTCTCTCTAAAATTATTCTTACAAAATTAATTCTGTCAAAGATAATATACCACGTGGCATTCAAACAAGCCCTTAAAAACACTTCTTGGTTTCTTAAAGTTTAATTTAGTTAAATAAATATAATAATTAAATCATAATTTTATTTTAAAATGAAATAACAATTATATTATTATCTATTAAATAAATATTCATCCATTCTTTATTATCTATTATATTTTAAAAAATTATTTTTTATATATCTCTTTAGAATTATAATAAAATATTAAATATTATTTTTTAATTTTACTCTTTTATTTTATTAGTAAATGATTTATATCTTTCTTAAAATATTTTAGTATATTTATTTTATCATAATTTTTTTATTTCTAAGTGTGTTGGACTTTATATATAATAAAATATTAAAAAATAATTCTAAAAATTTATTTAAAAATAAATAAATAAAATTATTTTTTAATATGTATAAAAATAATTAATTTTAACGATTATAATAAACAATAAGGACAGATGCAAGTGAGTTTATTTTCACTGTTTACCATTTATTGTCGGCATGATCCGTAGACAAAATAGTATGGGATCTTTGGCCTTTTTATAGTTTTTGAGGAAATCAATGCACTTGCAATATTCACAATTCACAAATATGTTAAAACAGAATGATCATGTAATGCTGTATTTTGTTTGTATATTATAAAGAGGGCACTTGATTTGAGACTATATTTTTTTAATGGCAAATATAAGTTGCTTTGCCAGCACATCCTTAGATCAATTTGATTGTAGCTACCTTTTTTCTATTTTTAAAACCAAACAGCAAGGGCAAGCACACCGCATCTAAATAATTTAAGACGACAAGTACTGGTACAAATATCAATATAAAATTATAAATTCAGGGCAATAAAAATAAATTTGGAACACCTCCTTGTCTTCTCATCAACCAGAAGCCAAGATTTAAAACTTTATATAACTATATATGTTATTTAAAATATTTTTATTGAATTTTAAATTTCGCTTCATTAAAGTATTAAAATAAGTAGAATTACAGCAGACTCATTCACAAAATAAGATTTTTATAGAAAGCATGTGAATGTATTAGCCTTCGGACCACAATGATTAGCTTATACCAAAATAATTAAGGCATATTACATTTCCTGAGTTTTAATTAAATCATACTTACACCTTTTTTATTTTCAAAATATATACTCACATCTCTTATTTGTAAAAAGCAAGAAGGTAAGAAGTTACTGCATATTTTTAAAAACATGAGGAATCTGAATGTAATTAAATTAATTGCAGGGGTGAGTATAATTTATTTAAATAATTAATACCATGAGTTTGAATTCAAAATTTATTTATGTGTTAAACAAATTATTATTCTCATTAAAAAAAACACTAACCAATCAATGTATTAATTAATTGGGAATGACAATAGCAAACTTAGGATCCAGACATACTACAAATTTCAGGCATGGAAAGATATACGGAAGCAATGGCATCACTTTGCTACGAATTTACAGTGGGAGAATACCAAGCTGCCCTAGTTTATCGGATAGGGGGGAGATTGCACTTTAAAAGTTAAAGGACTGGTCAACTCTTGATACTAAAATGGTGGGGTTAAAATCTTGATAAATAATAATAAATTAAAAAACATATTTAAATCTATTTCTTTCATTTTTTCAATATCCTCATTTTATTAACCTAAATATTTTTAATATAGAAAATTCACAATTTCACGAAGTATGAACTGTTCATAAGGCGACCATACCCATTGAATCAATAAAAATTGTGAATGGGTAGCCCGAATCTTGAAATTTGTGTTTCGCAGAGATTAAAAATAAAATGATAATGATATATATATTAAAAATAAGATTTAAAATTGAATTTTGAAAAAAATTAAAAATTATCATTAATTCCCACTTGGATGTAAATAAAAAAATAAAAAAGGACTATTTTTTATTTGGATGTATAAAAAATAAAAAGAAAAGAAGGATAAAATAAAATTTCTCTTATTTAAATAGAAAGGTAAGAAAAAAAAACTAAAATAAATTGAATGATAATATTTATAATTTTGTGAAAGCCTAATTTCAAACTTGTCTTGGAAGCAGGTATCTGAAATCTCAAATAAAAATATTAAATATGTTGACTTATATTATACGTAAATTTTCATTTTTCAGGGGAAAATATTATGTGAATATTTTTAAATAGAAGATTAATTTCAAAATAATACAAATCATCTTAATAGATTTGATTTTCTTCCTACAAGTTATTTCATATTTAATTCTACACTTTTAGTTTTATCTTTTAATTTCAAGTTATTATACTCATTCCACTAGATTTTTAAGTCGGACAATATACATATATGTAAAATGTTATATATATAAAGATAATTTTTCAATAACTCTAAATTAAAAATATGAAATAAATAATTATTTAAAAAGTCAATCGATAACATTGTTATAAATATATAAATCATGAAATTCTAAAATCAAACTACAATCCTAAAATATTTATCATGTATAACATAGATATTAGAATTCAAGAAAAAAATACATTATACAATCGTTTTATACTCCCATTGTGACAAATAAAATTATGCACGTTAAAATAAGAAATGAGGATGAAACATAAATCAATGTCAAAAATATTATGGACAAAAAAATATATGTAAAATTAATGAGTAATAATAATTATAAATACTCTTAATTTGTGCTATTAGAAGGAAGACAATTTAAATAAAACATTTTATATAATTAATAGTAAATTTAAATAAAATATTTAATTATAATTTAATTTAAAACAAAAAGTACGTCTCTTTATATTTATATACAAGAGGACTCTAATCAATAAATGGTTAGTTCAACAATAACATGTCAAGTCCTGGAGTGTTTCAAACTTAAGAAATCTTGAATTCGATTTTTGGATGTGTTATTTTTGGAAAAATATTTACTATTTTCTGTTCATATATGACAAGAAAACAGACTCAACTCTTTTTTTTTTTTCCTGTTCCATCCATTTTTTACCCTGCAATTAAGTAAAAGAAAATAATGTTTTTTTCACTCTTTTTTATTTTCTTGTGTTATTTTTTTTCCTTTCATCTTTTTTGGAAATAAGCAAAGGGTAAATAAAAAATTAGTAGACAAATTTATAATGTTCAATTCAATTGATATGAAAATTTTAAATCTCAATTTCAAATTTCATTTTTGATAATTATGGATCTGTTTAGATATATTTTTTTATTTTAAAAAATAATTTTTTTATTTCAAGAACCATTCTTGAATTTAAAGAAAATAAAAAATAAAGAGTGTTTGAATAAGTAATTAAAAGGAGGTTTCATTTAATTATAAAATTGGTAGTCTAAATAGTAGAATAAATTAAGAAAATATCAAAAATTTATTTTTTATTTTTTATTTTTAAGTTATACATTTAGAATTATAATTTTTTAAAAATAAAAAATAAAAAATTATTTTTAAAATTAATAAACAAACGAACTCTATAATATTTTTCAAAATAAAATCAATATCACAAATATACCTAAATCCATACAAGACTTTTTCTCTACGCAACATAAGTCCATAGAAAATCATTTTCCATGTGACCTATTGAACGGCACTTGACAAAAATGCCCCAGTCTTTGTCCGTATTCATTGAATTTTTCTAAAAATTATTAAAGAAATGGGAAATCATAATCCTAATTGTTTAAATATTTGATGGCAATTCTATCTCCTCCTATGGCATAGTCTTGTATATTATTACTTTCACATAATTCTTCAGTTCTAGAGAGTTTTGAAACTTGTTCGCATTCATTTGGATTTTTTTTTTTAAACTATAAAATAGATTTCTCGCGCATGTGGATATGCGCTGTGCCCAGCCTGGCCCGGGACTTGATATTGTTGACGTCGCATGCGTGATTGCGGTGTCTTGTCCAATTTCAAAGTGTTAATTATAGATACCGGTTAGAGATAAACAAATAATAATAAGATTCAATGGAAAAATATAATAATTTTTGATAAATTTTATTTATCAACAAGCAGTATTTTAAATTT
Source organism: Sindora glabra (assembly GCA_020226215.1). Lineage (NCBI taxonomy): Eukaryota > Viridiplantae > Streptophyta > Magnoliopsida > Fabales > Fabaceae > Sindora > Sindora glabra. The sequence goes on from CM035233.1 coordinate 57,097,741, forward strand.
CTGAAATAATTTTTATTAAAATAAAAAATGCCTATTAATACTTTAATTTTGAGGTATTTGCCTCATCTTCTATTCCAAAAAAAAAAAAAACAAAGGGTGATACTTAGGTGCATATGACATTACTTGACGTATTATCGCCAAAATCTGAATGTGAAAATAACCGAATTCGGATAGTTCCCTTGATCAGGTTTTACTTTTTAGCCACCAAAATTAGCTGTAGCTTCGCTGCTCCCCATAAGTATCGTCACGTGCGAAGCCTGTCCGCATGATAGGGCGGCTTAAGCCCTGCAAAGAGATTGAAACTTTATTTCAATTAAAATTACTAATTAATAATTATTTTTTACTAAAAGATTATTAACTTTTATTTTTTTCGATCATAAAAGTAATAATCTACTTATAATATATATATATATATATATAATTAAAATTTTAAACCCACTAATGAGAAAAATAAAATCTTTAAAATAATATCAAGTAAAACTATACTGATTAAGATATTAATAGTTAATTTTTATATTTATTTATGAAAATGAATAATTTTTATTATTTTATTTAAAAGAAATCTCACTGTCAATTTAATGAAAATAAAATAATAAAAGATATTATAGTCAATTTTAATCAACAATAATTTATTAAGTTAATGAGTGTATTTATTATGAAAATATAAAAAATAAATGAAGTTAATTTAAATATTTTAAATTAATATTTTTATTAAAATTATTTATATATTTTTATTATTTTATTATTATTAAATTAGTAACATAATTTTTACAAAAAAATAGAAATTGCTAACTTCTACGTATAAATACGAAGGTTATTAATTCTCTTTTTATTAAATTAAGATTATTATTAATTTATGGTTATTTTTATTTCAAATTATTCTACTATTCAACTTAAAAATTATTTATTTAGTTTTTGGAATTATAAATACATTTTATTTAAGTATAAATATTTTGTTAAATAAATTAATATATGAGATGTAAGAAAATTTGTATTTGTAATATTCTACAAGTTATTTGAGATTCCTCAATTAATTCCTTTGGTGAGATTTTTATAATGTAGAACATAAATACCGCTAGTCATTTTTAAGTATATTTAGGCGTGGATAAGAATTATTATATCATTTATATTCTCCCTGTCTTCGTTTCTTAATGAATTTTATTTACCATTTTCACATATAAAATAGCTTAATGGTCAAACTACGTCGAATATTCATATCTTATTAATTTGGAAAATACTAACCAACCCAAAAAATATATGCGGAACAGTGCCCCGAACAAGGCAAGATCGTTTGTGTGCGTTGATTGGCCATCAATATTACGTTCAAAAGTTTAATCCTACGTCTGCTCTATTTCTGGCACTTGATGTCGGGGGAAATAGCAGTGCTCTATTAATTTACAATTTTCTTTGATCCTGAATTTTGAGCACGCGTTGTGACGATACCAACATCATCATAAAATTTTCCCAATAATATTTATATTTTGCCAAATAAAATTGTCAAATTTAGCCTCCAAACAAATATCTATTTAAGGATCAAATGTTAAACATATCATGCCTTTTTTATCCGATAAACGATCTTAAATATGTCATTTTTTTACGAGGAAAGTATACCTTATGGTATGAGCCAGTTGACAATTTATTCATATATGTTATTTAAGGTATTAACAAAAACCAATTTGTAATTTACATTGTTAATATTTGCTTACTTATATTACGTTTTTATCAAAATTCAATAAAAATTATTATATGTAAATCATGTACTTTTTTATTAATCCTGATTTAACCTAATTTTATCCTAATTTATTCATAATTGCTCCCATCATTTACAAGTTATTCTTTTAAAACTGAAATGTTGGGACCTAATATTGTGGAATAAATGGAAAAAAGAAATGATATAAATCAAATTTTGAGAGTTTCATTTCAGTTTAACAAAAGAAAGAGGAAGAAAAACATAAGAGAAGCAAGTGCTAAATCTTATTACATTTGGACTGAAAATAAGACACATATGATCATGTTACAAATAAAACCATGTCCCAACTGAATGATGTGTATTTTTTTTTATTTTACCAAAATGTTAAATATTGAGAAAAAATCTTGAAAGGAAACATGTTATATTAATTTTTTTCCAAAAAAATATTTTATATGAACTAATTAAAATTTTGAGAGAATTATAATGTAACATCTATCTTTAAGGGATGAATTTAATATAGATATTAAAGATTTGTGTGTACTTAATAAAACAAATTTTTTAAAAAATTGATGTAATTTATATCTTTCATATATCAATTTAATGGTTTACTAAATATTTATGAATTTAGCTAATATGACCCTTATTCTAATAGAGTTATAATGATGTAACAAAATTAATATGTAGATATTAAAACAAGACCTCACTCACCTTTGGCCAATGGGTCACTATTTTAGGTTTAATTGTAATTATTAATCCTCCATTACTTGAATAATTTTTGTTGCTATTCAATTCAAAAAACTTCAGTTTAGTTTATTATTGGAATTATTAGTTTAAACTTATTTATTGAGTCGGACCTCGTGAATTAAGCTCAAGTATTAAATGCAAACTTCGATTCTAAATATATTTATAATAATTTTTAAAAACTTTTCATTACTAAATTAAAATTAATTGATTTAATATTTAAATAACTGTAATTTATTGTAATACATATAGGTGAGTACATAAAAAATTATATTCTATGTGTCTTTCCCCTCCTCAAGCAATAGTTATTTTTTGTTTTGAAATATTAAAATATTATTTTGACTAAAAAAGAAATATTAAAACAATATAATTTTACCTTTTAAATATTTATAAACATTAATTTCTAATTCACACTAAAGGATCAGCACAAGTTTAAATTGTGCTTTGAGAATTATTATTGGTGTCTTGTATTCTACCAATGGACATTAAACCTCCAAATACTAACAATATCGGTACTTTATATTGTTTTGTATTAAGTTTTGGGTGAATTTTTAACTCTTTTATAATAGTATATACAAGATAAATATATCTAGATTATGTTCTTATTTTATTGTAATAAATAAAAATTATTATTAGCTTTGCTTAAATCCATGAGCTTAAAATTAAATTCATGAACTTTGACCTCGACGGGATTCAATAAATCCGCGGGCAGACCTAGTTGTAATTAAAGTCGGAACCTTTTCGATTTGGAGATGAGCTGACATTAAAAGGTGATGAGTGGTGGATAAATTAAAATTAGCACATGAAATAATCAAAACGTAACATTAGAGTTGGTAAGTTTTAATACAATGCAATAATCTGACTCAAATACTATTATTTTATGAGTTTTAATTGTAAGTGGATCAACCCACATAATATGAATAATAAATGAATTTGTTTGAGATTGTCTAAAAATTAAATAAATTAATATGTCAATTTATCTAAAAATTATATTAGATTTTAAAAAAATAATTTATAACTAAATTATAAATAATTAAATATAATATAAATAAAAGATTTGTTTTTAATTAAATAAAAAAAATAAAGTACTTAATTAATGAATAAACATACTTTTAGTGAAAAAATTGGCAATTAAATTTAATAAATAAATTTATAATATAAATTTTATTAATTAAAATTATTAAACAAATTAGACAAATTAATCCATCTTAACAAATTTATTAAATAAATTAACTTAATACGATATAATTATTATTTGAATCAAATTTAGGTTGAATTTATTCATATTATTACTAGTTTTCTACATGATATAAATTCAACATGTGATCATGAGTTTGCTAGCCTTATGTGACATACATGAAAAGTTTGTATTATCTGATGATTTTACTATACTAAATTTTACACTCCCACACCTTTATCTTTTTGATGATAGTGCTTATTATTCTATGTTTTTAAATAAATTATTATGCCCTTCTCTCAAATTAACGAATATCACATAGATCTTATCTCTTATTTAAAATGCTATACAAATCTACCTTAAAATGAAAAAGGGCACTACATAAAACCTAATTAAGACTAATAAAATAAACATTTATTAAATAAGCCAAATTTAAGCATGATAAACATGCCTAACAAGTTAGATTAAGTCAAAACTCGCATTAGTCAAGCCTAATTTGTTAAGGCTCATATTTAAACAGATTTATGAAAAGTTGATTTTACTCATACAAAAATTTATAAAATTTGTAGGCTCTATCTTATAAATGAATTTAATTCATAGGTTAGTTCGCGGTTTGCACAAATTTGATCTATGTAAACCGAACCCTTTTGAATTCATTCTTTTGTGAGCCTACTTTTATTAAGTTTGGTTCCTACTCGCTTGACATCCATAGTCAAATTACCTAAAAAATAGGTATTTTTCTTTCAAAAATAACTCTTGAAACCCATCATTCATCGTCCTCGTAATCCCTACTGAATATCCCAATTAGCAACATTGCTAAATCTTTGTCTGCTTCACCATCTGTGTGCACAAACAAATTGGAATTTCAAGAATCTTCCACAAAACTGTAATCAGTTCCTGCTGAATTATCCTCTATTGTATTGCAATAACCAATATATCTAATGCTTGATGGCTACAATTTTTATATTTGAAGTTTTATTTATTTATTTATTAGTTTTCATAATGGTTGAGACTGTGATACCACAAACGAGATCTCCTAAATTCTTCTTGGGGTTGAGGCTCACATGGCAAATATTTTCCGTACCCTTTACATAGAATTGCCCCTCAACCCTTCGCCAAGCAATAAAACCCAAGGAAAGGATAGTTTTGTTGATATTTATGTTATTAGACTGATTTGTCGGAGTAAGAAATGGGAGAAGAAATCAGAGTACAAGTCCAATCACTGCACAAAATGTCTATCTCTGTACTTAGTGATATGACATGCCTTCCCTTTTTTTGCTCAGCGAAGGTAAGAATATTTGTTTTTGGGAGGTGGGAAATTACACTGAATCCCACCTTTTTTTTCTACCCAATTTACGCCTCCTCAACATTTCACCCCCAAAGCCAAACAAGTGAAATTTACCTTCTCACCTCTCATTTCAGCCGCTCATTTGCTTTTTTCCCTCCTTTCCCTTATTTCAAAAAGAGCGTTCAACCCCACGGCCCCATCATTTAATTCTGTTAGCTTACAGTTTGGCCAATGTAATTATACTTAATTTATAGATGAAATACATCATCTAATTTACATTTCAAGTTTGAATTACTGCATTTCACTTATTAATTATTTCTAAATTTATTATTTCAAAATCAATTCAATTATTCTTAAATTAATTTTATAAATAAAATAAATTTTTAACTTTAAAATTAGTATTCTATGAATAAAATAAATCCATCAAATATCATCAAATATAAAATAAATTATATATAATAAAAAATAACTAATATCTTAAAAATATTAATTTATTTAATTTTATTATTTTATTAAAATTATATTTTTATAAATAAAATTGATGAAATTTATAAGAAATAAATTACTTAATCATAACATATTGTAATATAATTTTTTTGGTTAAATAAAATAAAATTTAAAAGCAAAAATAATTGGAAGGAATTTTTTATGGGATAGGGGCTTTCTCTTCTACGGTTGGCAAAGCTGACGGTCAAAGATAAAATTCCAATTCATGTACAACTAAAAATGAGAAGCGAATAATGCTAGAATGGAAAGTATATCATGTTATATACTATGTGTTTTAAATATTTTATTTTAATTATTTTATCAATATTATTTTTAATAATAAAATATTTATTAACATAAATTTATTAATTAAAATATTATTATATATAATATAATAAGTTTATATTTAGATATCAATATATTACATGTAAAATTTTTTTATTTTAAGCTAATTAAATTTTTTAATGAAAATCATGTTATTATTTTTTAATATAATATAATTTTTCACTTTTTATTCTTTTAAATTACTTAGGCTTGTATATAAAATAAAAAAATACCAAGAAATTGTTATTAAAAAACCTCAATTCATAGATACTTACTTATTTTTGTATATTTAGATATGTTTCACCTGAGAATTTGAAACTAAAAAATAGAAATGATTTGTTATTATAATTTTAACATAATGCAAATAGCTTATATTTGGATTTGATACATTAAATTATTAGTTATATTTTTTTCTCAATGTTGCTCTTCACAATTTCACATATTACATAAAGAAATTCAATTTCATCTTATTTATTTTTATTTTTGTTTTATTTTATAAATTTTTTTAATAATAATAAAAATTAAATTAATAAAATAGATATTTAATTTGAAAAATGATAGTATATATATTATAAAGCTTGTGTTTAATATAATTTATAAAATGAGAAAAGTATAAAAGAAATACACATATTATATTTTTATAAATGCACATGTAATACTTTAATTTTTAAATAAAACTTACTTAACATATTTTAAATATATTTAGAGAACTTAATTTCAGATGATGATATATAAGAAAAATAATATGTATAAGTATCATTTTTTTTAAAAAAAAGTATTCATTGATATTGAACTTTTAATTGAAAATAATATTAAATTTCATTATTAAATTAAGTATTTTAAATAAAATTTATGCATTAATATTTAAGAAATAATTGAAGAAGATTATTTCAATAATAATTAGGATATAATTTTGTACTTATACCATTTTTTTAAGACAAGGTCTTCCATCCATTGGGTTGAAATTTAGGGTATGAAAACCTACACTTATTGATAAATGAGACATGGAAAAATGGTAAAGTTGCTATTTAAAAAGACAAACTTTCTATTAATTATTCGAAATCTTTTATTTTCTCGTAAAATATGATATTTGTAAAATGACCCAAAGCATTTTTTTTTCTTTTTCAAGAATTGAATTAGTAGCAGCCGAATGTATAAATTGTGTAAAACAACTCAGATCTTAGGTCAAAATTATAAACAACCCAAATATCATTAGGTGGTGCAAAATATATTGGCCTAGGGGATGTATATAATTATTGTAAGACGATGCAATGCTTCAACCCTATATACAATTAAAATTAGATTCTAATTTTTTTTTCAAATGATAATTATAATAATCATATATTTTTATCTGATCATCATTATACTTTTTCAAGTATTTTTAAATTTTTATATCTTGTAATATTTTATAAGGAAAAGTTATACAATTTTTATCTTGCAATTTTAATTAATGAAGCTGTATTTTTTTCCACAATTGCAATATACAGATTCTCTATTAATAAATATTGCACATTTTAATAAAGTTTGATTTGTTCTTAAAATAAATATAAATATCATAATAATAATTATAAATTGATGGTTTAAATAATTATAATATAATATTATAATAATATTATTATAAACTAAAAAATGAGGACATGTTAACATTTTTTATGCACTTTTAAAATTTATAATATAAACTAAAATTAAAAAATGAGGATGTGTTAAAAAATCTTATACACTTTTACAATTTTTTCATCTAAATATTTTTATATTGTATAATTAAATATATAAAAAAGGTTAGTCTAACAGTCTAATAGATTAAACTTTAAATAATATAACATATTATATTTTATAAATAGGCCAAAAATTTGATCTAAACATGTTTTATTTTATAAATAAATTAGGTTAAGCCATTAAGAATCTTATAGACATGGTGACCTACTTTTAGCTTAATGGTGGGTGATAATTTTTTTAAAATAAAGTCAAAAAATATTAAAAGTTTGACTATAAGTATTTTAATATAACTTGATTGATAGAAGTTTATGTGAACAATTGTATGTAAAAATTAAAAAAAAAAGCCTAAAAAATATAGTGAAGATCACATAAAAACAAATAATTAATATAATTGTTATATTGAAAATAATTGCTTAAACAAATTTTATGATTTAAAAAGATTTAACCCAACAAATTGACAGCCCAACTCAATTTGTTTAAGGTCTACCTCTAATCTAATATATGAGTTCTTTAAGGATTGAAATGGTAAATATCCAAAGACTAACTTCATCAAGTTTCGTATTTCTCTTGTTAGAAATCTTGTTCATTTTGACAGATTTCCTTATGCCACGTGTTCAATGTTGCCATGCCTATACTTCTATTCAAGGCATTGTAGTCATGGCCAAGAATATAATCATCAAAATATTTTTTTTAATATGCCAAAATTAATGAAAATCACATAAATCGAATCAAATTGACTATTGGGTCTGACTTCAATTCATCCCCATGCCTTAGATCGATCTTTGCTTGTCAAAGCTATTACTTTTCCTCCATAAAATAGCGGATCGAGGAATAGCAGAGTAGCAAGAAAAAGACAGAACTTTCCCGAAACTCCTAATTCAGTTGTTTCCGTGAATAATACACTTAATCCTATATCTAGTTCAATAGATTAAGGTATGTTTGGCTGGAGGTGAAAATGGGAGGGGATGTAAATGGAGGGGGTGAAAATGGAGGGAGAGGAAATGGAGGTGAAAGTAATTTCACCTGAATTGTTTGGAATGAGTGAAAATAGGAGGGGGAGTAAGTATGGGTGAAATGAATTTCATTTGTTTGGAATGAGTGAAAATAGAGGGAGAAGGAAATGTGAATGAGTAAAATGACTAAAATGTCCTTTTATTATGTTATGTTGAGATAGTTATAATATTATTTAGTAAAATTAGATAACAAATAATTTAAAGGTGAAAGAAAATATATTAAATTTTTTCTTGAATCCTAACATATTTATATTTATAATTTATAATTTTCATATAATTAATAAATATTAAAGAATGTGCATTATATTTTGTTCAATACTTATGGTGAGGTAGTAAAATTACTATACTATCATTGTTGAATAGAATTATACATATTTGATGATAATAATTTCATTTGTCAAAATTAAATTACTTTTAATTTATTTTATTCCAATAACATTAGTAATATTAAATTATACATTTTTTAAAGACTATAATTAATATATTCTTATTAAATAATTAATTAATAAATGATATCTCAATACATAGAATTAATTAGTAAATAACATATTGCTTCTAATATTGTCAATTTATTTTTTGGTAGCGGAGGATATATATCATGTTCATTAACTGTTGCAGTACACATATACACACATACACATAGAAGCAATAATTTACTTAGCGAGAATAACATTCAACAAAACTAAGGTTCAACGAAAAACATTTGCTTCGTGGGTGCAACATACAAATATTGCGCTGCTCCAATAATTATAAACACAACAAATACCTATCACATTGATTAAATGTTGCAGTGCACATATGCACACACAGACATAAAGGCAATAAGTAACGGAATAAAAATATACAAACTTCTGGTACGAAAATCAATATTACATAAAGTATAATATTGTCGTCAGTTCTCATACTGTACTAATTATACACACACAATACATTACACAACATGGATGTGTCCAGTTACATGTTCCTGTGAATAACCGAACAAAGAGAATGATTTTATCAAAGAACTAACTCCCACCCTACAATGATCAGTGTATAGTCTAGTGTAGCCAACACTTCCAGATCAGGCACATTGTCATGAATTAGTGAAGTTGAAACACCTACAATTAAGATAAACACATAGTCAAAAAACCGCGTAAAGATATGAATAACAACTGTTAGGACATAAATACAAACAAGCTAATTAACTATCGTGCAAACTCAATATAGAACAATAAATAACCACATTATCCTATATTCTTCTCCAAGGTGGCCTTGTATCCTTCCATCCTCAGCAACTCAATCATCTCCAGCATTCGCCATGAGTTGGTACAACAATTGTAGACGAAAATGAGGTGGGACACCAAAGAATTTATTCCTAGCATTCTCATTATCACACAAGAAGTTATAACACATCAGCATGTTATCTTGAAGCACTCCTATGTTTTCCAACTCTCCCCAAACTTCTGCCTCGCTATAGTAACGAGGTCTACTACTTTGAAAGATTGCTACACTTTCTCTAATTGCCTGGGTGTGTTTGTCTGCTACTTCTCTCATTACATCTGTTAACTTCTCCATTCCTATGTCTAGTCTTTCATACCCTTTCTCAATGACATCAACCATTGGTGCTTTTCTTTTAGAACCCTCTGAAGATGAAGTTCCTTGTGAATGAATGGAGGGATTTGAAGGTGCATACTCCTGAGAGTGGTGGGATGGAGGTCCCTCAGAACTGAATGCATCAACATGCTGTGTGAAATTTGGAGCCTCACTTCCCCATTGAAGATCCGGACCAGACATAAATTCAAAGCTATCATTGAGGTCAAATTGGGCACTCTGCCACCTATGAACTTTGTCCCTTGATGTTTCAGCGTTTGCACTAGTAGCCCTGTCTCTAGCAAATAGCTCTAATAACTTGTCATAATTATGGATAGGAGTCCTTTTCCACTTCTGAGCTTCTGGTTTGTCCTGCAAATCAAACATTCCAATGGATAAAAAATCAACATGGATAATCTCTCACTCAGTGCCCCACAATCGAAACATATGTATTTTTGTGCAACACTATAAGTAAAGGCATGCCATTTTAAAATTGATGCCACTTGAATCATTACCGCACAAATCTCGTTCCATACTTCTGGCTCAGCGTCAAACATTCTTGTAGTTGGATTCCAAGCGACTCCACTCCATTTGTGAAACAAGTCATAACACTCGTTAAAGTGCTCCTTCAATGTTCTCAACCTATTTTTGATGTGATGCTTTTGGAAGAATGGTCCAATGGATTCCTTTAACTCCGCTACTATGGTGGCATACGCCACTGTAGTGAAAGTCCCATCAGGTCTGTTGCCTTTGTGGACTTCCTCTAGTAAAGCGTCAAGCAACAATGCATCCATTTCATGGGTCCATTGAAGTGTGTCCCTAGTTGAGCTTTCTCCCCTGCTGTCAGTTTTCCTGTTCCTTGGCATTTTTTATCTGTAAAGCATCAAACAATGGTGATGTTAGCATCAACATTCTGATATTAAAATAGTGAATTCACCAATTAGAAAGATCTTCCCTAACAATCATAGTTCTAGCTCGAGATGACACTTATGTCACATTGATGATATTAATTATTGTTTAAGGTATATAACCATATTGATTAGATTACATTATGAGCACATACATGGAGATAACTTTGAAACTAATAAGAACTCACACATATAACCTTTGCATTCAACATCATCGTAAACGAGACAACATACTTCTGCAATTGTCATACATCATACTAGTGAAATGTCATGTTTACATACAGTACAACTCTTTCAATACAAATGTAAAATATTTAGATAAGCTCCTGTTTATTTGACAAGAGTTATTCTCATCACTCTCAAAGTTACAAAAGGACCCAAAATACAGAAAACTCTATCCATCACAAGTTTAGATGATAGTCATTCCACATTTGGGTGGCTATTCGTTCCCTCAGGAGGTATCCTTCCCGATAGTCTTCCTTATTATTCCGTGCTTCATGGTCCCCAGTATCTTCTATCTCATTGTGCAATAGCTCATGATCCACTTCATCCATCAACCGTGGATCAGGATCAATATTCATCAGCAAATTATGTAGTACACAACATGCTATCGTGATATCTGTCATAGTGGTGAGAGAATAAAATGGTTCCGCTCCACTGGCTATAATAGGAAACCTTTTTTTAAGCACACCGAATGCTCTTTCAATCATATTTCTGAGTGAAGCATGTCGATGGTTAAATATTTCTTTTGTATTATGTGGACCACGTGTTGTGTACTCCTTCAGATGATACCGTACACCTCTGTATGGTGTTAATAGCCCACTTTTCAAGGGATAACCTGCATCACCTAGGTAAAATTTGCCTAGGTTTCATTACAATCATACATACGTACATCACTATCTTCATATCAATCATCAAAAGAACTTCTAGGCAACAAAGTTATCCTATTATTTAAAAGCATGTCATTTTAAAAATCTATCTTACCTCTAGGAATTTTCAACCTATCCCTTCTTTTAGTCAATGCATGTTTAAGGACTCTAGAATCAGACGCAGTTCCTTCCCATCCAGATAAAACATATGTAAATTTCATATCAAAACCACAAACTGCTAACACATTTTGCGTCGGGTAATCCTTTCTGCCTCGAAACCGAGGAGCATCTTATCCTGATACCTTGACTCGTATATGAGTCCCATCTAAGGCTCTAATACAATCCTGTGTTATATTAATTTTTTGAAATTTAAATTAAATAAAGATTGCAATAGGAACAACACACATGAATGAAACAATTTAGCATTCCTAACTAATTAAATTGCCTTGAAATAAGGATAAAATCGACTATTATTGAAAATCTGTTGAGGAACCTCTGATCCTGTAGGTTGAACTAGATACTCTTCGCCAAGCAGAACTAAAGATCGTAAAACATTATGAAAGTGACGACTAATTGTCTCCCCAGATCGATAGAAGAAGAAAGACATAGTCCTATTTTTTACATTATGAGCCAACATGTGCAAAAATTGGGCAACCTGCTCCTCCACTATTGCATACTTAGAATCTCTCACTCTACCAGTTCCTCTCACCTTCTGGCACAGTTGATGGAAAGCATGTGGGCTCATGCGTACAAGACTATGGCATTTATCAGGATGTAATAAGTCTTGAAGTAGTTGTTGACGCATTTGATCTCTTGAACCACTAGACTCATCAACAGGAAGTTGCAAAGAAGAGGCTTGTAATTATAACAATTGCATTGACTGAACAGTATATGATACCATTTGGATAATAAACAGATTACATAAATTTTTCCACTCTTCTATCATGTCTACATTAATGAATTTGAATAGCTCCATCCACTCTTCGAATGAATCATCCATATTGTCGTCCACGACAACTTCTAAGATACCGCCAATGTCTAACTATTAACAAAAAACCATCAGCATGTTATCATGACATGGTATATTCATTACTATGATCCAGGTGAACATGAGCTACAAAGCATCACACATAAGTTTCAAATACACTTGACAATCATGAAATACTACTACTAATAGACAACAGTTAATCACCCATATAGCTCTATAAGCAAGATTAATAGCTATGGATATGGATGTGCATTTACCTTAAGCAATGGTGAGGTACGACTATCAATCTTTTGTTGTTTCCTTGGACAAGGATTCTCACTTTTTCACTGGTTGATCTGTATGTGAAACAGTTACATAAGAAACTCTTCTAATGTGTACTCGTATATATAACAAGAATGAATTAAATACCAATAATTGTGATTGTTTGATTCATTATTATTTATAATGTGAATTAAATCAATATATAATTTTTAGAATTACAATAATTTTAGAGTGACATAAAGAAGATAATTTATTAATTCTGAACCTATATCCGGACATTAATTTTTTTTTGAAATAATTATTTAAAACCTTTATATAGTTGTTTATATATATATATATATATATATATATATATATATATATATATATATATATATATATATATATATATATATACTTAGGATATTCCATCATATCTTCGCAGAAGATTATTTGTACATAAAAAATATTAATAAGTTTGTTAGAAATTTCAAGTAACTTATATAAAAATTTTATGCGTGTCAGACATTAATTTACATCATAGAATAATTATATTTTGATCAACGAAAACTAATATATTGGTGTAAGAAAAAAATCAAATTCACCCATATTCAATTACATTTTGTTCAACAAGTGAAATTTGTATTTTATTACAACCTTTTAACATATTTTCAAATTAATATTAAGTAATTTCTCAATACAAATGACATCACACTGTGCAGAAATTTATATTTTGCCAGCATTCACAATTCCAAACGAAATGATTTAAAAATTAATCTACTAATCTATCATTAAATATTATGTAATATACCATCCACTATTTATAAAATGAAATGATAGTATTCTTACTTATTTATAATTGTAATATGACATCAGTATATAATTCTGTGTAATTTAAATATTCACTAATTACAATGTTCCCTTTTAAGAATTTTAATCAAGTTAGTATTGATTAAATCTTTAAAAAATCAAAATACTAGCATCAGACAAATTATATAGTATTTATCCCAAGTAGAATATGACTACGTTATTTAAACTGTTATATTAATTAATAAGAAAGTCCTAAGCATTCGGTAAAATAACAGTAAATGCAGTAATAAAAATAAACATGGACAAAGCATGCAATCTCCATTTCCGAATCAAATTCCCACTCTGCCTCTGCCAATATGTGTATCAAACTAGGAAGAAGAGAGGAAGGAATATTGGGAATGTAAAAAATTGGAAATTAAATTAAATTCATTAAAAAAAATGGATCAGTTCGGCCTTCTTTGGATTTCGAGTCAAATCAGACCGTTGCAGCTGACCCGACCCGACCCGACCCGGATTTCGCCCCATCTGCCAGGATGAACTCGACTTCGTCCCCGCCGCACAGCTGCCGATCGACATCTCCAAGGTGGCTTCCGGCTTCGGCACAACGTCTGGCCACCGTCTCCAACTCTCCCCGAACGGCCAAGTCCAACAGTTGCACAAATCAAACAACCCTGCACACACAACGCAGCAATCACACAGCCATATGGAAAAACCAGAACCAGAAAAGGCACAAACCTGCTCCGACGGTGTTCTGCTCCAACCGATAGCCTTCGACTGCGTCCGACGCGGCTGCTATTCTCCGATCGCGATCGAGCAGGATGAAGCTGCGGCAAGGAAGATGATGCGGTTCGGTGGGTTGAGGGGCACCGAATGGAAAAAGCCGTGCGTCTCCTATTTTCACCCGAATTTCACTTGGTTTACTGGAGGGGGTGAATTTCACCTGGGCCCACCAACTTTTCGTAACTACATTTCGCCCCCTCCCAATTTCACCCCTAGCCAAACAGGCGAAATTACCCACCCCACCCCCGATTTCACCTGACCAATTTCACCCTTCCCCTTTCACCTATTCTAAACGCACCCTAAACCTCCAATACAACCAAAATCAAAAGAAAAATTGAAAATTGCCAAATCACCATGAGCCATTATCCTCAGTTGCAATACTTGCTTTTCGCACCTTCATGAATAGAGTTGCAAACAAGTTGAATTACTCGTAAACACTTTAAAATCAATTAGTAAAAAAATTGATTTGGTTTGAATTCAAATTTTAACAAGTTAAGTCTAAATGAACTTGATTTATTTACTTCATTTATTAAACAAAATAAGGTTAAATTTTTTATTACTTAACTCAAATTGTTGCGAGTCTAAATAAATTTAGTATAAAATATATTTTTATTTTTTTTATATTATATATACTTAATATTGTAAATATAATCTAAGCTCAAATTTGAATTCAATTACTTGGGTTCGATCAAAAATTTAAAATAAAAAATTTAAAATTCGTTAAAATTTAAATAAGTTCTATTAAATTCGTATTTAAAATTGAACTCGACTTTATCAAGTTTGATAAGTTTAAGCTTAAATTCATTTAATATTATTGAATTTAAACTTAAAAATGTAAATGTTCGGCTTAACTCGACTCATTTGCACTCCTATTCATAAAAAATGGCACCATCCTTGTCACCTTCTTCAATGACCACCACTTTTCTTTAAGGCCATCCTTTCTTCTCTCAATATCGCTAACAATAGCATTAACCACCATTGCCTCGCCATCTCCTTCAATCACAACGGAGAAAGAGAGAGAGAGGGGGGGGGGGAGTTTATGTGAGGAAGAAGATGAATTCCACACAAATATAGAAGTTCCGAGAATATTATTTGGATTTCACAATTCATTGTCGCTAATAAATTAAAAAAATATAAAATTTTAATATCTTTTCAAAATATTTTTAACGTTTAAGTATTTTTTAGATTAAAATATAAATTTTTTAATAAGATGAGTGATTTGCATAATTATTGTAAACCTCAAGTGAGAACACAAGCATATGAGCAGCCAAAAGAATCATAGCCATTAAAGCATAGTTAAAATATACTATTGCGTTACTAGTCGTTTCTTGTATTAATGTCGTTAGCTGTTGTGTTATTAAGGTACCAAGGCCGTTAAGCAGATCATAAAGTCTTTATTTCCATAAAGATTTATACTTTTATGGTAGGAATAAATTACATTCATCTCTTTTCAAATTTAATTTAATTACAATTATAGGTTCTTTTTATTTTTAAAATTTTCCACACACTTCTTTATCCTTACTCTTTTAAAAGGAGAGTAACGACGCAATATTAAATTAAAAATTACATTTTCATAAGTTATAAATCTTTATAACCATTAAATTTTCACGTGGTCGGTGGAGTCAAATAAACAAAAGCACTTCATTTTATTTAACTAAAATATTAAATTAATTTTATGAAAATAATTTGGAGAGTTAAAAGTCCTTAACAAATTATAAATTAAATTAATAACCCAGCAAATATACATGTCCAGTTTGAGGCAACTACGATGAATACATAATCAAATGATACTTGTAGTTGTTAATAAATGATTGGGGAATCAAATTCATAGCAACAACCTTTGAGACATCAAATTGATACAAACTGATCAAGTGTGAAGTTGATTTCATGAATGGAAAGATTCATCAATCTTCTTTGGACACACTGTACTGTATAATACCAATAAATTTTAGTTGGAAAATTATAATTAAAATCAAAATTCACAGAAGTTCATCCCTGACTATGCATAATTTAATATTCTCAGATACCTAAATTTTGTGCAATTGTAACAAATTATCAGTCCCATCTTACCTCCATTTTCGCCGGCCTCCATTTTTCAACGTTTTCTCTTCCTTGGCTACAAGCAGAGGCATTCTTTCTCTCTCTGGCCCCTTAACCTTTTCTTCTTCTAACACCCCACTTGAAGCTTTCTCCGAAGTCCCTTTCTTGGAACCTTTTCTCGCCAGTTTTTTCAATTCAGAGCAGAATTCTGTTATCTGACTCAGAATTTCTCGCCCACCCAACAAATTCTGAGCTGAGAAAGTATTCTTCAGCTGCTTCTTTTTATCATTTTTCGCCGGATTCTCATTTGAACCATCCAAGTGTATTGATTTGTCCCTGTTTAGCTTTGACGCTGGTTTCTTCGGCCTGTTGGCCCTGCCATTGGGTATTGGACCGGAAAAGTTTGGATTTTTATTCTCTCTGTCTTCGTGCAAGCTGCCAGAAAAATGTGGTCCTGATTTGGCAGTGGAGCTCACTGCAACTGAGGAATTTTCCCTGAATTGAAGCAGAAAATCAGATCTTTCATTTTAATTTCACTCCCTTCTCTTTGATTTTGGCAATAAAACAGCTATTTCGGATAAAGAAATATAACGTACCTACGACCCCTGTTCCTTAATGGGAGAATTTCAGATATAGTTGCAAATCTCAATAGTTTCACCTGAAGGATTAAAACAGAGGAGAAGTTTAATTCTTAAAAAAAGGCAGTAGTTAATTTTCCTAGGTAGATTCAGAAAGTCAAGTATTTTAAGAGCAAAAAATTGACCACATTGGTTTCAACCTTAGAATTCCTTGACGGTTTATGAAAATCTTCAGCAGTTTTTGGATGCTTGCAATCTGCAGTGAGAATTCAAAATTTTCAGAATACACAGGACGATTAAAGTTGGCAATGATTGATCAATTTCATACAAATTATTCTAGGCAATGATCTAAGGAGATCTTACTATGGTTGCAGAACCAGGAATCATCGTTAACAAGCTCATCTGTCGTAGAAAGATCCACCCATTTAGGCGCATCGAAGTTCTCGAACGCTTCATCTTCAATGAATATGGAATCAATATTGTTCCAATCGATGTTTTCCGGTTCCATCTCAATGAAAAATCTGGAAAATTAAACAAAAATAGTAATGAGTGACAGTTGAATTTGATAAAATAGACTGTAAATTTAGCAATTTCAGCTCCAAATTGGAAGGTTTCAATGTCAAGAACTCTCTCTGCTCCCCGGAGAGTGGTTTCTGCAATAGAGCTTCCTAAAACGAAGAATGGAATCAGCAGAAGAAGAAGCTGCGAAGGCTGTGGTTTTTGTTGTAGTTGTGCATCCTAGGATTCTGTGACGCCAGACACACAGATTTTGAAAACATTTTCGACCGTTAGGTCAGCAGGCCAGGGCTCTTTGGAAAAAAAATATAAAATACCTTATTTAATTTTGAATGGTTAAGTTTTACTATTTTTATTTTAAAATTTTAAAAATTATCATCTTAAATTTTATAAAATTTAGATTTAACATTTATTATTAATTTAATTAATTAATTAATTTATTAAATTATATAATTTTTATGAACTTTTTAATAATAATTACAATATTATAATATATTGATTTATTTTATCATTTTTTTGCATATAATTTTACAATCCCTTTTTTATAATTTAATTAAAATTCTATATATTTAATTTAATTCCTATTAATTATATAACATATATATTATTTGTGAAAAAAATAACAAGATAAATTAAAATACTATAATATTATGATTCTTATTTAAAAATATCATTAGAAAAATCATATAATTTAATAAAATAATAAAATAAGTTGATGGTGGATGTCAATTTCAAGTTTTATATAATTTAAAGGTGATTTTTAAAATTTTAAAATAAAAAAAATTCAACCACTTCAAGGTTGAAGAAGAAATTGTACATTTTTCTCTTTTTTTATTACTAAAGGAAAAATATACAATTTAAAATAACTTTAAGTTATCTCTTAAATTTTTGAATAATGGGTAAATTTTGTTCACCTTTCTTGAGGTTTTGGGTAAAAATCATTTGCTACCTTTTTATTTTAAATAATTTCATAAACCTCTTTTGTTAGCTGACAAAATTTAACTATTTAATTTTTTTTTACCAATTTTGATCTTTAGTAGAGTCTGATTTATGAAAATTTTCTCACATTTATAGAAATATTTTAATAGAATATGAGATTTTTATGTTTAATTCACATTTTATAAAAATATTTTTAAAAATATTTTTAATTCAATATTCTTTCAAAATATTTTTATGAAAAAAAAGTGAACATCTTATATTTCTATGATACGAAAGTATTTAATTAATATAAACGAACTATTTTATTTATCTTTCTATTAAAATATTACTACTATTAATAACTTATTTCATCATTACTTATCATTATTGATCACTATTGGTCACTGCTCAGTGTGATCAACCTCGTTGATTACCACTCACTATCCATCGTCAGTGATCATTGCTGACCATCACCCATTTTGGATGACTATTATTCGTTACCACACATTATTAACAATTACTGTTTACTACCACCCATTGTGGTTGATTATTGTCCATTACCACCGGTCACTATCGATCACTACCAACCATAACTCATTATACTTATGATCACTATTTATTATTATTTACTACTAGTAATATTATTACTTATTATTGGTGACTATTGCAAACCATCACAATTGATAGTAATTATCATTAGTCATCACCCATCACCCACAACTTACCATTAGTAATTACTACTAATTGCCACTTATTGCAAGTAGCCACCACTGGTTGCCTTTTATTGTCAATGACTACTATTCAACACTACCCATCTCTTGATAACTATCATTAGCTGTTATTTATTTTCAATAACCATTGTTAATTTTTATCCATTACATACGATCACCGTCTACCACTATTACAACTGATAACCATTGCTAATTAGTATCTATCATTATTAATCATTCAACTTTTAATGAAAATATTTTTTATAATCAAATAATATTTTTAAATTTTTTTTAAAATAATTATAACATAATATCATAACATTTCTAAAAATATTTCTAATTGAATCAAATATGGTAATGTCATATTTCTAGTAATTAAATTTTTGTGAATTACAACCATAAGAATATTTGGATTTTAAAAAATGTTGGATTTCATGAACTAAATGCCTTATTTGCATAGACTATAAGAATATAATTTATTTATGTAAACATTTGTTAGTGTTTTATAAATTTATTTCAACTTAGTAACCATTAATAAAAGAGATAATTTATTATAATATTTTTTATTATGTAAATATGTTATAATTTATTTTAATATTTTTATGTATGTACCTAGTATCACTTAGTTAAAATCAACAGTTTTAAGAATTATATTATATGATTTATTTTATATGTTTAAATTTAGTTTATTGTTAATATAAAATATTTTATACTATTAATAAATAAGAAGAAGACACATCATTAAAAAAATAATAATAATAAAATTTTCAATATTAGTAAATAAGTTCTAATAATTTTTTATTGACATGATAATATATAGATAGATGATAATGTAAATCTAATTTACACTAATGATGGTTACATTTAAATCCTTATTCACTCATTTAACAATTAAATGTCATATTAGTTCTTTAATATAATTGAATTTATTGTTATCAGTTCATTCTTCTATCCCAATAAATTAATAAAGTCATGTTAATTATAATTAATACTTTTAATAATAAAATGATACTCAATGTCATATTCATGAGTTGAGTCCAATGCTTTGTGTGTGTTAAGTTTTAAGTATCTTCTCACTCTCTTTGATAAAAAAAGAATTAATATTAATCATAATTGTTAAAATTAATCATAAAAACTCAATATTGTTAACAATAATATATTTGAAATTTTTTTATTTTTTTATTAGCTTTATACTTCAATATATTTGATAACTCTAAATCCAAAATAAAAACTTCATAATAACACAACATTATTTCATTTTTATTTATATTTCATCACAATTTGCAAGTTAAATGTAAATTCAATCCAATTAAATGTATGATATTTTTTTAATAAATATATTTAAATTATCTAATAATTAGACAATTAATGTAATATAATTATAAAATTATCCGTCTTGATTAGTCAGCTAAGATAAATAAAAGATACTAACTTTTAAAAAATTACTTTTTTTTAAACATTACTTATTTTTTTAAAAAAACAAAGATTCACTAATTGCTAGTCTAATACATATACTTTCATTCAATTTCTTTTGTTTGGATCTCTATTTAAATTTTAAACAGAAAATTGTCTCACTAACTCAATTATCGGAATTAATTTTTTCCAATCAAACAATTTACTAAAATTTCCCCAGTTTGCTCCCTTCCCTTGATCAAAGATGGGAATCCAGATGTTTCTTCAGCTTTGTCTTTCTATCTTCTCGTATCCCCCCCTCCTTCTCTTCACCAAATCTCGATACCCCACGGTACTGTCACTGCTACTTCAACTGTCACTTTGCAACTTCACTTCTTCAGCCTCTCACGCTAAAATTTAGGGCTTGGTAATCGGCTGATAGTTATAGCGATTAACTGATTCAATTAGTTGTTAACTGATAATTGATTATATTAGCTGATTTGATTAGCTGATTACATTAACTGTTTGAATAAAAAAGTTTAGTAAAATCAGCTGTTTATAATTAGCTGTTTGCATGTAAAATGACATATAAGGGTATGAGTATATTTTATGAATTATTTGAATATTTTTTATTTGAATATTTTAAATTTTATATATTAGTTAGTATATTAAATTTTCTTATAAATATTATATTATTAGATATTTTTAAATTAAATAAATTTTGAAATTATTATAATTTATTATTAAATTATTATAATTCTTATTATTTATTTTTTAAAAAATTAATAATTATAATTATTTAATTTTTATGTAAAAAAATATAATTTTTATAAAAGATAAAATTAGAAATATAAAAATTAATATAATATTTATAGTTATTAATTTATTTAAAATAAATTAACATAATATTTATAGGTATTAATTTAAAAAAAACTCAAAGAACATAAAAAAAAGAGTATTTAAAGTGAAGTTGAAAGAGATTGGACGGAAAGCATCCAATTATTGCATCAAAACAAGGGTAATTTTGTTATTTAATTGAAAACGTTAAATGAAAACGTTGCATATTGCAGCGTTTTCAAAAATGGCTGGTGGGAAGGCATCAGCTGTTTTGAAATGCCATCCACCAAACACCTTTTTGGATCAAAAATTGGTCAATCAGCTGAAACACAGTAAAAAATGCTAAACGCTGCTTGAAACGCCATTCACCAAATAACGCCTAAATGTATTAAAAAATGTATAGAATCTAATTAAAAATAAATTTTAATAATATTATGATAAATATAAAATTAAAAAAAGATAAATTTATATATAATATATATTTTAAGTTAAATAAAATGAATTTTAATAAAATTTTTGTTAAATTTGATGAATTTTATATTAACACAAATATAATTAAAATAAAAATTATAAATAAAATAAATTTTTTATTTAAAGTCAAATATTATTTTAAAAAATTATTTTAAAACGAAATAAAATTTCTTTTTTTTTTTTGTTATTTCAGGACTTCATAGAGAAAATCAAATGGAATTCATGAATAGGAGATACATTAGATTCATAATCTGGAATATCAAATTGATATGCTGACAAGATTTTTAATTATAACTATTATCTAATTAATTATTTTACATAAATTTACATGATATATAATATGATGAATACAATTTTGATTGGCTTTTAAAATTTTTCCATCCAGTTTTCTAACAATATTACCTTTGATTTGCTTTTAATGGCTAATGTGGCGGTTGATTGACATCAGAAATTCAATTTTAAATTTAATTGCAATGCATTATATTTCAGACAAGAAGTAAGGTGGCATGTAAAATAGGGTGCATGGTGTGGGGCGAGTTGTACTTACATGGGCTTGAATTCATACGGACTTGATTGCATAAGTTTGTAAAAATTGTTATACTTGTAGGAAGCCCGTGGGTACCTGCAGTTAAATTGCATTATTTTTTTTCTAATTATTAGAAATAATTATATCACTAAATATATACAAAGATTAAAAATCAAATTTTAAATATAAGAGGAGGAAAATATTTATAAAAGATATTAGATTGAATTAAATTAAAAATAATATTTTTTTATAAATTATAATTGAATAAATAATTTTTTTATTTTGTATAATGAGTTAGTTAACTAAAATTAAAATAATTATATTAATTAATTAGATATTGGGTTGAATTAAAAATGGCTAACAATGCTTAAAGGGTTATAAAAAATCTTATTGATGCGGGTTTGTCAACATCAGTGCACAAAAAATATGGATTCCGATTTAAAGAGTTCAATTCATCCCATACTTGTGGGTTGCCTGCATTATCCATGGCTTTTTCATCCATTTTATAAGTCTACGTGTAAGTTTTAAAATCAGAATTAAGAATGCAATTTCATAAATAAAAAGGAATTCTTGATATTTGATAAACATTAATTAGGAAAGGATAAAAAAATTTTCTCCTAATTTTTTGGCAAACTTTCTTTTTCAAGTTTTAGTTTATTTGCATTTTTATTATTAGCTTTTTTGTTTATTGGGTTGGTCCTCCTTCCTCTTCCAAGAATTTGATTTGGGCTATTTCAGGGAGAAGCAGTATATGGGCTGCTATCCTGTTGGTAATTTATATTTCTTATTCGATTGAACAAAAGTTGGCGGAGGCCCAAATAGATGCAGTATATGGGCTGCTAGTAATTTAGTATCCCTTGTGGTCTTGGAAATTGGGACAAAGTTGAGATCTTGGATTACTTTCAAATTATTTTTTTAAATGATAGGGATGGAAAGAGGACAGGCCGTTTTGTTAGGAGTTTACAACCGAGTCTGTTATTGACATGGTGTATTGTAATTTCTTTATTTAAAAAAGTTATTTATTGTAAGATTGACTCCTAAGCCTATATCGAATTATTTAACAACATAAATATTATATAACATCATATATAATATATAACTTTAATACGTATAATTATAAATATATATCTAGTTATTATTGATTTACTTTTTGCCTTGAAGGCATGTATTTATTAACTTATTTGAAGGTTTATTTATGTAAATATGCTAACAAGCTAAGTTAATATTTTTAAATAAGTTAGTATGAATTTGAATTTTGATCTTATATAAATTTATAAGTTAAATTTAAATTAATAATTTACAAAGCAAGCCTGTTTAAAATAAAATTTAATCCAATCTAATTTATTTTTTATTCTTAAATAAAGGTCGCTTAATATATATTAAATATTAAATTTGGACTTGAGACATGAGAAAAAATTAAAATAAGCCATAAGAAAATTACTCTCAAATTGTTTTTTTTTTTGAAATATAAACGGGTTTAAACCTAACTACAAAGTAACTGTTCTACTAAAGGAAATTTCAAGACTATCATCAATACATAATTTTCTACAACCATTTGGTATTTCATTGAAAATTTGCAACTCTCATAGTTGTAATTGGTGGCCTTTAGCAGTAAGCCAATCCGCCATTTTATTGCCTTCCCTATATGGATGAGAGACTCTCCCTGCCATTCTCTTCCCAGTAACTCTTCAATCTGTCTAATTAAAGGTGCAAAAGGATGACCATTCCTATTACCATAAGTGATAAGCTGGTAAGCTGTTAGGGACTCCAACTTCACACAAACCTTTTGAAACCCCTTATTTTAGGCTAAATTTAAACCTGTAACCACTCTGCACAATTCAACAAACAGGACACTACCTTTTCTAACATTTTTGGAGAAACTAACAAGCCAGTCTCTAGCATTATCACAAATTACTCCTCCACCAGCTGCAGAATCACCCCTTCCCATGTAAAACCCATCAGTATTAACCTTCACCCAATCATTCTCAGGAAAATTCCAACCACAAGCAATTTCTACTCTATTTCTATTTAGACCTGATCGCCCTAAGTTTCTATATGTTCTTTCAATTTCTTTGATTTTTATAAGGCACATCATCACCAAATCAGCATTTCTGATAGCATTAACATCAAAGATCAGTTTATTTTAAATAATCCAAATTTCCCGAGCAGTAACTCCAAATAAAAACTTCCAGTCTAGATCTCCAAATCTCCCTATCTTTTTTTCATATTGAATTCAATCCACTCAAAAAGATTTAAAGAAAAGAATTGTTCCTAGTGTTTCAGATTTAGCATTCTTAGCCATACCTGAGAGGCTTAATCATAGTCTCTTAAAGCATATAAGATTGATTCGCTTATATGACATCTTGGACACTTGTCATCCAAGGTAAGGTGTCTCCTCATCCTTATTGAATTTGTTAGCAGACTATTGTTTGCAACTAACCAAAGAAAGCTTTGGATTCTATTCGGTCCCTTTCATTTCTAGATTAAATACCAAAGCTCCCTATTACTTTCAGCTTCTCCTATTAGAGAAAGATATGCTGACTTCACTGAGAAGCAACCATTTTTATCTAGATGCCACAAAATTTCATATGGACCTAGGTTATTTCTTAGGGGGAAGATGTTTGCTGTTCTTCTACACGTTTCTGCAGGGAGGAACTCTTCAAATTTGGTCCAATCCCAATTTCCATCTTTTTTAACAAACTGATCCACTGTAAGATATTTCATATTAGGAGGGATTTCCTTAGTAACAATCTCTTTCAGTGTATAGTCCCCTACCCAAAAGTCTTACCAAAATCTTGTGTCTTTTCCATCATAAATTATCATTTTTACTCTTCTGGAAACCTCATTCCAAACTTTACAAATGCCTTTCCATAGATTAGATTGGGATTTCTTCCTTTCTACTATAAGAAATTTTGTTTGACCACAACCATATTTATCTTTCAATACCCTTGCCCATAGAGTATCTTTATTGGCCATTAAATTGAAGCTAACTTTCATGAGGAAAGCTTCATTCTGATGTTTCAAGTTTCTTAAGCCTAACCTTCCATGTTGTTTTGGCTTACAAACCTACATTCAGTTGACGAGGTATGGCTTCTTTTTCTCATCATTAGAACCCTATAAGAAACTTCACATCTTTTTCTTTATATTATCATAAATACTAGATGGAAGTAATGTGGTTTGCATAGTATACATTTTTATTGATATAACTGATTGTGAAATTGTTAACCGACTAGCAAATGAGATTGTGTTGGTTTTCCAAGTGCTGAAACGCTTTTGCACCTTTTCCAGAATGTGAGTATCAGTTAATCGAGTAACCTATCCATGGTGTAAGGGTACACCTAAATATTTCCTTAAATATGTTGTAATGCTAAAACCAAGCTTTTGACTTATTTGGCTTGCTTTTGTATGGTTGACATTCTTTGAAAAATAAAATTTTATTTTATCAAAATTAACTTTCTGTCCAGAGCTTTTACAAAATAAGTCCAGACAACCCAAAATGATATCCACCTGGTCCAAAGAGGCTTCAGTGAATAACAGAAAATTATCCGCAAAGAATAAATGAGAGATTGAGCACCCATTTCTTTTAATTTTTACTAGTTTCCAAGATCCTATATTTACTGCCTTAAAAATGTAGTGAGCTAGCCTCCCTACACATAGGACAAACAAGTAGGGAGAGAATGGAGCCCTCTGTCTTATGCCCCTAAAAGGATAAAAAGGTTCCGTCTGATTACCATGCCAAAGAACTTTCATGATACACGTACATACACATCGCATAATTAGGTTTATTATATAAGTCGAGAATCTTACTTCTCTTAAGGTTTCTTTAAGAAAATCCCAACTTACATGATTGTATGCCTTTTCCAAATCTACCTTGATGGCCATTATCCCTTTCTTGGTCTTCATATTATGGATAATTTCTTGAGCAATTACTATGTTGTTAGAATTGTGTCTCCCTGGCACGAAACTACATTGGTTGGAAGAAAAGAAATCAGATGAGCTAGATGAGGCTTTAGTTTATAAGCTACAATCTTCGTGACTATTTTGTAGACCACATTACAAAGATTAATGGGTCTAAACTGTCTGATGCATTCTGGTTTCTCTATCTTGAGAATCAAAACCAATAGTGTGTCATTTATATCTTTTACCTTCTCTGGACTTTTAAAAATATTTAAAATGAGCTCACACACTGATTTACCAACTATGCTCCATTGGCTTTGAAAAAAACATGTATGCAGACCATCTAGACTGGAAGTCTTGTGGGGATTCATCTAAAAAATAGTCCTTTTGATTTCTTCTTGACTTACTGAAGCTTCCATTTCTTTCTTGGCCATATCTTGCAATTCTAGAAAAGAATTTTTAATAGGGAAATCATTATCTTATCTTTCCCTTGCATATAACTTCTTGTAGAAATCAATTGCAATCTCTCTAAGTTTATTGTCATTTGTGATCCAGTCTTTGTTTTCATTCTTTAGTGTTGTTATCTTATTTCTTCTTCTTCTTATTATTGTTGAAGTATGAAAATATTTCGTGTTATTGTCTCCGTACATAAGCCAAGTACATGTTAACTTTTGATACCATTGGATTTTTTCTTGTAGTAAAATTTTCTCATTATCTCTTCAAAGATGTTCTGAAGGTTCTCTAAAAAAGTGTTAGGCCCCTTAGTCAACTTTCTTGTAATACCTTGTAGTCTGACCATAAGTCTTCTTTTTTTCTTGAAGACATTCCAAAAACATTGATATTCCAATCAGTCACCTTAGAAACAAAATTATTAACAACAATCTTCCAACCATTCGAGCCTTCCCAATTCTTTGAAACTACTCTTGAAAATGAATTCTCAAGGAGTCATGCTGTAAAGAATCTAAACTGTTTATTTCTTCTAACTCCGTTATCTACTCTCTTTAAAGAAAGGAGCAAAGGTTTATAATCTGTTTTAAAGGGAGGCAAATGAAACACATTCGCTTCTGGGAACTTCATTCTCCAATCAAACTGTTAATTTCAATGTATGTATATGTGCACCCAATTTATATAGAATTTTGAAAATTTTCCTATAGCAATTACGAGGAGTGGGAAACATCAATAATAAATTGTCAACTTGCCGTCAAAATTTTAGATTTTGCGTCTTGAGATGTCAAAATAATATAAAAATTCATCTACTCCGTTCAACTTGACATATTGAGTTTGTTTGTAGTGGTTAGGAATTTAGGAGTTTTGGATGGACAGAAGTGAAAGTCTTGCATAAATTCATATCAAATTACGGTCCGGGGTTAATGCTGCGTAAATTGAATGTCCATGAGAAATCTTGGGTTGATCGAAAATGCCAGTGCTATTTTAATATTTTTCTTGAGATTTGATTTAATTATATATAATATTTTTTATTTTTTTAAAAATTATATATTTTTGTTGAAACACTTTCGTTATTATTAAATGTAATGATATTAATTTATAAATTGTAATTTCTTATTTGATGTCATTTTTTATGATTATAAGGTTATTTTTTTACATTTTTGTCTATAAGTATTGTAATATATTTTAAAGAATTTTTAATTCAAGTAATATTCAAAATTTTTTAAAGGCTTATACCTTTTGTTACATCTAGAGTTTAATCTTTGATCCTTAATTAAAATTATGCATCAAATAATTTAATTATTTCTCCATATAACAAAAAAATGTATTTTTATCTTTTGTAATGTTCAATGTGCCTTGAATCTCTTTCAACTATTATATTAGATTTGTTTGAATAATATATATTAACTTATTATTGTATAAAAATTAATATTATCACATATATAAGAATATTATGATAATTCATTTAAAATAAGTAATTTTAAAAAATATTTAAATTTATATTAAGGTATAAAGATACTTTAAAATAATATTTTTTATTTTATAATATTAATTTATATGATATAAAAATATTTGATTATAATATAAATAAATAAATAATTATCTATGAATTGATTTAATATGATTTTTATTTGATAAAGTTAATAATAGTATAACTCACATTTACCATAAAGCTAATATGGATAGTATGAATAAATTAAAGTGAGAATAAATGTGAATTAAAAAATTGATACGATTTA
The DNA here is from genome assembly GCA_020226215.1 of Sindora glabra. NCBI lineage: Eukaryota > Viridiplantae > Streptophyta > Magnoliopsida > Fabales > Fabaceae > Sindora > Sindora glabra. The sequence continues at coordinate 57,126,411 of CM035233.1, forward strand.
TAATTATCAAGTATAATTATTATTAATAAAAAAGAATCATTTTTTATTAAAAAGTTTAAAATTTATTTTTATTGATAAGTTTAAATGAATCCATTTTAAATATTTTAATTGAAATTTGCCGGGTCCTTAACGAATCTATATTTTTAATGAATTTATAATAACGAATTCTTATTAAGTTTAAGTCTAATTAGGTTGGAGTTGGATCTGGGTAATTTAAAAATTAACACAATTAGATTCCATAATTACAGAAATGATTGACCACGTTAAAGTATATAACCTTAGAAAATGAAAATACCGGGTATAATTATGTCAAACCGGGAAGTCAAAGTAATTTACTGATAATAAGTTTGTTTTTGGAGCTTCAATTAGATGTTATTGTAATTCTGTATATCATGAAGGTGTAAATTGAGGTCATCATATGCTATGGCGCGTGGAAAATATTTAATCGTAATATTAAAATTTTAGTAGCATTTTCGTTTATATTTTAACAAATAAAATATTTTGATATTATAATTAAATAAATATTAAAATTTAGAAAGTCACTGCTGTAGTTATTAAAAATTAAAAAATTAATAGTATACAATTTTTTAATATTTTTCGATGGTTTTCAATTTATCCTCCCATGCAAGAAATTTATACTTAGGACACTGTGTAATATTTTATTAATAAATTTCTACTTTTGAGCAAAAATTTGAAACAAAAAAGAACTATACGCCCTTTTTTTTAAAAAAAAAAAACCACACATATTTAATAATCGACAGTTACAGTAAAGCTATGAACTATGAATCCATATGTCTATGAGTCATCACCATCATATATATATATATATTATATCTTTATAAAATCAATAAACAAAATGAGGTCTTTCAAAATAGAATGAATGTCAAATCTTGTTACAACTGTAGCTACATCACAAAGAGGAAAAGGAAGAAGTCAAGTAATGGAAGGGGGGGGGGGTCCCATTCATCAATGCACCGATCAAAAAGTTGGTAGGAAAGAGTTGGAAATTATTGCTTGAGCTTAATTTATGGACAAAGAAGGACTTTTCAGCGGTGCCTCCACTCTTCGGTAAAATTAGTTGGCCAACCGAATTAATCCCAAACCAATTCATCATAATTATTCAACTATTTTTGAAAGCTCAATTCAGATAAATGAATATGGAGAATTCTATTTGGTTATCAATCATATTAAGTAGTTGGCAGAGCTTAAAAACAAAAGCTAGTACAAATAGAAGATGCCATTGCTTGTTTGAACTTTGTTGAAATTGATGGGCACTACAAATCACCGTCGTATAATGCTTTGCTTGCCATCTTAACAAGTTACCTTTTGAATTTGAGAGATTTTATGATGTATTATAGACATAATGTTACATCAATGCATCCTGAATTTAATTGTACAGTGGGTTGATAATATTTTATAACACATATATTTATAAAAAAATTTTCAATTTGGAAATCATTTATACCAAACTTAAAACTACAAAATAATTAAATACAAATCAAATAAAAAAAATGTTACTTTTTGAATAATAATTTTTATTTTGAAGGACATTTCATCATAGAAATATGCAATATCCTTGGAGAGCAAAATTCTTACTATTAGATCATGGATTTAGGTCGGTCAAATAGGCTCATAATTCGATCCATATCTCGACCCAAGAAATGGCTATAAATAAACAAAAGAAAAGAAATTTAGAATTAGTTAACAAAACATTCTTAAAAATCTCTTAAAAACTCTCTCTCTCTTCTCTCTACACACAAAAAGAAGATTTATATTGTGAACAAGCTTACTTTTTTAAAGTGATTGCTAATACGATCAATAAAAATAAACATCAAATCCACAATTTTCCTGCTCCATCCAAAAGATAAACTTCAATGTGATAGCTTATCAAAACCTTATAGATTATACAAAGGGTACTAGCATAAAAAATAGATATTTTTACATAATTGACTAATTTCTCACTAGAGTTTCTAATTACATGCCTACACCAAACTAAAACATCATATCTAATACACTAGACCCTAAACCAAGAAGTGCAACCCAATTATTTAGATTATTTATATAATTGGACTTTCAAAATGTATTTAGCCATACATTTAACCTATTTTCTAAAACCAAAATTCTAGTTAATTGTAACCAATAAACTAGTAAACCATTGAAAAAGTGATGCATCATAAATTTCTCTTTTGAACTTTAAGATAATTTAACGAGTAATGAAAACATATTGATGCAATCTAGTGTAAACTAAGCAAATTGTTCAATTTAATATAAGTTTTTAGTTTTGATAATTCTTTTTTTCAAGGTAGATAATAATACTATATGTATGGAAAATAAGATTTGGTTCCAAATCCAAATTTAGGATTGTCATTGAACATAAAATAGTAGGATAAATTTGTGAAGTTTAATTTAATGTATATAAAATATTCAAAATTCAATTTAGATTTTATTTTTTTTTATACTTATCCCATTCTTGTAAGCTAGAAGCAGTAAAGTCACCGAATTCATACATATTAAAACTCAAAATCAAACCCAAATCGTAAAGAAAGATAAAGTATTTTTAAAATTATCCAATATTATTTGAGTAAAAGATTTTCAACAAAATTAATTTTCTATTAATATTAGAGCTATATTTTGTAAGAAATTATAAATTCTTGCGTAATATAATATAAAATAAATAATTATTAAAGAAATAATCAAAGTAGGTTATCAAATAATGGGAAGATGATATGTGATTCAACACAATAACATCTCAATCAACAAAATATTTCAAAATGCAATGAGCCTTTTTTAAAAAACACAATTTAATTTAGAATATGAAAATTTAGAGTGGCTCTTACTCAATATAATTTAGAATATCCTAAAAGCAATTAAATTACTACTTTCAGTCAAGTAATTTTCATTTGCATGCGCATGCCTCAGTTGTAGGACTAATGAAATTTATTTATAAGCAAATTTTAAACCCTTCACCTCTAATGTAAGAATACCATTGACATTGGACACTATTTTACATCCTATTTATTAATAATTATTCATATTAAAATCTTTTATTTATATTTATAATCATAAATTTCACTAAAGATATCGAAACCATTCATAATGTGAATAGAAAAATTATGTCTTTTAAAATTTTACTATTAAATGAATAAATAAATTTTTAAAACAAATAATTAACTTTTTTTAGTGAAATTGTACAGAGTTCCAACGTAATCTTGTAGATTAGTATTTTTATCAAACACCATGATGATTTAGACATTCTATATATATATATATATATATAAAATAATATCCGGTTTATCGGCTTCAATCCTTGTTCCCCTGGGTCATTGTCTAGTGGTCTCGTATTTATTATAATAATGCATAAACCCAAATCGGCTTACCTACTGATTTACGCATGGACATGGCGCGAAGCCAAGTTGGGTGGCGTCATTTGCCATGCCGACTTCGGCATGCACGCCATCGTAAGACGGCTTTGACACGCTTAAACAACTTACCAATATCTTGATTAATAAAATAACAGGTAATAATTTGTATTTTACTTCGTCACTTCAGATTTGATTTGCCCCACCAGCTGGTTCAATAAATTGAATCACGAAGTATTCAATATTCAGCAAAGAAACTTGAATTTAATCTTTAAAAATATTTTTATTAGAGGGATTCATTATTTATTATTTATGCTTTGAATATGAATTAATCTCTAATCTGGTAAAAAGTATTAAAAAAAGTATTTGATTTGATTTGGCTGCACATGCAATGATTTTGACGTGCTTTAAAATTAATTATGAAAAGTTATACCATTATAACATAATATCATTTTTGGTCCGTCGAATTTGTGTCTTGCCATTGAAATAATTCCACTATAACACAATATCTATTTGTTCCTTCAAATTAGTGAATTTTCACTGAAATAATTTTGAGGTTAGGACTTTTAATCTGAGAGTTTTAACTATCGAAATTTTGTAAAATATATAATTCATAAGAAAAATAAAATTATTATACATAGACGTGAAAATATTAAAATTTTCTAGGGGAGATTGCAACACCTCCGACCTCACGCCTAAGAATAAAAGTATGTATATTTTTTGTATTTATCAAATTGAATTTTATAAATTTATTACATTATTTCTTATTCGATAAAAGTTTGCATTTCAAACCCAATTTAGGCTGAATATATGAAATGCTGCCATCTCAAATATTCGTGGCTCGGTATAAAACAATTTACAAGTCAAATGTATCGGACAGTTTTTGAAAATAAGTCAGTTTGAGGTAATAATAGATAGATCACAAATTATATCCGAGATAGAAATTTCTTGATATGCGTATGAATATTTGACTATATATTTATGCAATAATAATATATATCCAAAATAAAAATTGTGAATACAAATTAAAAATTATTATTAACAAATTTATAAAATTTAATTTAATAAATTTAAAAGATTCAAGACTTATTTCAATTCCCATATTTGATATTTATAGCAATTTTTCTAAAATATTTATGCCATGAATTGACTCACTTACCTAGTATTGTAATAAGTCAAATAATTTAGAAATCGGATAAGGTAATTTTACTGAGTCTTACACAGGATCCATAATCATAATTACTTTTCCTATTTTATATTTATTAATTCTTTAAGCAATTGTGAACACAAACATTTTTAAGAGAGAAATATTTATTATTTTTATATTTTAACAAGTATTAAAGTTATTTTTTAAATTTTAGTTTTCAATCAACTATAATGTTGAATTTTTCTATCGATTAAAATATAAATAAAAAGATGATAGTATAAAAAATTTTATCTCTTAAAAAATTAAATATTTTTATTTTTAAATTATATTTAATATATTTAAATTTAAATTTTAAATTTTAATTTATTTAAAAATCTAATGACAAAAATATCCGACTTTTTGAATATATAAGCTCCTCGTAACAGCTTTCATATCTCAGATAAGACTAGGATTTTTGTAAGGAATGGTTTTACAAATGTACTCATAATTAAAAAACAAAAAGTTGAAAATCAATTGAGTCATAGAATTAAATTAATTAGGCCATCTAAATTTTATGCATAACACGTATTTCATAGAAAAAATTTTGTTCACATCAAGATTTCCATTTCATAAAAAGTTCGTCATCGTAGAATGTGCACGTAGTAAAATCAGTTAATATTATTAACATTTGATATTTTTTTAAAATTTTTTTATATCTTTTGATATATTTAAAATTCAATATTTGATCTGCATAATAGTTTGACTATTCTTATTATAATTTGAATTTTTTTTTATGAAGCCACTCCTACCATTATTCCAATTTTTTTAAAGAGGTTAGATTTTATTCCTTCCAACTTTAAAAATTTAAAAAATTAATCTCTTAAACTATACAAAACTTTGAAATCAATATTCATTATCAACTTAATTTATTAATTCATTAAATTGCATAATTTTTAATAATTTTTTAAATAAGAACCATAAATTATAATTTCTATGTTACTTTAAAAAGTTCATAGTTTGTTTGGTTATTTCTTAATGATTCATGGTTTAAATTATAATTTTTAATGACCATTGTCAAATCATAAGTTTTTTTTTAAAGATTTTTTAAACAACAAGAATCATAGTATGTTAGTTTATTTGATTATTTTTTTGCAGATTATTTAATTTCCATGTTATATATGTAATAGGAATTAAATTAGATATATAAAATTTTAATAAAATTATAAAAAAATAAATTAAGAAATTATAAATAAGAAGTAATGAAATAAATTAATATATTATAATATTATAATTTTTATTTAAAAAGTCTATAAAAATTATATGATTTGATTAAATGATTAGTTAAAATGACTATAAATTTTAATCGTAAATTTTGTAAAGTTTAAAAGGATGGCTTCAAATTTTCAATATAGTAAAGTCCAATAATATTTTAAAAATAAAATAAAATTTTTATGATAAAATTTTAAAAATAAAATTAATAATTTCATCTTTAAAATTATAAAATACTGATAAAATTATCTCTAAATTAAATAAATTTATAATTTTTATCTTTTTATATAATAATTTATAAATAAAATTATCTGTAATAACTTATATAAAAGGATGAAATTATTGATACAAATCATTAATTAAAAATAAAATTATAATTTTATATAATTTAAAAAATATTTTACAATCGTGGTATAATTTAAAATTATTAATTTGTCAATTTTAAATTTAGCATATCAGGAAACATGTTCTTTGCATTTCCGACAACGCAATCAATTATTAGTTCCTCGTGAGGAAGAAAAGTGCGAACCGAGATGGACTCAAATTTGAGTTCATCCGGACATAAGGGTAAGGCAACCCATACTGAACTAGACACATGGACGCAAGACGGAGGCACAAAAACAAAATAACTCGGGAAGAAATAAATACCAAGTTTTTATTTATTATATTATATTTGTTTTTATTTTATTTTCCCTGGTAAAGATGGAAAGCCCGAAAAGCCCTTCTGTTTATTGTGGAGAAAAATGGGAAAGCCGTAGTAATAAATTTATAGACACGCACCCAAGGCTGGGAGAGGAACACGAGGAAGGATCTTTCTCTGTCTCTCTAATTTATCTTCCTTTCCTAAGCAATGTCACGCAATTCTCAACGCTAAACTGTATTTCTCCTTCGAATCCAAATCCAAGTTACTGCGTTTTTCTTTCTTTCTATCTCTCACGCGCTCGCGCAGTGTATATCTCTGTTGTTTTCTGAATCTGTTTCGTCTCTCTCGAAAAGCTGGGATTCCTTGTGTTTGGCTGTGGCCATGGCTGTTGCTGCTGCAGCTGTCGTCGTCCCATTGGGCCTTCTCTTCTTCGCCTCCGGTCTCATCGTTAATCTCCTCCAGGTTTTTGTTTTTAATTCTTAATTTCAATTTTGGGAATCATTGATTCCACTCTAATAATTTCTTCATATTTTGAAGTTTCGATGCCTATCAATAGGATTATTTAGCATTTCTTTGCTTGGGTTTCGATTTTGTTGTTTTTTCTCCAAAAAATTTCGGCTGATGATGGCGGTTTTTCAGTAGTATTTGACTATTTTGATAAATGTCTCTGGAGTAGGTTCTTAGCTTGATGGATTTGCTATTAGATTTTAATTAAAAACGAGGTGGGTGGTACTTGATTAGGCCTAATCAAGTGTGCATGTAAATCTGGATTGTTATTATCAAAACTGTCCTGATGAGCAAGGCATTACTCTTTCGGAGTAATTTTTGGAACTGATAACTCCTTATTTATTTGTTGTTTTTAAACTGTTTACGTCTCCCTTAATGCTGAGGATGAAGACTCGGAAACTGCTCATTTGTCTTTTGTTGTCTCCAATTGTTTAGAATTTATATTTAGGGTGAGCTATTGAATTGATCTAGTCAAGCTTGAGTATAGTAATACCTGACACCTGCTTAGTTAATTTGGCCGAGGAAGAAAGAAGATATAAGTATTGTTTGTTGAATCCTTTATCTGAGCTTATTTTGTCAATGTTAGGAATTATTTTATGTTGCACAGGAAGAAGGTATTGAGCAATACATTTAAATCCTGAGTCAAATAGATGTCGGGCCACAAAACTAGCTGTAAAGGGAGTTCCTATCAAATTCACTTTGATGATATGGGAATTGTTTGATTGTTCCTATTCCCATAGTATTATGAGGAGAAATTATCTGCTGGGGTAATGAAGTGTTATTTAACTAGTTCAGCATTTTGTTTATAACAAAGACAAGTTAAGGGCACACTTATGGGACAGTTTACATAATTCTTTGTTTCAATCCTTGCTTAATTATTTTCATAAAATGTAAAAGCAAGTGCAATGTTTACAAAGCTCACAGTGAAAAAGAAGTTAAGAAAGGTATTAAATTACCTCAATGATAATTTATTCGACCTCCTCATTTCCTTTGTCTCAGGCAATATGCTATGTCCTTCTACGGCCGTTGTCAAAGAATATGTATAGACGGATCAACAGGGTACTAGCAGAACTGTTGTGGCTGGAACTTGTGTGGCTTATTGATTGGTGGGCAGGTGTTAAGGTACAAACCAGTTCCTAGATCTCTGATACTTATTGTTTGTACATTAGTTCTTGTCTTAAAATTTTTTTGGTTGTTGAGAGTTTCATTCTTTTGATATATCTTTCGTTTTTTAATTTTTTTGATATTTTCAACTTGGTATCAATCTTCATGTGCCTGTCTTGTTCTATTTAACTACTTTGAAACTTTTAATCGTGAAACTGTAATGTTTCTGAAGAAATAAAATTGGTTGCATTGGACTTATCATTTATGAATCACAGCGTAATTGTTCCTTCCGTATCATTTGGAATAATCAACTGTTTCTGTTTGGTATCTTCTGGCTCTAGGTTCAAGTATTCACCGATCATGAAGCCTTTCATTTAATGGGTAAGTCTCTGCATAGCGCTAGGTCTTTTTCTTTCTTACTTTTGCATTTTTCCTGGCTTGTGCATTTGTGTTTGTTCTGGAAAGTTAACAAGGCTGTCTATATAACCGATATTTGCTTGCTTCTAATTGTCTGATTATTTTCCAGGTAAAGAGCATGCACTTGTAATATGCAATCACAGAAGCGATATTGATTGGCTTGTTGGATGGGTTCTAGCTCAGGTGAATATCTTATTTAATGTGACATTTTTCACATTTACAATGCAAGTAAATTAGCCCAAATTCACATGGATACATGTGTGAGTATTTAATTCATGTCATAATGTGAGTTATTTGACACTATTAATAGAGGTCAACAGGATACTGTTGAATATTTCACTGGCCTATACACGTTTATTATAGTATCATAATGTATGATAGTAATTGATTTATGTTCTGTGTTTCTGTGACATTTCTGGCTTGTGTAATGTGCTTTGACTGTTGGTTGATTGTTGACTGTTATTCAACAGCGTGCAGGTTGCCTTGGCAGCACGCTTGCTGTGATGAAGAAATCATCAAAATTTCTGCCGGTATGTTTTGTGGCGAAATAATTCTTGTTTTTGAAATGAAAAGACTAAAATTTTTGTTAACCAGCGGTGATTTAGTCATCAGGTCAGACTGTTAGGTGCAATGCAAATTGATTTTGGGGTATGAAAGGCACGTATTTATGTATATGTGGATCGATAATTAGTGGTATATATGGTCTGTTGGCCAGTTATATTTGACAAGGGGATTCTATTTGCTCAAGGCCTGATCTGACCTAGCAAATTTTGAACGTGCTTTGCTTAGGTTTGATAGCTTCTTATGTTAAGCTTCAATTGATTGTGAAACAGTTGATGGAGATTTTGAACCTTTCATATTATGTAGTTCATTAATAACTAAAATTCTGAACTGTCACTTGCTTAGTCTTGGGCATCTGTTTATTCTCTGTCTCTCTCTCTTTAAGAGGGGGGGGGGGGTGGCTATCTACTGCAAGTAGTGGGAGACTTTTGGTGATTTGTTGTGTTCTTGCACAGCTTATGCTTTGAAGAGATCAACCCTATTGTTCAACTGCTTTGCACGGTTTAAATCTGGCTGGAATTTGATCTCAATGTTTGCCATATGTTGTAAATGTGTCTGAAGGATTTATTTGTATTTTTAAGTAATCACATTGAAAATCTATATATGTCATGCTGAAATGTTAGTTCATTTTGCATTGCATGTTAGAAACAGTGACACCATGAACCCTCTTTTTTTGTTCCATTTCTTTGCATATATGCAAATCCCCAAAATGTAAACTTTTCTATCATCGGTTCATGCTTTGCTTTTCCTTTAGATTATTTTAAGCCTACCATCCTATTCAGTGCAGTTTTCCAGATTGGGAGAAATGAAAAAAGTCAAGGTTATTTAGCACCATGTTCTAGGAATAATCTTGACTCTTTAATATGATGAGTATGATAGTACTACAAGTTTGAATTTCTACATGCGTATCTCAATTTGTTGCTATCAGTGTTGATCTATGTTCTAAGTTCTACATATGTAGGTCATTGGTTGGTCAATGTGGTTTTCTGAGTATCTTTTTCTGGAGAGAAGTTGGGCCAAGGATGAAAACACATTAAAGGTGTGAGTTACTACCATGTCTATGCTCTATTCATGCAAGAGATTCACATTTGTGCATACTCATGACCAGAACACATTAATAAGGTTTCTTATACTTTTGGTGCATACTCTCTCTCTCTCTTCTGCATTAGCAAAATCTCATTTTAATCTTGTGATACTGTATTTGCAGTTAGGCCTCCAACGACTAAGGGATTTCCCTCTTCCCTTTTGGTTGGCCCTTTTTGTAGAGGGAACTCGCTTTACACAGGCAAAGCTATTAGCTGCTCAGGAATATGCAGCCTCAACTGGATTACCTGTTCCTAGAAATGTTTTGATTCCTCGAACTAAGGTAAATCCAAATATGTCTTATGTATAATATATATAATTGTCTTTATTTTTCCTTCATTGTTCTTTCATGGACTGGAAACTGTAATGCAAGAATCTGATCTAGCTAGTAGTGTCAGTTGATCATCAGCTAGTTTATGTTGGCTTCTATATGTATACTGATTTTAGCAGGATTTTCTATAAAATCACATTACTATGTTTCTTTCAGGGTTTTGTTTCTGCAGTAAGTCATATGCGCACATTTGTTCCTGCTATTTATGATGTGACAGTGGCTATCCCTAAAAGTTCACCATCTCCGACAATGCTACGAATCTTCAAGGGGCAACCTTCAGTGGTAAGCATTGTTTTTGTGGTTTGTTTGTCTGGAATTGAAAGTTTTTCTTTATATCTTTGTATATTCTTGAAAAATTTATGATTTGAATCATTTTATTGACTTTGCCTTGAGGAAACTGTCGAAGGCTCTTAATCATTATGCTTTTGTAAGGATTTAGTTCTGCGATCTACTACTTTCATGGTAAAGTAATTTGTGGGCCGAGAGTTTAACTGCACAAGTGCACTATGATGGAAATTGATTTAGGAATTTATGTAAAAAAGGAGTGAGTTTGCTGCTCAAATTTATGTCCGTTCTCCATATTGTTGTCTGCTTTGTGAATGTGTCGGTATAGATGGATTGAAAATTTCAGAAGTTTATGAGCCACAGTTTCTGGAGTATATTATTCAATGCATGTATGGGCATGCTGGCTATATAAGGTTTTACTCTTCTGATGTCTCATTGATTTTACCAGCACCGCAAGACACAATCATTTGCTTTTGCCTAGCTTGTTGTCTGGGAGAATTTGAATAGGCTTCTTGGTTTCTGTGGTAAGACACACTGCCACAGGACTACTTAGACTGAGCAATTTAATGCATGTGTTTGGAAACCACTGTAGCTTCTGAGGATCTTTGTTGTCTATATAGTAGCTTACAAGGGACAGGATGTTTTATTTTGGTTTCCTACTTTGTTTTGCTCTTGGAAAGCACAGATTCTCTTGCAGATTAAAGAAGGCAGTGAATGAATTTTTTATATTAAGACTTCGCTTTAATTCAGTTTACATCTTTACAGGAATTTCCAATCCTCCTCGCATAGTCTCACACTAATTATATGATGTCTTGTTTTCTCTGAAAAAAGAGGGGATGGGGGCCTACTCTTATGAACTAGTGGATGTTTTGACCGGTCAATAATTGTGTCATTTAAGATAATCTAATTGTAATATTAAATTGGAAATGTACTGATTTTCACTATATCAGGTGCATGTGCATATCAAGCGACACTTGATGAAGGAATTGCCTGAAACAGAAGAAGCTGTTGCTCAGTGGTGTCGAGATATATTTGTGGCTAAGGTGTGCAATACTCAAACCCTTGTTTTATTTATTGTCTTTATGCACAGACTTTGTGTGTAGGTGAAGTATGGTAGACATGTCCAAGTTAATATTGTTAAGACGAATACTGGTTGATTTTGCAAAGTCTCTTGACAATGATGTCTATACATGAACTTGTTCATTAGAATTCATCGATCAACACTAATGTTGTGATTTGGTAAGATTCTTGCACAAATTTGTGCATTTATATTTACCTTGTTTTTTCCTGGCCACACCAGGATGCATTGTTAGACAAGCATAAAGCTGAAGACACCTTTAGTGATCAACAGTTGCAAAATACTGGCAGACCAATAAAATCTCTTTTGGTGAGATACTTTCGCTTAAGCCTTCTGATCCTGCTACTTGATCTTTGTTTATTTATTTATCATCATCTCGCCTTATATACTACTTGACAATCAATTTTCATGTTGGGAGCAGGTTGTCATCTCTTGGACAGGTCTGGTAGTTGCGGGGGCTGTAAAGCTCCTCCTCTGGTCTTCCCTTCTATCATCCTGGAAGGGCCTTGCATTGTCAGCTTTTGGATTGGCAGTTGTCACTCTATTGATGCAAATCTTGATATTATTCTCTCAATCGGAGCGTTCAACCCCTGCCAAGGTTGTCCCGGCAAAGTCTAAGAACAGGGTAGAACAAGCTGAGACTAGCAGTGACAAACAGCAGTAGATCACAAATTTGTCCCGAAATCTTCAGACCTATAGGAACTTCATTGACATTCACATTTTTGTGAAATCAAGTTACATGTACGTGTGTTTAGAATCTGCCTAATCCTTGTGATGATTTCCCTTCGAAAGTTAACATGATTGGTGTGTAGTCAATTTTTGGATGTAGTATGTATGCGTATCTCTTCATTATTTGCTGTTTAATTAGGTTCTTTTGGGTAGACAATCTAGGATATCTGTAGAAGAGTGGTGAAGGTACTAGAGTCCTGTCTGACATCTCATTATCTTCTTAGCAATGTCTACATTTTTAGGTCCGGGAATGTGGGTGTTTTGCTTATTGCTGGCCTTCTGCCTGTGCAATATTTCTTGGTTTTTAGTGATTATTTGCATTGATTTTCATCTGGAAAAGAAAATTACCTCTCGTTAACTCACAATGCAGTTACCCGCCTTCTGCATTGATGTGAAATATGATAGAAGGAATTTCCTGCAAACTATCTCCTGAATTGGGCCGGCGGGCTGTAATGAAACAAGCTGCGACTGCGATCCGCTCCCATAAATGTTGGGTTCAATTCATTCAATAAATAAACAGCTTATTCGCATAAATATTTGGTTCAATTTATCTAATAAATCAGCGAGCTTAAACGGAAAGTTTGTAAGGTTAAATTTGATTAATAATCAAGTCAAAATTGAAAAAAGTGAAGTGTTACTTTCTTTCTTTCTTTTTTTTTTTTAATTTTGGGTATAGCCTAGACTTCAGTAGCATTTTCCGTCGACACGAACGCATCCCAGGAGGAGTAACCAGAAAGTGAATACCATTAAGGAAATGGTGGCCATGCCCAGCGAGATAGTTGGAAGCAACATTTTCTTCACTTCAAAGCTCGTGTCCTCTTAATTGTTGAACAATTCAATTCAGTTCAATTGTAAAATGAAAAATACTTAACTCACTTTCAAAATGGATGTGGGTTTGGCACCATACCATCTAACAGAGGGTGCTGGACGCCCACAGTGATATCTAGTATTTTTTGAGAGGATCGAAATGTGCGTGCGTGGGCGAGAGAGAGAGAGAGAGTAGCATTGCTAAAAAATAGATCTTCATGTTTGAGCGTGACCTCTTTAATTCTTGAACAATTCAACTACAAAAATAAGAAAAATTAATGTTTTATATACTAATCTAAAATAATATGATGCGTAGTTTAGTTATAAAATGCGATTTTTGAATGTTTTTCAAATTATATTTAGCTATAAGTTAATTTTAAAGCATACTGAATTATTGTAAATGCAAATAATAATAATAGTTAGTATTATTATTATTATTGCTATTGCTACTATTGTTATTGTTGCTGCTATTACTACTACTACGACAACTATAACTATTGCTGCTGTTATTACTATTACTATTACTATTATTATTATTACTACTGTTATTATTACTATTATTACTGGTACTGGTACTCCTCCTCCTCCTTTTTCTCTTCCTCTTGCTGTTGCTATTACTAGTACTATTGCTACTTTTACTACTATTATTATTATTGTTCATCAACTACTGTAAAATACTTAAAATTTTGTTTAATTGTAAAATATTAGAATTTAGTAAAAGAATCATATATTTTAACAATAAATAGTAAAATCTCAATAAAAAATCAAAATATAAATTGTTTACTTCCAATTACGTAAATCAATAGTTTAAACTACACTTAATGGTAGGGCATTTCCCATTTTTATAGGAACTTTTGTACCAGAAATAATGGTATCTCCAATTCTAGCTCCTCTGGGATGTAAAATATATCTTTTCTCACCATCCCCATAGTGTATGAGGCAAATGTATGCATTTTGATTAGGGTCGTATTCTATGGTTACGATTCCACCATATATATCTTTTTCATTCCATCGAAATCAATTTTACGATATAGATGCTTATGACCTGCCCCTCTATGCCTTGCGGATCCACTCTTTTTCCTATTCAAAGATCAGCCTTTTGCCTATGTGTTTTCACATCAAGAATTCTTTGTAGTTGAAAAGATGTTAAGGGGACTTCTTACTTTCCAAACAGATCTTCCTACATCTATTTATAAACATTGGTTTATCAAGAATACACAAGAAAAATATTTCAAATGGTTGATTCATCGCCAGAGATAGCTTAGAACCAATAGTTCATTATTTAACAGATTTTTTTATTCTAATACTCTATTCGAGAGTTATCAGTATTTACTAAACTTGTTCTTATCTAACAGAATGCTATTGGATCAAATGACAAAGACATTATTGAAAAAAAGATAGTTTTTCACGAATGAAATAAAAATTGGATTCATGTAACAAGAGAAGGGTTTTCCATTCCTTAGCTTGGAAAGATATGTGGCCATGAAATAGGGATTAAGTGAAACAGAATTGACTAGGTGGTAGAGTCGTGGAAACACTTGTTTCTTTCATATTTTGGACCTTAGCTCCAGGGAACAATATACTATTGCAGAAACATGGAAGAACTGCCTAAACAAGAATTCTTGAAGAGCGAACAATGCAACAATAATGGATGTGATGGGAGTCAGTGGATTCATGGTAAGTTCTTTGCATACAAAATAAAGAAAAGAAATAGTTAATGATACAATCAATCAACCAATTATAACTATTCCATCGCTAAAATTTATCCAGTCGAAGTGATTAAATAATTGAAATTCTAAATTATATAATATAAACATTATATAATAGAAATTAGAAATAATAACAACTATATAATTATATAATATATAATAGATATTCCATTATATAATAGAATAATATATATAATAGAATATAATATAATTAGAATATAATATATAGATATTACTATATATATATTACTATATTATTATAGATGTTACTATATGATTAATATAGATATAAATTAATTGATTGATAAATTAATTAAATTGAAATACTTTGATATTTCTTTTTTAGTCTCTATCGATATAGTTTTTTTGTGAATATACACAACTTTATCTAAGTTTACAATAGCAGGGTAAATTTAGAAATATCTTGAGTTCATATAGAACTGGTTAATATCTAATATCATATATTCATGCGTTTCTTCCATACAGTAAACTAATTAAATTATTCGTGTCTTAGATTTAATCAGATTCATGAATCATTCTTCGAAACATCTACAAGGAGTTGTCTTATAACGATTAGATTCCATACACCTAGTTCTCTATAATATACAATAACTAGAATATTCATATTCTATTATAACATTAATATTCTATTATAGTATTCTAATTTTTTTTATTAAGTCTTCATTTTATTTATTATTATCTCATATGGATAGAATTAATCTAAATCAATTCATTAGACAGAATCATTACATAAAAATATCAATATTTGAGTAATCTAAGTTCATATAATTTATTATATTAAAATGATCTTTTGGTCAATCGTTAACGTTAATTGAATGAATGAAATGAAAATTAGTTCTAATTCTATAAAAATAATATAATTTTTTTAATTAATTACATGTCGTAAACAACGGATACTTTAAAAATTCTTATTCAAATTATGACTACTAATAACGAAATTGAATATTTTAATGTTCTAATCAAATGAACAAACCAAAATATAATAAAACAATACAAAAAAAATAGAAAAAAAGAGTCAGAAGTATAAATTGGTCAAATAAAGAATATTTTAAGGAAAAAATTTTTTTAGACAGATCTCTTTCTTGTTTTTTTTTACAATTATCTCATAATCTTTTTTACTATTCCACTATATGATCGTACACTTATGCATATTTTTATTTGGATTTGAATAACCTGTTTGCTATATTTCTTTATCTATTTCTATTCCCTAAGTAGATTGAACTGTACATAAAGTTCGACATATTAAGCTAAAAAAAGACTATTTCAAGAAATAGTCAATGATGGCCCTCTATGAATTAACCTATATAAGCCATACCTAAAATTGCAAAAATAAGAGTTTGAGTATAGCTTATAAATAATCCAAGGAACATGACAGGTATAGAAACTATTAAAGGTACTAAAAAAATAATAAATACCAGTATATCTCGTAATAATGCCAACGAATGTTCACGTGGTTTGAAATAGAGTACATATTAATAATAAGAACTTAATTTTTAAAGATTAGTTAAGATTTGATTTTCTAATTCTAAATTTTTCCTGTCAATCCAAAAAATTTAAAGAAATAATAAAGATAAATAAACGGCAAAATCTAAATAAAAAAATTAAAAATTATATTATAAAATTTAAGATAGAGATGATGGTAGAAACGTAATTTTAAGATAAGATTTGTTACTTTAATTTTTTGATCTCTTAATTTAAAAAAAAAGATAAGAATAAAAATAAATAAGTAATGAAATCTAAACTTGTTATTTAAATCCTAGATCTGGATAAAGTTAAGCTGGTTTAAAAAAAATTTCCAAAAGATCATGTTTAATAAACAGTATAGATATCATATATGTAGTCTTTGATTTTTAACAATTTAACATCAATATGATATTATTTTAAATTGTATAAAAATATGATTTGCTAATTTCTTTATGATTTATTTATGCTTGATCATTTTGTTTGAGTATTATGTATTTTTTAGTAATTGTGTTCATATGAAATAAGTTAAATGAACGACTTCGAACTTGTTTGAGCTTTGTTTAATAAAAAAATGAATCTGAAATCAATCTGAAATTGTCAGGTGAATTTCTTTTTCTCCGAGTGAATTTAAGAATGAATTTCTCTGTATTGATTCGACGCATTCAAAATTTCTTCTGATATGCTTTTTAAAGAAAAATTTATATTTAATGGTCTAAATTAATTTTATATTATCACTTATTTATATATTATCATGTTAATACAAATTTTTAAAATATTTTTATTATTGATAAAAATTATTATTTTTAAATAATATGACGTATTCTTATTTATTAATAATAAATATTTTTTTTTAAAATTAATAGCCTACCAAATTGAAACTCTTCAAATAAATTAAGGTCACAAACAATGAATCTGGTCTTGCGACTGTAGTGTAGACTATAAGCTAAAATATCGTAGTTCTTTATCATGAAATTAAGGGTCAAAGTTTAATAAATAATAAATAATTAACAACTAAGTTTTAAATTAATAATTAATAATTAAAATATTTACTTTATTCTTCGATACCACTTCAATGTTTATGGCACGAGCATTACTATAACACCCGAAACAATGATCCAAAATGGAAGTTCCAAAGTATGACAAAAGTGTGAATATGACGATAGATGGGGTCTTCCCTTAATTTAACAGAACAGCAATTAGCAATTAAATTAGGAAGATAATTACCATAAAATTATAAAAAAAATATTTTTTTAATATTATATTAATAATAAAAATTTAGTGTTACTCCAAGTAAATATTGCTAATTGCATTATTTTTCTAACTTAATAATCTAATTTGACAAAAAAATCATCTATTTTTAGTAGAAAATTAACTATTTGTGAGGAAGTCAAATTGTTGAATAATTATATTAAATTTAAATACTAAATCATTAATCAATTGAAAATCTATTCATAAATTTATCTTAATCATGTAATTAAATTTGGTACATGCACTCCTTAAATATCTCTTTTCTATCAGAGTATATAAGTCATAGGCTTCTAGTATTTTCCTAGAACATCACTTCATGAGTTTTAGAATTTGGTATGAAAATTCAAAACTCAATTTCAATTTATGTTGTTTCAATTTATCAATTATTTTACCCTTTTATGTTTTAGATTTAATATTATTGATGATGATAATTTTTCAAAATATTATCAAAATGAATTGAATAATATTGTTACACATATTACGTATGAAACTTAGCATATCATCTTCCAATTAAATCTACACCACAGAAAATCAGAATTTTATTTAATACATATTTTTTACCAATACTTATATCGTGTATAGCCAACTAGGCAACACTGAATTATATAAAAGTAATGGCAAAAAAAAAATTATATAAAAGTAAAGTGCAATTTACGATTTGCCCTCTACTTGTTGGGCAAATATTTGGCCTTAATTGGGAGAAATTTCTAGAAAATATATTTGGTGATAAATGTCTAATATTTCTCTATTTATGTGCTTTATGCGATTTACCTAGATGAGTTTCAGACTAAATCGAATTCCCCACAAGACGAGAGTAAATATACCAGCCTCCCTTTAACATTTAGGCAAGGTATTCTACATAATAAAATATAAATTAAAAAATGAGCATATATTAATATATTTAATTATAATAAATTAATTTCATTTTAAAATATATAATTATTATTTTCAAATTGCACGGGGTAAAGACTAGTTGACCAAATTTCCCTAGCGTTTAAACTTCGGGTCGACTCCGTTCTCTGTTTCACCCCCAGTTTGTGCGCCGGAAGAAGCAGCTGCAGCAGCTTGGAGCTTAACAGAAGCAGCGACAATGGCAAGCACCAAAGTTCAGAGGATTATGACCCAACCTATTGTAACTTCGTCTCCAGATTTTTCGTTTAGTGTTTAGTCTCATTTGTGACATCTAACCGTTACTAACGAGCATCAATTTCGCACCTTTTCTTTCAGAATCTGATCTTCAGGTTCCTTCAAAGCGTAAGTTGAATTCCATTCTTCTCTTCCTATCTTAGCCTTTTGATTCCTTTCGTTTCTATAATTTTCAATTGAATTGTTCTCTCCCTGTCTAAATTTGGTTGCAGAAAACGCGCATTCAAATTTGGCTTTTTGAGCAGAAGGATCTGCGAATTGAAGGCCGCATAATTGTATGCTTGCTTCCTTTTTGTTAATTAATATATATTGATTTCTATTTTAAATTCTATATAAATAATGATAATGTCATTACCTGAACTCGATTTCGGAGCTTACAGATCATTTGATCTTGTGATTATTACCCTGTTGTTACTTCGGGCTCTTAGTTTTGATTTTTGAAGCTTTGCTCGTTTAGAATTTGTCCTGGGTGTCTCTAAAAAGTTCAAATCTGAAATTGTTCAAGACTATCCTCATTTAGTGGAAGGTTGATGTTGGATGAGACTGACTGGACAAGTTATTTCCAATCTAGTTTGAGTTAGATATCATAGATCCCTAATATATCTGTTGCTCTATTTCAACATGGCTAAACATGCACTATAGCTTACCTATGATTGCCTACCCATACCATTCTTAATTCCCTGGTTACTTAAAAGAATGCACCATATGGTTAGTTGAACAATAGTCGTTCCCTGGTCTTTTATTTTATCCTTAGGTCTAAAAGGCACTGTCTTTATGGAATGTTATTCAGTAGCAACTGTATTCTCAGTTATATTTCACATACATATTTCCCTTAGACTTATAAATTTTGCTTCAAATCTTCAATTTCTATTCTCAATTCCTTCGGTGAACCCCCTAGGACGCTTTATTCTATATGTCGTTGGCTACTGACTACTTTTGCATATAGCTTACTAGACAAATTTCATACAATCCTGAAATTACAATTTTTTGTTTTTAATCGGACCATCTGGGGTAATTTGCTTGCAGTAGACATCATCTTTAATTTTAGGTCTGTCAATGGGTAAAAAAATGTCTTTGTGGGTTCTTGAGATAGCTCGTTTTATGATCATCATGAGTTGTTCACTCATGCATGAGACTTATGCAGCACACTATTTTTTATGAACAGGAAACAAAACTCATGTTAAACAAAGTTTGAAGAATGAATTGATTGGCCTTCAAGAATATCAATAAATATTATAACTTGAAAACTTTTTGATTAGACATGCCTATTTTACTGTTTTTGCCTTTTTGTGTCAAAGCCAAAGTAAGTTGTTCTTTCTTTGGATTGCTCAGGGGTTCGATGAATACATGAACTTGGTCCTGGATGATGCTGAGGAAGTAAACATTAAAAAGAAGAGCAGAAAATCCCTAGGTGAGCAACAATGCTTGTGTGTGTGTACCTGCGTGTTTCATCTTGTCTTTTGCTTATTTTTCTTTCCCTTTTTTTTTTTTTACTTTCCTTCCCTGGCTTGACTTGTTTCAAACATTTCAGGTAGGATTTTACTGAAAGGGGACAACATAACTTTGATGATGAATACGTGAGTATTGTTACTACTCCTACTCCCCCCTACGTTCTCTCTTTCACACATACCACTTCGTACATACACACACATTTTTAAATGATATATGCATGTCATCCCCAAGATTCATAGTATGTTATTTTAATTTTCAGGGGGAAATGATACTTAGGAGTGAGCAAAGGCTTTCTGGTCTCATTATGAGTTCGTTTCGGTCGATCAACTATGGATGTTTCTTTAGAACTTAGGCTTTATTATATCATTGACCATGGATACTTCTTTAAGACTTGGCTTTATTATGTCCAATGGTACAGACGCATCTTAGTGCTGTGAACATACATGGATTGTTGTGTTGCTTGCCAACATGTGAACAAGTTTGTTGTCTAGTTAACAGTGCCAGCTAATTCGTGTGGCTACATCCATTTGCTGATAAATCTCTTATTTGCCTTGTAAACTAATTTTTGGATGTAGTATGTATGCGTATCTCTTCATTATTTGCTGTTTAATTAGGTTCTTTTGGGTAGACAATCTAGGATATCTGTAGAAGAGTGAAGGTACTAGAGTCCTGTCTGATATCTCATTTTCATTTTAGCAATGTCTACATTTTTAGGGCCAGGAATGTGGGTGTTTTGCACATTGCTGGCCTTCTGCCTGTGCAATGTTTCTTGGTTTTTAGTGATTATTTGCATTGATTTTCATCTGGAAAAGAAAATTACCTCTTGTTAACTCGCAAGGCAGTTACCCGCCTTCTGCATTGATGTGAAATATGATAGAAGGAATTTCCTGGGGGTGGGGGGGGGGGGGGGGGGCTGTAATGAAACAAGCTGCGACTGTGATCCGCTCCCGTAAATGTTGGGTTCAATTCATTCAATAAATAAACAGCTTATTCGCATAAATATTTGGTTCAATTTGTCTAATAAATAAACGAGCTTAAACGGAAAGTTTGTAAGGTTAAATTTGATTAATAATCAAGTCAAATTTGAAAAAAATTGAAGTATAAATGATCTTAAACGGAAAGTTTGTGAGGTTAAATTTGATTAATAATCAAGTCAGATTTGAAAAAAGTTGAAGGGTTACTTTCTTTCTTTCTTTCTTTCTTTTCCCTTTTGGAATAGCGTAGACTTCAGTAGCATTTTCCGTCGATACGAACCCATCCCAAGAGGAGAAACCAGAAAGTGAATACCATTAAGGAAAAGGTGGCCATGCCCAGCGAGATAGTCAGAAGCAACATTGTGTTCACTTCAAAGCTCGTGTCTTCGTAATTGTTGAACAATTCAATTCAATTGTAAAATGAAAATGAAAATACTTAACTCACTTTCAAAATGGATGTGGGTTTGGCAGCATACCATCTAACAGAGGGTGCTGGACGCCCACAGTTATATCTAGTATTTTTTGAGAGGATATAAATGTGTGTGTGTGTGTCATCTAACAGAGGGTGCTGGACGCCCACAGTTATATCTAGTATTTTTTGAGAGGATATAAATGTGTGTGTGTGTGTGAGAGAGAGAGAGAGAGAGAGCGAGGGTAGCATTGCTAAAAAATAAATTTTCATGTCTGAGCTTGACCTTTTTAATTCTTGAACAATTCAACTACAAAAATAAGAATAGCATTGCTAAAAAATAAATTTTCATGTCTGAGTGTGACCTTTTTAATTCTTGAACAATTCAACTACAAAAATAAGAATAATTAATGTTTTATATACTGATCTAGAATAATACGATGCATAGTTTAGTTATAAAATGTGATTGTCAAATGTTTTTCAAATTATATTTAGCTATAAGGTAATTTTAAAGTATACTGAGTTATTGTAAATTCAAATAATTATTAATGTTGTTATTATTATTATTATTATTATTATTATTATTATTATTATTATTATTATTCATTGACTGCACTGGAAAATACTCAAAATTTTGTTTGATTATAAAATATTAGAGTTTAGTAAAAGAAATCATATATTTTAACAATAAACAGTAAAATCTCAATAAAAAAATCAAAATATAAATTTCAAAACTTATATAAGACGTAGAAATAATAATAAGAACTTGATTTTTAAAGATTAGTTAAGATTTGATTTTCTAATCCTGAATTTTTCCTGTCAATATAAAAAATTTAAAGAAATAATAAAGATAAATAATTGGTAAAATGTGAATAAAAAAATTAAAACTTATATTATAAAATTTAAGATAGAGATGATGGTAGAAACGTTATTCTAAGAGAAGATTTGTTACTTTAATTTTTTGATCTCTTAATTATTAAAAAGTAAAAAAAGAAGAAGATAAGAATAAAAATAAATAAGTGATGAAATCTAAACTTGTTATTTAAATCCTAGATCAGGATAAAGTTAGGCTGGATTAAAAAATAAAAAAAATACTTTCCAAAAGATCATGTTTAATAAACAGTATAGATATCATATATGTAGTCTTTGATTTTTAACAATTTAACATCAATATGATATTATTTTAAATTGTATAAAAATATGATTTGCTAATTTTTTATGATTTATTAATGCTTGATCATTTTGTTTGAGTATTATGTACTTTTTAGTAATTGTGTTCTTACGAAATAAGTTTAATGAACGACTTCCAACTTGTTTGAGGTTTGTTTAATGAAAAAATGAATTTGAAATCAATCTAGATTTATTTGATAAAAATTTATTTTATGTGTCAGGTGAACTTTTTTCTCCGAGTGAATTTAAGAATGAATTTCTCTGTATTGATTCGACGCATTCAAAATTTCTTCTGATATGCTTTTTAAAGAAAGATTTATATTTAATGGTCTAAATTAATTTTATATTATCACTTATTTATATATAATCATGTTAATACAAAATTTTAAAACATTTTTATTATTGATAAAAATTATTATTTTTTAAATAATGTGACGTGTTCTTATTTATTAATAATAAATATTTTTTTTAAATTAATAGCCTACTAAATTGAAACTCTTCAAATAAATTAAGGTCACAAACAATGAATCTGGTCTTCCGACTGTACTGTAGACTATAAGGTAAAATATCGTAGTCCTTTATCATGAAATTAAGGGTCAAAGTTTAATAAATAATAAATGATTAAAAATTAATTTTTAAATTAATAATTATTAATTTTTAATTAATAATTAAAATGTTTACTTTATTCTTCGATTCCACTTCAATGTTTATGGCACGAGCATTACTATAACACCCGAGACAATGATCCAAAATGGAAGTTCCAAAGTATGACAAAAGTGTGAATATGATGATAGATGGGGTCTTCCCTTGATTTAACAGAATAGAAATTAGCAATTAAATTAGGAAGACAATTACCATAAAATTATAAATTTTTTTAATATTATATTAATACTAAAAATTTAGTGTTACTCCAAGTAAATATTGCTAATTGCATTATTTTTCTAACTTAATAATCTAATTTGACAAAAAATCATCTATTTTTAGTAGAAAATTAACTATTTGTGAGGAAGTCAAATTGTTGAATAATTATATTAAATTCAAATACTAAATCATTAATCAATTAAAAATCTATTCATAAATTTATCTTAATTATGTAATTAAATTTGGTACATGCACTCCTTAAATATCTCTTTTCTATTAGAGTATATAAGTCATGGGCTCCTAGTATTTTCCTAGAACATCACTTCATGAGTTTTAGAATTTGGTATGGAAATTCAGAACACAATTTCAATTTACGTTGCTTCAATTTATTAATTATTTTACCCTCTTATGTTTTAGATTTAATATTGTTGATGATATTGATAATTTTTGAGAATATTATCAAAATGAATTGAATAATATTGTTACACATATTACGTATGAAATTTAGCATATCATCTTCCAATTAAATCTACACCACAGAAAATCAGAATTTTATTTAATACATATTTTGTACCAATACTCATATCACCTATAGCCAATTGGGCAACACTGAATTATATAAAAGTAAAGTGCAATTTACGATTTGCCCTTTACTTGTTGGGCAAATATTTGGCCTTAATTGGGAGAAATTTCTAGAAAATATATTTGGTGATAAATGTCTAATATTTCTCTATTTATGTACTTTATACGATTTATCTAGATGAGTTTCAGACTAAATCCAATTCCCCACAGGACGAGAATAAATATGCCATCACAGTATTCCATATACATACATACATACATACATACATTCATATTACTTATCATATAATATTAATTCAAAATTAAATCCTGATTTTCAGGCAAAACCAGAGAGATTCAGTGACAAACACCCTAATTAAGCCAAGCCATGAAGTACAATCGAAGACAACTGAGGCCACGCAACAAGGAAAACACCCGGCTGCTGCAATCTGAGGGCAGTTTATACCCTCAAAAGATAGTCAGAAAAACTAGGACTAAGACTGTTAAAAGACGATGTTTTCCTCCTATTGATCTTAGGGATAGGGCTTTTGAAGCATTGTCCTATGCAGAAAAAGAGACCAACAGTTTCAGCCAATGTCAAAAGGATGATCTGAGTTCTTCGTCTTGTTCCCCGGAGAAGTTTGAAGATTTGGTGATACCTGGACCCATTCCAGATCTTGTTTCTTTGTTTCAAGACAACGA
Organism: Sindora glabra; assembly: GCA_020226215.1. Taxonomy (NCBI): domain Eukaryota; kingdom Viridiplantae; phylum Streptophyta; class Magnoliopsida; order Fabales; family Fabaceae; genus Sindora; species Sindora glabra. The sequence continues at coordinate 57,151,427 of CM035233.1, forward strand.
TCTGTTTGTAAACTTTTTTAAAGGTTTACCAGAAATTTAATCTTTCTTTAATTTAATTGTTTTAAAGCATTAATGCATAAACAGTATGATTTAATTTTTTTTATTATTATCCGAGGGAATTTTGTAAAATTTGGATTAAAATTGTTTTCTATAATATATTTTATTCCATTTGAAAGACAACGTGCGAGACTTGTGACCAAAATTCGATATTATTTGAAATATTTATTCGATTTTGTCCATTAATATTATTAGTTAACTATTAAATAATGCTTTTACCAAAAATTTGTTGTAGAAAGAGAAAGATAAGATAAAGATGTTAGCTGTATTTTGCCGATAAAAAGAAATCAAAACGTAAGATGCAGATAAGATAGAGATTAGTTGTAACTTGATTTAAGAGATCAATTGGGATTTATTATTTTAAATTATTATTTCTTAATTTTGAAAAGTTAAAGAAGACAAAATATATATAATAAAGAGTAAATATAAATAGTGAAAAAGTATAGTATTTTTCTATATAATAAAAAATACATGTTAAACCCCTTCTATTATGTAATTTTTTGCTTTCTGATGTAGTAAGGGGTTTTTTAACCCCGAGTTGTAATTTCGGACTTTTTTTGGGCCATAAATATTCAAACAAGCTGACAGAAACAGACGAAAAGAGACCACAGAGACAAAACAGACGCAAAAACAAATAGAACCAGTAGGAAGATAGAGCAAAGACCAGCAGACTAAGGCGGAAAAGCTTCCTAATCCCTCGCTAAGATTGATTGTAAAGGGTAGCTAAAATTGATTGTAAAGGGGAAGGGGGATTATGAATCCAATCCAATAGACATTTCCCCATAAGAAAGTTTTTGGCTAGCCAATGGACAGCTTTGTTAGTACTTCTAAATATATAATTGAAGGAGATAGTAGCCGTTCTAGGGAGTTGGCGTTGGATATCAACAATAACCTGCTGAAAGTCCCAAGATGGAGAAGCTGATGCAGATGTGAGAGAGTTGAGAACTTGTAATGCATTAGATTCTACTACAATAGGTTCATTATGAATGGTAGAAGCCATTTTGACGCCAAGGAAGATTGCTCTAGCTTTTGTTGCTGCTGGCTAGAGTGAGAGAGTTATAGTGATAAGGCCAAACTGAATTATGCTAGAAGAATCTCTTACAATGGCAGCCATGGCTAACCTCCCAGAATTAGAAATGCAGGCAGCATCAACATTAACATTTAGACATCCAATTGGAAGGGGATGCCATTAATGGGAATGGGAGGATTGGTTGGGGGGGACATTGGAGTCACATTGTTGTGAATTCGTCTATTCCTTATAGGCCTTCATAATATTCAAAGAGATATAACTTGCATTAATCTCCTTTTTCTGAAATATAACTTCATATTCATTGTAAGCCTTCCATATAAACCAGGCGGTGAAAACCACGAGAGACATGGTCTCCATCTTCTCAATATGACTTTGGCCAAATTCATTCTAGAAATAAAGTAAGCAATCTCCTAAGGATAGCTGGACCTGGCTTGGTCTTAAGCATAAAAAAAGACTAAACTACACTTTAGTTGTCTAGGGACATCCAAAGAGAAGATTAGTTATATCCTCCACTTCTAGAGAGTAGATAGGATAGATAGGGCAATGCGTATTAGTTAGCACTCTCTAAGAAAAGTGTCTCAATTTGGGAGGAACTTGGAGTCTCCAAATTGAGGCCCACAATAAAAGGGAAGAGGAGGTGAATTAACTAAACTAGACTTAGATAAAGAGGAAGAATTATTCAGTAACATGGAATAACTAGATTTGACTGTGTAGCTTCCATTGGAAGCACCATGCCAAATAAAAAAATTCCTCTTGATTACTACTTGGAATATACAATTTCTTAATGGCTTGTTTTTCAGAGGAGAGAGCTATTGTTCAATAAGAGCAAGATTCCACTTCTCATGAATGGGATCAATGAGGTCAGATACCAAATTCATAAAAGGAGGGGGGAGGAGTGAGGAGTGAAAAGCCATGAAGATCCAGAATCCATTTCTTTTGCCAAATGTTAACAGAATTTCTATTTCTAATTTGCTAGAAAGATCCTTGTTTGATTATGTTTACCCCTTCAAGAAGGCTAGACCACCCCCAAGATGGTTTGCTTCCTTTTTTCACTGATAAAATAGAAGAGTTTGGAAAATATTGTGATTTCAGGATTTTAGTGCAAAGAGCATCAGGATTGTGAATGATTCTCCAAACTTACTTGGCCAGAAGTGCTAGATTAAAAAACTCCAAATTCTTGAAACCTAATCCATCATTTTTCTTACTCTTAGTCATGGTGTGCCATGAATTTTAGTGAATTTTCCTCTCTTGATTAGTTTGTCCCCACCAGAATTAAGCTATTTGTGCCTAAATCTGATTGCACATAGATTTAGGAAATTTGAAACATGTTATTGGATATGTAGGAATAACTAGAGCCACTGACTTAATGAGCACTTCCTTTCCTACTTAAGATAACAACTTTTGTTTCCACCCTTGTAGCGTCAAAGTAATCCTATCTTTTACAAAAGCCAAAGCCTATTGTTTAGAATGACCCCAAATTGAATGAATTCCCAAGTAGAACCTTGGATTTTGGACCCTTTGGATGTTGAGAATGGAAATTATTCTTCTAATTGATTATAAGTTAGCATTTGCACTTATAAAAATTGAGGACTTCATAAAGTTGATGTGCTGACCAAAAGCATGATTGTAAGGCTCAAGAATTTTGACTAATTATGAGAGTGATTGGGAAGAGGCTTCAAGAAAGAATAATGAGTCATTAGTAAATAGGAGATGTGAGAGAGATGGGCTTGCTTTTGAAATCCAAATACCTCGAATGTTACCTTCCTTTTTTAATTTTTAAAGGAGCTTATAAAGTACCTTAGTAATTAGTATAAAGAGATAAGGTGACATTGGGTCACCTTGATGAAGGCCCCTCGAAGGATAGAAAGACACTCTAAAATCTTCTCCTAATGATATTATATTTTATCTTCTGGACGCATTCCATGATTCTATGAACCTAATTAGAGTAAAACCTTAATTTTAGCATTACCTTTTCCAAGAACTTCCATTCTACATGATCATAGGCTTTGTTCATATATACTTTTATTGCCACATCCACCTTCTTGCCTTGCTGTTTGTTTTGTTCATATCTACTTTTATTGCCACATCCACCCTTTTGCCTCGCTTTTTATTTTTGATATAATGAAAGTATTCATGGGTAATTAAAAGATTATCTTGAATCTTTCTACCAGGGATAAATGCCTTTTAAAAGGGAGAGATATATAAAAGAAGGGATTTTTTTTATTCTATTAGCCATAATCTTTGAAATAATTTTGAGACAAAAGTTGCACACACTGATCGGTTTGAAATGATTGACCTTTTCAAGGATTTCAACCTTAGGGATGAGAACTAGATTAGTATTATTAAAGGAAGGGTGAAGAATTCTATTAGTAAAAAAATCTTGAACTGCTGTGCATACTGAGTCTCCCACTATATTCCAATATTTTTTATAGAAGATGCCTGAAAGTCCATTAGGCTCTGGTGCTTTAAGAGTTCTTAAATTGAAAATTGCATTTTTAATCTCTAAACTAGAATTTGGATCCATTAGAAATTGATTTACTTCAAAAGAGATAACCTCTAGTAGGACATTTAAAATATTTTCATTATAGTCAGCATCTTTAGTCTTGAAGAGATTTTTGAAAAAGGAGGCAATATGTTCCAAAATAGATTTATCATTTTCCAATTAAGAGCCATATTCCTTCTTTAATTTGATAATTTTGTTCCTTTGGCGCCGCTGAACAGTGGTGTTATGAAAAAATTGAGCATTTTTGTCTCCTTTGTGTAGCTATTTAATTCTTGAGCATTGCAACCAATACATTTCCTCTTAGAGCCATAATTTGCCTAATTGAGATATAAGGGCTTGTTTTGTAAAGATGACATTATGAGTTTGAGGTACCCGATTGAACTTTTGAAGTTAGGAGAGAATACATTTAGTTACTTTTCTCTAGTTAAAGAAAAGATCTTTACTCTACTTCATTAGAGGTTTTCTACAAGCTTTTAAATTTTGAGGAAAAAAGACATAAGGACAAAAAAGATTATCTTGCTAACTATTTTAGATGACTTGATTGCAAGACTCCTCAATAATCCATTTTAGTTCAAAACAAAATGGTTTTGATCCTTTCCTTTCATAAGGAGTTATGTTCAGCAAGATGGAAGCATGATCAGAACTAACACGAGGGAGGACAAATACTTGAGAGTTTGAGAATAAGAATCTCCACTCAGCATTACACAAAGCTCAGTTCAATCTTTACCTAATATTAGTTAAGCCAACTCTATTGTTAGATTAAGTGAAAAATTCTCATTTAGCTTCCAAGTCAATCATGCGATAGTAATTCAATAAATCCTAAAAAATTTTAACTTTGAAACCTGCCTTTGGAGCACCACCAATCTTTTCTTTAAAGGTCAAAATTTCATTGAAATCCCTTAGCTATACCTAAGGACTATTATAGAAGCGAGTTTAATTTTTCAGGAAATCCCATAAGTTTTATCTTAATCGATAAATAGATAAAGCCCAAATAAAAGTTATACTAAAAGAGCATCCCATATGACTTATAGAAATCTTAGCATTAATGAAATGATTACTAGAAGAAAGAATAGTTATACTGACTTAATCATTCCATCATAAAGCTAGTCCTCCGCTTAATCCATTAGGATTAACATAGAAATCATTCCTGAATCTGAGCTTGTTCCAAAGCTTTTTCAATTTATTCAAGCCTTATTTAGTTTCAATCAGAAAGATCACTATAGGCTTGAATTTGTTGGTAAGCCTTTTAAATGCTCTAATTGTCAAGGTAGAGCCCAAACCTTAATAGTTCTAAGCTAAAAGACTCATGGCTCTCATGTGGCTATTGAAAGCCAACCACTACCACCTTTAGTATTGGAGAATGAAATAGATATAGAATCAGCTGCCATAAAAGGTACTTCATGAAGTGCAAATAGAGATGCAAGCACTAAAAGATTTCTTAGTTACAAGTGTCTATTCTTGGATGAAATCTTCCCCTTATAGGAGGGATGATGTTCCTCATTTGTTGAACTTACTCTACCTTTCTTACTAGATTAGGGGAGAAGAGGGCAGTTAGCTTTCCTTTTAATATGAAGACATGTTAAGTTAGCTGAGATTTCAAGTTCTTTAGCTAGAGAGATGGTTATTAGAGAAGTAACATTTTTGATAGGGGAATCCCCTGGTGATATGTCTTCAGGAAATTCCACAATATATGGGCATAATTTGGAAAATGAAATTTATTGCTTGCATTTATTAATGGAAGATGGACTAAGAAATAAGTCCAAATGTATGCTTTGAAAATCTAGACCATTAATTGGAAAGGCTAAATTGGTGGCTGGTTTGTCTGGGCTCGAGACATCCATTATAACCACTAGATGGCTCAAACCAATATCTTCCTTTTCAATAGCTAAAAGATCAAGTGAAGCAGGCCCCAGGCCTGGATCCCGTTTATAGCCTTCTAAAGAAATCATACTATGATTCGAAGTATCAGGCTTTAGTCTTGGATTGGGCCCATACAATTGATGACCTAGAATGGATACCTCCAATCCTATGCTATAATTTGGCTCCATTGGAATTGGGTTAGGTGGGTTCGAACTTGAAATATTTTTTTGTGTATCTTGACTTTTAAGTCATTTGCACAAGAGAATAAGCCAAAAGAGTGCATTGGTGGAGGTAAGGACAAGGTACTTGCTGATTGCTTACAACATGATTTGCTCTCCATTACTTGTACTAAAGTTATCCTTGTTTGTCAAAAGGTGTTGAGGGTGATGTGTCATTGGAGAGCGTGGCATTCGAGAAAGATCCTTGTGGGAATGGGAAATAAGTCCCCTAGGTCTTGTTAAACATTCATGCTCTTGGAAATCATGCGCCATTGTTGTTAACTCAGGCCCGGTTGTTGACTACACTTGAGGATGGTCCAACTTCACTAAGGTTTAGCTTTTGCAGGGTACAACTCATAAATTTTGGGAATATCTAGCTTAAGTTGGATACAACATAGATATGACTTTTTCTTCGCTACAAAGTTTTTTATCATGATCGATAATACCACAATTGAAATAGAAATCTTGAAAATGTTCATATTTGAAGACCATTTAGGATCGGTTGCTACTGCCTTTTAGAATCCAAAAACCTATAAGGAGAGGTTTTAAAATATCAACTAAAACTCTAATACACAGAAAACCCCAACTACGATTATTATGATTCAGGGGATCTTCTGTTTCTAGAACTTGACCAATGTAGGCTCCAATGAGTATTGCATTTTTCTGGTTAGAGAAGTTTAACTCTCTGATTGCCATTTGGGGAAGCCAAGGTTGAAGACACACTAATGCACCCATGACATGCCATGGAGCATCATAAAGAATCTTCTTAGGTAACTCTGGATTAGGAAAGTTAAAAACATAGGTAGTGTTGAGAATTCGGATTATCACATGCAACGGAATTTTAATCTTTTGATCCAAATTCTACCTAGGATCCATGCAAAAAGCATAAGTCAATGATTAGGGTTTTACCTATTGGGTACTCGTGTTTCTACTGATCAAAACTTGAGAGCGGATGAATCAAACGCCGGCTGGAAGGTACAGCGTCTCTACGGTATCCACACGGAGTGAACAACAACCTCTCACCCTCAACGCGTCTGCTAGGATGCATTTTTCTCTCTAAGAATTAGGATTGGATGTTTTCTGAGTGATTTAGGGTTTATATGGAAGCTTAAAACGTGATTTTAAGTGCTGCCTTCAAGTCCATTTTTATAGAACTTAGGTAAGCCATAATCCTAGTCCTACTAGGATAATGCTTCCAAAATTCTAATCACACTTAACAACTCATCTTATCCTTATCCTAGAGATAATGGGAAGAGATAAGACTTATCTATTAATTATCTAATATTAGATAATGATATTATCTCATAATATAAATATCTTAATATTAGATAATTGCATATAGTTATCAAATATCAAAATAATATTATCTCATAATATATTTATCTAATATCTGATAAGATAATTACTTGATATTACTTTAATATCAAATAATATCACATAATATATATATATATATATATATATATATATATATATATATATATATATATATATATATATATATATATATATATATATATATATATATATATAACATGAATTTATTATTCTTAATAATATATATGCACGAAAATAAGTCCAATTAATTGGATATTAATATAATTAAAGTCCAATTAATTATTGTCTTATTCCTACTCCTTTTGTGTGACCCTGTAGGTTCTTACTACGTTGACAATGACTTATTATTGAGCCATAGACAGCGAGCGGTATCTAGCAATACATCACTGCCACTCAAGTAGTAAGAATGTCCGTGATTCGACATCCACCTAATACATGATCAACGTTTTACATCATAACCCTTTTGTAATAATATCCAAATTGAACTGGAGGCATGGAATGTATCATCCTCGTTAATGTTCAATTTATATTTCTTGATACTGAGTAGACTTAAAATAAATAATTAATATCACATATTAATTCAACTGAGTATGGCCATGCATTTCTAAGTCTCACTCAATCAAGGGGCCCAAGGATATTTCTCTTTTATATAAGAGTAACAAAATTTCATTTACATCACTCACTTCCCTCTGCATGATTTATGACACACCCAATCAATGCCTTACTTGTCACCTGATTAAAGGTGACATAGGACAATATTAAAGTAAGTAATTCCTCATGTAGGGAATCGTAGTGACTTCAGGTCAAAGGTTTATGCGTAGTTGTGATCATATGAGAATAACTTATGACACGTTTATCCATGCAATATTCTCATAGTGGGTCAGTCCAGTACATTGTTCACTAGCAATATACTCATGTATTGACTTGATATCACATATTCATGATTCGTAATCATCAGTCACTATACATGCTAGTCTCGATGTATTATTACTATCCTTTTTTCATAATAATACTTGACTAGGGGCATTTTAGGAATAGCAAAGCTATTCCAAGGATAATTATTATATTAAGTTATAAATTACGCATAATAATAATAAAAATAAAATATAATAATTAAATTACCTAAAATAAAATATAATACATTGTGTATAACTCTAATCATCTTATATGATTGGTTCTAGGACACACACAACAATCTCCCACTTGGACTAGAGCCAATCACTCATGTATCTAATACCAAGTGACATAGTATGACCATCATGCTTTTTCTGCGCTAAAGGCTTTGTCAGTGGGTCGGCGATATTATCATCTGTTGGTACTTTACATATCTTCACATCTCCTCTATCGATGATTTCTCGAATGAGATGGAAGCGCCTAAGTATATGTTTGGATCGCTGGTGAGATCTGGGTTCCTTGGCTTGTGCAATGGCTCCATTGTTGTCACAATAGAGATCCACTGGGTTTGCAATGCTAGGAACAACGCCAAGTTCAGTAATGAACTTTTTGATCCAAACAGCCTCTTTTGACGCATCAGATGCAGCAATATACTCAGCCTCTGTAGTAGAGTCGGCCACTGTTTCTTGCTTTAAACTCTTCGAGCATACAGCACCACCATTCAGGCTAAATACATAACCCGACTGCGATCTAAAGTCATCATTGTCGGATTGGAAACTGGCATCAGTGTAACCTTTTACAACAAGTTCTTCCTCTCCTCCATATATTAAGAATGAATCCTTAACCCTTCTTAAGTACTTAAGGATATTCTTAACGGCAGTCCAGTGAGGTTCACCTGGATTTGACTGGTACCTGCTCGTCATGCTTAAAGCATACGAGACATCAGGACGAGTACATATCATGGCATACATGATAGATCCAATTGCTGACGCATATGGTATCTTATTCATCCAGTCATTCTCATCTTGTGTTGAAGGACACTGAGTTTTGGACAAATTTATGCCATGTGACATAGGCAAAAATCCTCTTTTAGATTCTTGCATGTTAAACCGTTTTAACACTTTATCTATGTATGTACTCTGACTTAGGCCAAGCAATTTTCTTGATCTATCTCTATAGATCTTAATACCTAATATATAGGCAGCTTCGCCTAAGTCTTTCATCGAGAAACAATTCCCTAACCAAGTCTTTACTGTTTGCAGTGTAGGGATATCATTTTCGATGAGTAGTATGTCATCCACATACAATACAAGAAAAATAATTGTGCTCCCACTAACCCTTTTGTAAACACAAGATTCATCTTCATTTTTGATGAAACCAAATTCTTTGATTGCCTCATCAAAACAAAGATTCCAACTCCGTGAAGCTTGCTTTAATCCATAAATGGATCGTTGTAGCTTACATACCTTTCCAGCAGTTTCAGGAATGACAAAACCCTCGGGCTGTGTCATGTACACATCCTCGAGGAGCTTTCCATTAAGAAAAGCAGTTTTGACATCCATCTGCCAAATTTCGTAATCATAAAAAGCTGCAATAGCAAGCAAAATCCGGATGGATTTAAGCATGGCAACTGGGGAATAGGTCTCATCATAATCTATACCATGAACTTGCCTATAACCTTTTGCGACTAATCGTCCCTTAAAGGTTTGCACGTTACCATCCATGTCGGTTTTCTTTTTGAAAACCCATTTGCACCCAATGGGTTTTACCCCTTCAGGTGGATCAACCAAAGTCCATACTTGGTTAGTATATATGGAATCCATCTCAGATTTCATGGCCTCAAGCCACTTCTCAGAGTCTGACCCTTTTATAGCTTCTTGGTAAGTTGTAGGCTCATCTTGATCCATGAGCAAAACATCGCCATTTTAAGTTACAAGAAATCCATATCTCTCGGGCTCATGGCGTATCCTACCAGACTTACGTGGGCCTTGTTTACTTGAGCTAGTTCCTAACCCACAACATCTTGTGGTCCTTTTCTAGGCTCTATTATAGGTTCAGTGTTACTTTGTGGGTCTCGAACTTCTTCGATTTCTACTTTTCTCCCACAGTTTTTCTTAGAGATAAATTCTCTTTCCAGAAAAACACTATTTCGTGCGACAAACACTTTGCCTTCAGTAAGATTATAGAAATAGTATCCCTTAGTTTCCTTAGGATACCCCACAAAGTAGCACTTATCCGATTTGGGTCCAAGCTTATCAGAAACTTGATGTTTTACATAGGCCTCGCAACCCCAAATCTTCATAAAAGACAAGCTAGGACGTTTCCCAGTCCATATCTCATATGGAGTCTTTTGAACCATTTTAGAGGGAACACGGTTGAGCGTAAAAGTAGCTGTCTCTAGAGAATGCCTCCAAAAGGAGATTGGAAGATCTATATGACTCATCATAGATCGTACCATGTCTAACAAGGTACGATTCCTCCTTTCTGAAACACCATTCCATTGTGGCGTTCCAGGTGGAGTGAGTTGTGATACTATACCACACTCCTTTAGATAGTCATTAAATTCTTGGCTTAAGTATTCTCCACCTCGATCTGATCGAAGTGTACGATTCCTCCTTTCTGAAACACCATTCCATTGTGGCGTTCCAGGTGGAGTGAGTTGTGATACTATACCACACTCCTTTAGATAGTCATCAAATTCTTGGCTTAAGTATTCTCCACCTCGATCTGATTGAAGTGTTTTAATACTTTTACCAAGTTAGTTTTGCACTTCATTCTTGAATTCCTTGAACTTTTCAAAGGATTCTGATTTGTGTTTCATAAGATACACATATCCATATCTACTGAAATCATCAGTAAATGTAATGAAGTACTGAAAACCTCCTCTAGCAAGTGAACTAATGGGCCCACATACATCAGTATGTATGAGACCCAATAGATCATTAGCCCTTTCATTGTGTCCAGTGAATGGTGTTTTAGTCATTTTTCTTAGCAAACAAGATTCGCATATTTCATATGATTCAAAATCAAATGAATCCAAGAATCCATCCTTATGAAGCTTGGATATGCGCTTCTCATTTATATGGCCCAAACGACAATGCTAGAGATAGGTTGGATTTAAATCATTTGATTTAAATCGCTTAGTGTTTATGTTATAGACAGGCATTTCAAGATCAAGAATATAGAGCCCATTGAATATTTGTGCACTGCAGTAAAACATTTCATTTAAATAAACTGAACAACTTTTGTCCTTTATTATAAATGAAAAACCTTTCTTGTCCAAACAAGAAACAGAAATAATATTCCTGCTGATAGCAGGCACAAAATAATAATCCTCTAATTCTATTACTAAACCAGAAGGTAAAGATAGATAATATGTCCCTACAGCTAGCGCAGCAACTCTTGCTCCATTGCCAACTCGTAGGTCCACTTCGCCTTTAGCTAGAGTCCTACTCCTTTGTAGTTCCTGCACATTTGTACAAATGTGAGAACCGCATCCGATATCTAATACCCAAGATGTAGAAGTTGAAACATTAATTTCTATAACATAGATACCTGAAGCGGAAGTCTCACTTCCCTTCTTCTTTTTCAGATCTTCCAGATAGACCTTGCAGTTTCTTTTCCAATGTCCGATTTGACCGCAATGGAAGCATGTCCCTTCCTTAGCCACACCCCCTTTTGGTTTCAGTGCAGAGGATTTAGACTTGGGCTTGCCTTTGGATTTGGAATCCTTCTTGTTTTTGCCCTTGCCTTTTCCTTTTCCTTTGCCCTTTTGAACCATCATTATGGTATTAGGCTTAGTCTTTTGCAAATTTTGTTCAGCAGTTCTTAACATGCTTAAAAATTCTGGCAGTGGTTTGTCAATTTCATTCATGTTGTAATTCATGATAAATTGACCATAACTCTGTGGCAACGATTGCAGAATTAAGTCAATGGCCAACTCTTGACCTAGTGGTGCACCCAATCTTTCAAGGTTCTCAACATACCCAATCATTTTGAGTACATGAGGCCCAATAGGGTTTCCTTCTGCCAGTTTGCACTGAAACAAGGCTTTTGTCACCTCAAACCTCTCATGCCGAGCTTGGCCTTCATAAAGCTTCTTAAGATGCTCAAGCATGTCATAAGCTTCCATGTTCTCATGTTGCTTCTGAAGCTCAGAGTCCATGGTAGCCAACATGAGACAACCGACATCTAATGCATCATCATGATGCTTCTTATAAGCATCCTTTTGAGCTCGAGGGGCAGTAGCTTCAGGTTCTTGAGGAACAGGTCCCTCTAGGACATACATTTTACGCTCATGTTTGAGGACTATCCTCAAATTCCTGTACCAGTCCAGGAAGTTTGTTCCATTCAATTTGTCCTTCTCAAGGACCGATCGCAGTGATAAGTTATTTGATGTATTAGCCATTGGTTATCTATGATAGAAATATGCAAAGTAAGTATTAAATTTAAAACATTTAATAAGGTCTTTTATTAAATGTACCTCCCACTATTTCATTCAAATTAATAGCCCTCACTATTAATTCGGAAAGTCATAGTATTTAAGCTTTCTAGTGGGCCAAGATCCATATTTCACCAAGCTTTAAGTTAGCTTTGGCTAATCACTTAAAACTTAGTTATTTAGGTAAGCAACACTTGCCAATTGTATCATATACAACTCTTGGATAGTTGGGTGAACAACATTTGTCCTAATCCATCTTATGAACTAAAGCCCAACTCTATGCCTCTAGGTCTCAATCCTATTGAGATTTCCTAGTTAAGTCGGACCCAATATTTGACATTCGGATATCACTATTATCCAGTCGCATCTCACCAAGATAAACGAGGTACCTTGCTTTGGCAAACCTACCTTATGTCGATCGAGGCCTTGATGAGTGCCAAATATTGGAAGGCATTAATTATTACTGACTTAATATTTTGGATGAGGGATTTCAACTTAATTATTATCAGATCTCACCATAACTAGCCTATTTATTCATGCAATATATCTAGCATATCTCATATATCATATAAAGTAAATGAATAAAATAGACTACCATATATCATATATCATGCAATGAATAGAACTATCACATAGTAGGAACACATTCTATCATGTAATAAATGCATGCTCATCAATATTATCACATAATAAAGAAATCAATATGTTGCATAGTATGGCCTAAAATTCTATTTTCTAATGACATTCCTAACTAACTCCTTAACTTCTCCTTGTTCCAAGCAAAGAATACTCCATTGTAATTACAAATTTACAACAGAAACCCCGAGTTACATTCGGGGGGAATTGAGATGAGAAGAGAATATACATTAGAGAAATAGAGGAAGATACGACACGCAGGTCGTATTTTAAAATCCATCCATTAAAAACTCTAAGGGCCATACTATGCAACACATTCATGCATCATATGTAATAATTGCTAAGAAATATATGTAACCAAGATAAAGAGGATGATTGACATATATATATATTTCATAACATCTTTATCATAAAAAATCATGTTTTAAAACGGCACCTTAAGAACAAAAACAATTTTTGAACGCTACGCTGAATTAGCACGGCGGTCCCACTAGCCGGTTAGTGGGCGGGGGTCAAGGGGGCAGCGTCCCCTTGCCGGGGGGTGTGGGGGGCGGAGCCCCCCGGGCCAAAAATTGAATACATCTGACATTCAAATTTTGATTCATTTTGCCAACAATTAACACACCCCAAGTCGAACAATTCAACTATATGATTGACATTCAAATCATAGTTTAAAATAGGATTTACGTCCTAAACACTTTGAATAATTTTAATCATATCAAAACAGATCCAGCCATATTCAAATAATTTAAAGCATACATATACCTCATAGACTAGATTCAACTTAATCATATTAAACGAATTTAAACAAGTCTTTACAGATTCAAAATTAATCACATCAATTCTATGCTGACTAGGTTATATGCTTTAAATGCAGAGAACATCACATGTTCAGAACAGATTCTTCGCATATATGAAGCAGAAAAATGCATGATCATATTCATACAATTAATCTCATCAATTGATAATCTGATTCAAAATTCAAATCATATATATCATATATATATTTACGAAATCAGAATCATACACGAGTAAACATATATCTCATATATATCTAGTTTAAACAGAAACTGATTTGATATTAATTTATCACATAAATATTCATCAAAACGTGTAACTTCTGATTTAAACCGAAACAGATTTGACATGTATTTATCATATAAATATTCATCAAAAACGGTAAAACACATAATCAGAATTATATATTTTTGCAAGAAGCTCTGATACCACTGTTGGGAATTCGGATTATCACATGCAGCGGAATTTTAATCTTTTGATCCGAATTCTACCTAGGATCCATGCAAAAAGCATAAGTCAATGATTAGGATTTTACCTATTGGGCACTCGTGTTTCTACTGATCAAAACTTGAGAGCGGATGAATCAAACGCCGGCCGGAAGGTACAGCGTCTCTATGGTATCCACACGGAGTGAACAACAACCTCTCACCCTCCACGCGTCTGCTAGGATGCGTTTTTCTCTCTAAGAATTAGGATTGGATGTTTTCTGAGTGATTTAGGGTTTATATGGAAGCTTAAAACGTGATTTTAAGTGCTGCCTTCAAGTCCATTTTTATAGAACTTAGGTAAGTCATAATCCTAGTCCTACTAGGATAATGCTTTCAAGATCCTAATCACACTTAACAACTCATCTTATCCTTATCCTAGAGATAATGGGAAGAGATAAGACTTATCTATTAATTATCTAATATTAGATAATGATATTATCTCATAATATAAATATCTTAATATTAGATAATTGCATATAGTTATCAAATATCAAAATAATATTATCTCATAATATATTTATCTAATATCTGATAAGATAATTACTTGATATTACTTTAATATCAAATAATATCACATAATATATATATATATATATATATATATATATATATATATATATAACATGAATTTATTATTCTTAATAATATATATGCACGAAAATAAGTCCAATTAATTGGATATTAATATAATTAAAGTCCAATTAATTATTGTCTTATTCCTACTCCTTTTGTGTGACCCTGTAGGTTCTTACTACGTTGACAATGACTTATTATTGAGCCATAGACAGCGAGCGGTATCTAGCAATACATCACTGCCACTCAAGTAGTAAGAATATCTGTGATTCGACATCCACCTAATACATGATCAACGTTTTACATCATAACCCTTTTGTAATAATATCCAAATTGAACTGGAGGCATGGAATGTGTCATCCTCGTCAATGTTCAATTTATATTTCTTGATACTGAGTAGACTTAAAATAAATAATTAATATCACATATTAATTCAACTGAGCATGGCCATGCATTTCTAAGTCTCACTCAATCAAGGGGCCCAAGGATATTTCTCTTTTATACAAGAGTAATAAAATTTCATTTACATCACTCACTTCCCTCTGCATGATTTATGACACACCCAATCAATGCCTTACTTGTCACCTGATTAAAGGTGACATAGGACAATATTAAAGTGAGTAATTCTTCATGTAGGGAACCGTAGTGACTTCAGGTCAAAGGTTTATGCGTAGTTGTGATCATATGAGAATAACTTATGACACGTTTATCCATGCAATATTCTCATAGTGGGTCAGTCCAGTACATTGTTCACTAGCAATGTACTCATGTATTGACTTGATATCACATATTCATGATTCGTAATCATCAGTCACTATACATGCTAGTCTCGATGTATTATTACTATCCTTTTTTCATAATAATACTTGACTAGGGGCATTTTAGGAATAGCAAAGCTATTCCAAGGATAATTATTATATTAAGTTATAAATTGCGCATAATAATAATAAAAACAAAATATAATAATTAAATTGCCTAAAATAAAATATAATACATTGTGTATAACTCTAATCATCTTATATGATTGGTTCTAAGACACACACAACAGGTAGGGGGTACCAAGTTCTCCAATTGTTAGCCTTTGAGGATTTCCCTAACTTTTTTTTTATCATATTCAGAGCTGTGACTATATTAGAATACTTTGTTGTTAAGATTCGGCCTACGAAGGCAGTTTTGGAGAACATACTAGTTTGGGGAGAGTTTGCTTCATCATCCAAAAAGGGAGGAGAAATGCTCTGGTGGTGTGAATGTGGGGTCGTGGTGGTGTCATAATTTAGCCTTACTAGACCAGGATTTTCTCTAAGTAGTCCAGAGAAAAAAAAGGGTAGTAATCTTGAAGGTTAGAGGAGACTGACGTGGAGACAATAGGAAAATGAGAGAATGGAAAGAAAACAAGTTTAGGGGAAGCAAGGAGAGGTAGTAATGAAGAAGGAAGAAAATGGGAAGTTGAAACAGGTTCAGGGGAAGGTTCCTTTAGAAAGGAAAGAGAGCTTCCACTGGTGGAGAGAAAAATTCTAGAGGTTGTAGTTAATTGTAACTTCGGATTAGTGTTTGTTGCTTTGGGTGTTAGCCCTTTTTTATTACAAAAAAAATTCAATTATATATATATATATATATATATATATATATATGTATATATATATCTATATATATATATATATATATCTATTTCTTAATAAATGTGATTAAGTAGTAGTGCCATGTGTCAAAGTTTTATAAAAACTACTTTTAATTTTAAAAATGTAGAAGTATGTAAAATTCATCCCAACCATGCTATATACAATGGAAAAAAAATAAAATTGAATTTCAAATGTAAATTAAGAATTATCAATAAATATAATTAATAATTCCATATGTAATGAAAATAAGATTCAATATTGGATTTGGAATACAAATCAACGGCTATTACTAAATATATAATGGTGGAATAAATTTAGAAAGCTCAAATCAATAGAAATAAAAAATTTAAAACTCAATTTTGAATATTATTTTTATTACATATAGTATTTTTTTAATCCACTTGTACGGGTGCACAAAGCTAAATAAAAAGCAAAATACTATGAGTATTGAAAGTGAAATTTGAAATTAAAGGTAATTTTGAAACTCAATTTTAAATATCATTTTTATTACATATGATATTTTTTAATTCACCTGTACTTATGTATCAAAGCTAAATGAAAAAGAAAATATTGTAAGTATTAAAAATAAAATTTAAAATTGACTCTTGACTCTTTTATATTCATTAAAATTAAATTGATATTTAAAAATTTGCTCACTTATCTTATATGTAATAACAGTTTTTTATATTTATTCAAAATTTAATTTCGCGTTCTATTTTTAATACACATAGTATTGCAGAAATAAAATTTAGGGATATGTAAAGATTCCGAGAGGGTCAAAATTTTCTGTAGTGCGTAATCAGATTTAACTCTCAGTATTACGATCCTATATTTCAGATTATCTTGCGTAGTTTCATAGTTGAAAATGAAAACCGAAAAGTCTTATATCGGTATAATAAAATCTGAGTAATTTTGTCAAAAGTTTATTGAGAAATGTGCTATTTTATGTTAAAAGATATGCTGATTCTTATCCGAAAGACATATCAATTCTCGTATAAAAGATATGTTACTTTTGTTAGAATTAAAGGCCAGAGAAGAAATAGAAAAGAAATTATGATATAAATGTATTGTATATATTAGTTTTAGTGATAAATTTATTTATACATGAGCGTGTCTGAAAGGAAAGTACATTTAATTATATTAATCAATATTTCTAATTATATATAAAGTAAATCATGATATTAAATTAATTAATACAAATTAAAGTATCATAATTATAATTTTTAAAATCGGACAAGCTGGTTGACTGATAAACTGGTGAATTAATAAACTAGCCGGTGAGCCAGTTTGGTTACCTTAATTGGACCAAAAATGCATGCAAACCGGTATGAATTGGTTAGAACTGATTAAAAATGACAAAAATCGATGTGAACCGATCAAAATTGATCAGAATCGATCAGTGCATTGATTTTTCATTGAATTTTATATATTCTTTATAAAAAATAAAAAATTTATAGTTTTATAATAATGAAAATGTAATACCATTGTAATTTCATATTAATTAAATTTATATTTTTTATAAAAATATTTTAGCATAAATTATTGGCATATCTAATATATTTTATTACTTATTTGTTTATATTATTAACTTATATTGTACTTTCTTAGTCTTAGCATAATTTGTTATTATAAATATTTATAATATTAATGTAGATTATATATAATTTATATTTTTAATTAAAAATTGATTCAACCAGTAAATCATTGATTAAATCAGTGAACTAGTGAACCATTGGTTGAACCAATGAATCATTAACTTTTCCGGTTCAATGACTGGTCCAGTTTTAAAAATTATGATCATAATCATTGATTAATCAAATCACAATAAATCAATCTCATTATATATTCACATCCCCTCAAACTTAAGAGGGTGTGGAAAAAACAAACTTGAGTTTGGAAATTAGGGTATGAAAACAAATAAGGTGATGAGATTTAATAAATAAATTAGTACATTGATTAAGAGTGCCAATGGAAATAAAGTGAAAAGCATTTTAAGTAATATGTTATTAAATGAAGTGAAGTCAATTTTAATGTGTTTGGTACCTTTGTGTTAAACATCATTATGGGCAATTTGAATAATACTTTAATTATCATAATAAGAAATAATGGGAGAGGATTGAGAGATGATTAAGTAATTAAGTAGTTAGCATGTTTAAAGTGTTTTAGAAGTAGTGTTAGCAAGGGCTTGATACTCCACATCACTAATAGAACAAGCAATGAAGTTTTTTTTGCTTTTTCTTCACTAAGAAATAAGAGAATTACCAATAATAACTAATAGTGGAGCAGTGACTAGTGAGATCTCCACCCTAATCAACATTTGAATAAGCTCATAGAACCAAGGAAGAGTTGATAAATTAATAAAGTCTATGAAACAAAGTTCCCTTCACACTACTAATAAAGAGTAGGATTGTCAAACATAACTTTATCCATAAGTTTAAATCAAACATTAGGCTTGAAAGGAGCAGATTAGTGCAACTATTGGCAAGTCCAGCTCGAGAAATAAGGTTTGAAACATACATAACTTGTGACAAGAAAAGGCCATTAATAGACGAAAGGATTTCAAGATCCAAAAAATAACTGAAAGGACCAATATCTTTCATTTCAAAATTATGGCTTAAATATCATTTAAGATCAGTAATGTTAGCCATGTGTAGAACAATTCTCTTCAATGACAAAAGTTGTAATTAAATATCTAAATGATGTATTTATTTATCTATTTATACTATTAAAAGAGGACTTTGTCCCTGCCACATGTTGTCCTAATATATATCATCTTGCCATATGATATCATAAAATGTAATATTTTTTTTTGCTTATTTTAACTCTATAATATTAAAAAAAAATTATATTTTCTTCAATTGAATTGAATTCATAACTTCTATTGTGAAATTGTGATTTAAAACTATTAGATCAATAACTTTGATAATTATAATATTTTCTGACTTAATTTGACTAACATACCCACTTATTTGAATTGCACATTTACATTTTCTCATTATAATAAATAATATAAAATTATTATCAAATTTTAAAATATTAATTATTTTTATAGATACATGTTATATTTATTAATTACAATTAATAAATAATATTTTAAATTTCAATCTTTTTTACTCAATAAGAAATCTAATCTTCATCTTACTTTAATATTCATCGTTATATTATTTTATTTTCAAACAATATTAAAAATAAATAAATTAACATCATCTAAAGTCAAACCTATATTCTCATAAATAAGATCATAATTTGATATCACTTAACCAGTCACTTTGATTGTTTTATTCATTAACTTAACATGATTAACAAGCTTAACTACTTGAATTTGAATTACAATTTTATAACTTCTCATGCAATAAGTAATATACAATATTATTAAATTTAAATAAATAAATTTTTTTATAGATAAATAATGTAATTGTTAATTAATATTAATAAATAATAATTTAAATTTAAAATTTACTTAAATTAATAAAAAATTTCAATCTCAATCTAATTTAAATAAATAAATATAATATAAAATAATATATTTAATTCAATTTTATTTATGTAGAATATTTTTAATGACAAGATAATAGTTAATAATTTTTATTTTCAATTGAAAGTCATTCATCAAAACATACAACATAATTATTAATAAACATAATTGAAAAATATTTGCTAATTATTAAAATTATAATTTATATTTGACCCACTAAATGTATACTACCCTTTAGGATGTGACTTTTCTAATGTGTAAGATGTATTTTAAAGAGTAAATAAAGACATCACAATCCTTGATGAGATATTTAAGGGTTTAGAATGAAATAAATAATAAATAATTAAAAATATTTTTTAAATTTATAATTATTCACAACATTTTTTTTGCATCAAGGATTGTGATATTTTACTTTAGAGGAATTACACTATAAACTTTGATATAAATGGTGAATTAAATTTGAATCTTAGGGTTATTAATAAATATGTTAATAGAAATTTTTAAAATTTATAATTGTCATGACTAAAAATAAAAATGAAGTTTTTACATATTGTTATAATGATTGATAATACATAATAAAAGAATATCATATTATTTTTAGTTATCATGTAACATATTAATTAAGGAACAAAACAAATATGATTGGATTCAATTGTAATAAATAATTATATATAAATAAAAATGAAGATTAACAAAAAATTACGAATTGTATTGATAATAATAAATGCATATCCAGAAAATGAATTTTTGTAAATGAATCATTACATTTAAACAAAAGTTCTTTAGTGGTATATATTTCTTACTTAATTTTACATAAACACACAGATGTCGTTATTAATATTGAAGTGAAGAATTGGATTTGTTGCACTATCTGTTAGATTATAAAGTTAATTTGTATAATTTCATATCCATTGTATGTTTAAATTAAGGGTTAATATATTAATTGATTCAATACACAAAATAAGTAAAGAAAGTAAGTGTATGGAAAGGCACAAACTCAATGAATAGTGCATTATTATTAAGTACTGAAAGGAAGATATAAATTTGTTGTACTTATGTTTTTACCTTTTCTCAAAAGATCCTCACTGGAAAAAAAATTGATTAGCAACATAAAAATCTATCACCAAAAATATTAGTGATGGATTATTGGGTGTTAGTATATAATATGTTGATAATTCTATTAGCAATAGAATTTTGATATCCATTGCTAATTTTGTGAGCTAATAATAATTAAAAGTAAACAATGGATGGAATTAGCAATACCTTCGTTTATCATTAAACTTTATATTTATTAATGGAATATTCATTACTAAACTTGAATTTAGGATGGAATTATCTATTACTAATTTTTAATCACCACTGCATCCTTTGCTAAACTTAAATTTAGTGTCAGATTATTCCATTGTTAATTTATGAAATTATAAAAAAATATTGGCACTATTGTACAAAAAATTTATTAGTAATTTGAAAAATATTAATAAGTTGTAACCTCATTTTGGGGCAACTCACTGTAAAAATATAATTCAATTATAAAAATAACATATTCAATTGACAAATTTTTAGAATTGAATTTTATAATATTAAATATCATTTGTCTAGTCATTTAATGTAAAAATTGTAATATAAAAAAGATGAAAACTTATATATAAACTAAAAATTGAATTCAATATTTTTAACTTTTGACAAAAATCCTAAACCCTTTCTTAGTAGCTATTATTCCTCCTTTGATGCTTCTCAATGTGCTATTATTTATGATAAGTTAATGGCTTATCATTTGGAGATAGTTTTTAAAAGCCCAACTTCTTTAAAATTTATGTTGAAGTATTCACCATGTCGCTCAATTTGAGTTTGCTGAAAACTTAATAACCTATAATAAATAAAAATAATATTAAGTTAGTACCATTTACTTTGATTATGTAAGATATATACATGCAAATTCTAATCCACTTATGCCAAAAATAACCTTATCTAAGATGAAGACTTTATATCATTATATTAAATTTCTTTTTTTTTTCTCCTTCATCAATTTCTTTTCTATTGTATTCCTTTTCTTTGTCCTTTTCTATTTCCTTATTCTTTTAAGATTCTTTTTCATTGTCAAGGTCACCTAAATTATCATATATAATTTGTTCAGTGTGGCAAATTTAATTAAGAGATCTTGAATCATTCCTTAATAAATATATCTTTTCATTCTCAATGCATCTTCAAAATCATCTCTTAGTAAATAGATATTTTCATTCTCAATGTATGTTAGCAACTATGATATCATTTGTTGATAAAGTATCATATGCTTTTTGTAGTATCTCTATCCTCTTGTGTGACTAATGCTCTTTATTTTGTAAGTTATCTGACTGAAATTTGCTTTGTTAGAAAATTATCAATATTATAATTTTTTCTAAGCATTTTTTTATAATATTATTTTTTCTTTTACAATTAATCACATCATAATATGAATATAAACGTAAATATAATCATTAACCCAAATATACCTATTTATATGCGAAATAAACTTAACAAATATAATCAAATAAGTTTTTTTTTTTAAGTAACCTCTTCTAATTTTTGAACTTATAAAAGGCAAACTAAAGAAAAATATAATGATAAAAATTGGATATCATGATTTTACATTAAAGAAATCAAACATGAAATTAAAAATCAACAGACACATAAATATAAATAGATTCTAAGTTAACATATGGTCAAAATTTATTTTAAAAATCAATCCACACATAGAATACGACATTTAATGAAAAAGTAACATAATTTATTCTAAAAAAAGCATATTAGCACCAATATAACATAGTTTGATATACAAATTTAACTATAATACAACAACAATAATGAAAATTTATCCCACTAAGTGAGGTCGGGTATATGGATCATATAATGTCATTGAACTCTATTAATGACCAAATTTTCAATAATATTATTCATCAAGAGATCTCTTTTTATAACTTTTCTCAATGTCTTTTTTAATCTCCCTTTACTCCTTTTCACAAGGTTAAAGACCATGTGATCGATTCTTCTTATTGGTATTTCTAATGGCCTTCTTTATATATGATCAAACTACCTTAATTGATTTTCTATCATCTTTTTCTCAACAGGTGCGATGTCAATATATCCTTGTATACATTCATTTCATATCTTATATTTTATTGTATGACCACTCATCCATTTTAACATTCTCATTTCTGTTACCTTTATTTTTTGCTCTTATTGTTCTTTCAAAGCCTAACATTCACTACCATAAAATATAATTGATCATATAATGATTCAATAAAAATTTCCTTTAAGGTTAATAAGTATTTTATGGTCACAAATAACTTCTGATACCTTTCTCTATTTTAACCATTTAGTTTATATCTTATATGTGGCATCTCTATCAATTTTTCCATCACTTAGTAATATAGATCCCAGATACTTGCTGTATGATATGCTCTTCAATTCTTATCTCAAAATCATTTCTATCTTACTTCTTGTCAAATTTATAATGCATACACTCTGTCTTACTCTTAGTTAAGCGAAAACCCTTTAATTCCAAAACTTATCTCCAAAGCTTTAGTTTATAGTTAACATTTTATCTCGATTCCTCAATTAGAACTATACCATCCACAAATAGCATACATTTAGGGATACTCTCTTGTATATCCTTAGTAAGAACATCCAAAACTAGATTAAACAAGTAAGGACTTAAGGCTAAACCCTAATATAGACCTATTCTTATAGTAAAATTTTTTGTCTCTTCTTTAGGAGTTCTTACACTTGTAATTACTTTATCATACATGTCCTGTATAATCCGAATATATGCAACACGAACTCTTTTCTTTTCCAGAACCTTTCACAACACTTCTCATGGTATTCGATCATTGACTTTTTCTAAGTCAATGAAAACTATATGTAAGTTTTTTTTTTACTCCAATACCTTTCCATCAACTCCTGTAAAATATATATTTTAGCTCAACATTTTCAAATAAAATTTTAAAATTTTTAATTATTATAATTTTAGCTTAACATTTTCAAATAAAATAATATTACAATATATGCATGAGGTATATTTTTAAAAGACTAAAGTTTTAATTATTATAATTGCAACTTTACAACTAAACATCACCTATATATCTTTTTATCTGATAGTAGATTAAGTACATATTAATAAAATAATGCAAAATTAAAATAAATAATTAATGTAAAAATTATAATACTTTAATTAGTAATAAACCATTATAATCAAATCGAATTAAAATACAACAAACTTTAATTTCTCGATTCTTTGACCTGCATAATGTTGCAAGAAAAATAATTTTCTAACATAATGTTACTTATAAATTATTATTTTTACTATAATGTTGTTTAAAAAAAAGTGTTATTGGGGTGGCTTACTTGAGGTAATGCTACCCCAATAAATTAATTTGTAAAATAATTTTAATAATTATATTATTTTTAATTTTTTTAATTTTTAATTTTGATATTTTTAATAATTACAAATTCAAATTTTATTTTTATTTATAATTAACTTCTTATACCCATTACAATAAATTAATGATAATTCAAGATAATAATAACAAAATTACAAATTCAAAATTTAATTCAACCTTTTTTTTAAGCTGTTGATTTTTTATCTTAAAAAAGAGAAATCATCTATCCGATTTTTACAAAAAGTAAGTTTATGTAAAAAATTAAACTTCTTACAAAATAAATTTTAGCCACTTATTGTATTTATTTTGTTATATTTATGAAGTCTTTTGTGCTATTATTATGTATTTATAATTTTATATATTTATTGTAATATTTTTATTTATAAAACATTTAAATAAGAATGATAATGAAAAATTTTGATAAAAAATGTGATTGGATGTGTTAATCACAATGAAGAAATGAATTTTATTGAGTCAGTTGTGATACATTAATCGTTAGTTAAAAAATTTTTAAATTTTAAATTTGTAAAAGAATAAATAATCTATATCTTCTTCTAAAATTTTTTCAACAAAAATTTTCTTTTCAAAACAAAAAAATTTTCTTCCAAAACAGTTTTAAAAAAAATTCATTTCAAAAAGCATTTAATGGAATATCTATCATTTTTATATTTTATTATTAAGCTAATTTACTTTTTTTCTAAATTTAATATATTATAATTATTTAATTTTTATCTTCTTTTAAATAAATAAAAAATTTAGCAATTTGCTAATAAATCATATTTAATATATATCTCAAAAATTTTATAATTATTTATTTTTATGCAAATATATTTTATATTCTTAATAAACTATTTGTATATATCCATATTGTAAATCATTATCGTTGTATATTATTATAGTTATAATGTTCATAAGTGTATATATTTTATATTTCTTATCACTTTGTTTTAATAAAATTAATTTAATTTACATTAGATATGTATTTAACATTGATATTATAAAAATAAAAGTTTTAAATTATATTTAAATTTTATTATAGTAAATATGTAGTTAACTTTTATTTATAATACTATTCTTTCACATTATTAGTTGAATTTAATAATTATTACAATAAAATTTGAACTATATTTTAAAGTATATAATTTTTAAATTATTAATTTTATACTTTTACTAATATTTTTATTGGTTGATGTTTCGAACACATTAAATTTAAAATTATTTTTAGATAGAACAATTGTATAATATAAAATAATTATTTTTAATTTAAATATATTTTATATTTTTAACAAATTATTTATATATTTATATTATAAATCATTATAGTATTTATACTTAATAAGTTAGAATGTACTTATTAGTAAAAAGAGTGATTATTATACTTTTAACTAATTTTATGTTAGTTTAATGAGATTGAGCATCTAGTCTCTCATATATTAATTTTTTTATTTGATTATTGATTTTACATTATATTTTTTATACAATAAAGAATTTTTTAATAAAAATTACAAAAGGGGAGTAATATATGTATTTTAATATATGTATATTTTAATAGTTGTAAAAATGATTTTTTAATTGCATGAATTATATTAACTTTATAATAATTTTTTGATAATATTTATTTGTAAAATATGAATTATATATATATATATATATATATATATATATATATATATATATATATATATATATATATATATTAATCTTGACTAAAAAAAGAATCTCGTACATCACATGGGAGCTGAGTTAATATTTCTAATTATAGTTTTGTGTAGTTACAAATATGTAAATATCATTCTAATAATATTCATCTAACTCTTTAGTTTAATAAATGCTTATTTATTTACACATATATTAAAATAATATTCATGTAATATATAATTTGTTATAAAATATGAAGTTTACAATAATTTTAATATATTGTGTAAGAAGTATAATTTCTTACATAAACTTATTTCTTATATGAATTAGATTATTTCTTCCTTTTAAGATGAAAAATGCAACAATAACTTTTAAAAAAGGTTGAATTAAGTTTTTATTATTTACAATTTATTTTAATTTGTAATTCTATTTTTATAGTTTTACGTTTCATTAATTTGTTTAAATTGGTGTAAGAAGTTAATTATAAAAAAATTCAAATATATAATTATCATAAAAATAAAAATAAAAATAAAAATTAAATAAATTACAAATAATAAAATTATTAAACCTTATTTATAATAATTATCAAAATTCTATTTACAAAACAATTAAATTCTATTTATAAAATTATTAAATTAATAAATATAGGGTGGGTTAACTCAAGTAATGCCACCCTAATCATTTCATATATAAATTATTAAAAATCATTTTGTTGTGTCGTAACACCACCCCAATAACATATATTTTTTTAAATGAAATTATAATGGAAAATAATTTGAAAGTAACTTCATATAGGATTTTTTTTCCGCATTATTATGTAGGTTAAAGAGCCCAATTTTCCTTCATCAAATTAACAAATTCAACTTATATTCAAAGTTTTGAAACATTCCGATATATATGAAAAGTAGATGATAAACATCAATTATTAAAGAAATTAAACAAATTTCTTATAAAATAACTAAATAAACCCTAAGCATTATATCTAACTTTTCACAAAAAATTAATTAAAAAAGAGAGAGCATAACAAGATGCTCTTGGATGTAGCAAGTGACTGGTGGTAAAGGTGGTAGCAATTTGATGGCGGTGATAGAGGGAAGACAAATGTGAATGTATGAAAATGGAGAACATTTATAACAAATTGATTATAATTAAATATTAGCGATGGATTTAGTAATAAACTATTTTCTTGTTAATTTCATTTTAATATACAGTGTGTTTAGATTTGGTGATAGATTATTTCTTTTCTGTCACTGAATTTCTCACTATTTTTTAAAAAAATTCATCAAAATATTTTCAAATTTTCATGCAAAATTTCGTTGGTAAATTATTATTATTTTTGAAATTTCATTGCTTATTTCATAAGTTAATTTTTTTTTCATTATTTAGTCATATAATTGGCAATGAACCAAAAAGATTTGTTGTTTATTTCATCATTAAAATTATTTTTAAATTTATTTTCAAAATTGGGAATGTAAATATATTTTGTGATGCTTATTCCATTGTTAAATATTGAAATTCTTGTAATAGTTATAATAGTTGTTAATTTTATTAAATTTATGGTTATGTATAATATATGATGGTGGAAATTTTTTATAATATTCATTAATGATTCAAATTAATGAACAAATATAAAAATTAAAAAAATTAATTTAAATTATTTAACATATAAGTTTTTTTGTCATGCAATAAGCTAAATAGTTACTAAATAATTTGAATAAATAATACACTAAAAAATTCAAACAATAACAAGTAACTTATTTATCCCTATCATAATAATTGTTATTGATGAATACATTAAAATAAAAAAAGTAAATTCTTCAAAATCTTAATTTTTTAAGTAAAAAACTTTAAAGGAAGATATGGATTTGTTTTATTAATTATAGGATTGCAAAATCAATTTGTATGATTTTGTATTGAATGCAAGTTCAAATTGAAGATTAATATATTAATAGATTCAATATATGAAATATCCAAAGCAAAGCAAGCGACGTGGAGAGATACAAAAGGTACAAAAACTCATGTAAGAGTACAATTTTTTATTTATTTGAGGAATACTACTTTTAGACTTGATTTTATCATTGTTCATTAAAATTTATATTCTTATTTCATAATTAGTTTAAGTTTTTTTATAATACATGCCTCTCATTTTAAGAAAAAAATCAAAAGAAATTACCCTCAAGAAAATATTTTTCTATTCCAAATCCACAACTAATAAACCTAAGAAAAACATAAATTAAATTTATTAAGTTTTAAACATTTTTATTTTACTTATATTTTTACCTTTTCTTTTAATAGTTTCATAATATTTGCTAATTTCATTATATATTTATATTTATGTGTAATATATGATAGTATAAACTTTTATAATATCTATTAATCAGTGGAACCAATAAACAGATATAAAATTAAAAGTGAATCTTTATTTATATTTTATCTTCACATATAATGTATATATTACAGGAGTTAATTGAAAAAAAATTAATTTCATTTCCATATTCATTATATAATAACTACAATATAATATATCAATTCGATGCCATTGTAATTTTATAATGAATTAAATAGAAATTTGTGCATATAACACGGGCAAACATGATACCATGGTGAATATTGTAGGTCTTATATTTGCATAAATTTTAATTTCAGGCATTCTTATTGTTAAAAGAAAATTGTTATCGCATATATATAACCATTTTTATATAAAATGAGGATCACATTATCCAATTGGTTCTTAAGATTGCATCGGATTTTTTTAAGAGTTTATTTTATATTAATTAACAAATTTTCTTCAAAAATTTATTTTACATCAATTAATTAAAATTTGAGAGAAAATTATGACATCAATCTTTCGAATTTGTTTCCGATACCATATTTCGGTTTGAAGAAAAAGGACAATAGTGTTTGCTCTTTGAAGTACAAGCCAGCCCATATACATTGTAATATACACCGAAGGAAAAAGTGGACATTAGGCCAATCGGCCCAAGTTCGGTCCTTATCGTTCTTCAGAAGAAAATAGTTTAGCCCTTATCCAACAAAAGTTTTAACACATTTGGATCCAACAGTTCTTGATTTTAGCCCTTCCTCAAAGAAATCCATGGTTTATTTTTAAAGATAAAATTATATATATATATATAGCTTCCAAAAAAGTATTTATAAGATAAATTACCAAATTTTCTTAAAGTATAAGATTTACATTATGTAGTGTTATATTTTGTGATAGTTGCCATGATAGTATGAGAAATTCAAAAATATGATAAACTTAAAAATTATTCAATTATAATTATTCTTTTTTTAATGAATGTGATAAAATAATTTTAATTTAATTATTTAAAAAATTATCACATTACTTTAAGTTTTGAAATCTGGAAGCACAATAGAATTTATCTTCTTTTCTTTTTTTTTCTTCATATTCCATATTAGTGCGATCCCTCTTGGCTTGTATACTAGCTTAAGCATCGGCCCCGCCATCACCTGTTGCCTGTTTCATAGTACAGATTCTGGCAACAATCCTACATGGCACGGCGGAAGCCCTGTCAGAGCAAATTACTAATTTCATTATTGAAGTGCATGCAATGGTCGCCATGCTGTGCTCCTCCATTTTCTCCAGGCCGAGGACCAGTGTCCACCATGATCAGCCACCAAGAGTTGTTGAAAGTTTGTCAAAACTCAAAGACTTGTCTTTGATTTTTGTTTAAAAAGATAAATTATTGTCGTATTTCATTTTTAGTGATAAAAGAAAAAAGGGAAAATTATATTTAATGAACGAGGAATAGGGTATAAAGCGGAGGGACCGGTTCGTGCGCCATTTAAACTTGAAAGAAAAAAAAAAAAAAGAAATAGAATCAAATTCTAAGTAGTTTGATTTCATCTGTATTTATGTTTCGGTCTGTGAATCGATCCATAAAAATTTAAAGAAGAAAAGAAAATCAAATTTTAAATAATTCATCAATTCAATTCACAGAACCTGGCCGCGGTTGGTTTTAAGAATCTAAGAGTAAATAATGGTTAACAGTTAAGAACTGTGAGAGCAGTGAATGAAAAAGACATCAAAATTTGGATTGTTGCAAATGGTAATGACTGGAAATGGAAGCTTTTATACCTTTCATTTTCTCATCACAAATGCAACTGACCCTCGAAAGTGAGTCCGTGTGGCAGTGCATGCAGCAAAACAACAAGCTGTCGTCTCTCCATTTATTGGTTAGCCAAACTCATCGCCTCATTCTCTCCTCGATGCTGATTGTTTATCTAACCCTATACCCTTCAAAATTTGTATTTCAGAAACCGACAATATATTTGTATTTATGTCACCACCATAAACATAAGAATCACTATCCTATATTCTCTATTTTTTAAGTCATAATTCTATATGCACCGAAATAACAAAATTTAAAATTAAATTTCAAATATAAATAAAAAATGGTTAATTAAATATAAAATAATGAAATAAATTTATAAAATTTAGTTTAATAAATATAAAAAATTTGAAATTTAATTTTACTATCTACTCTTTTGGTGCATATAACATAACATTTTTATTTTTTAAGTACAATGACACAACATGATGTAGAAAAATATGAAATATGTGGTAATATTTTATATGCTGTTGAAATAAACATAATTATATAGTCAGAGCAAAAAAAATATATATCCTGTAGTTTATACTCGTCATTCCTCCAATGAATAAAAAATAAATGCAATTTCATTGATTGATCATATCGTCTAACCTGCTACTTAAAAATTTATATCGGGTTAAAGTTCATAGATGGAATAAATGGAATGAAAAAAAGAAAAGGTAATTATATGTTTTTTTGAGAAAAATAAATTGGTTTTTTTCCTGAAATTTAATGAAATTTTGTACACCTTTCTATTAGTTTCAAAACCTATTGGAACATCTTTAAAAATATGAAAAAAATACTACATAAAATTAATTTAGAGACCGAAGAGGTTCACGTAATTTTATTAAACTTGATATTAGAATGTTTTTCTTTTTAGTTTTATGCAGTGAATAACAATATTCGATTTCCTAATAATTACATAGCTAAAAGGAATCTACTAAACACTACTATAATTGAGTTTGAATGCTTCCCAAAAGTTTCAACAGACATGTAAAAGAGAAAAACATAATCAATTTATGAACTCAGCATCATGAAAATTAAACAACATCCTCATATACAATCCATTTGATGTTAGGAAAGTCTGCAAAAGGGTAATTATTCAGTGGAAAGAGAGTCATAAGACTTTCTGCAACTTAATGAATCTTAATGAATGAGAGTGGACCTAGGTGTGCTGGAATTAAATGGCAACAGTTCTTCCATGTATGTAAATATGACCAGAATGTAATCATAACGAGAGCACAGAATTCAGATCCTTAGCTTTTTTGTTGTATTCTTTATAAACTGATATGCTTCAACAAGAACCTGATGTTTCACGTTTATGAGCTCTCTCTGAATTCAACTCATCTTGTTTGTGAAAAAGATCAATTGATGAAGTCATCACTTTCCGTCAACAGTGAGTCTTAATCATCATGCTGCAATTTTTCCTCAGATAATGTTTAAGACCAACTGTTCAAATGTGGACCTTCTGGTATAGCTTCAGTGTTCATCAGTTTCCATCCTTTGTCGTCTCTTGCCTTTTAAGGATAGCAAAAGAGTGATAAGTCATTTAATTTAATTTATATTATATCTTGTATTAGAATACTATAATTTTAGATTATGATTACAATTTTGTTACGATTAACAGAATTATAAAAAAAATGTGACTATTAGCAGTGTAATATCACAGAAAATTGCAATTGTGGTGTAATCCACAATTTAGAATCCTGCAAGATACCGAAAAGAGGAAGAATGAAATTTCGCCATCTTTTTCTATAAATGTCCTTCTATTTTGAATAATGTTGGATATATTTATATATCAATTATGAACATTTCAAATAAGAATGTTAACTTTTCGTATGATTAAGATTATTAAACAAATGGAAATATGTATACTAATAATTGGATGATTGATCTGAATTTCTTATGTGGATATTTTGAATCCAAAGTACTAGGCCTCAGGATTTTCTTTTGTCTTTTTATGAGATTTACTTATGTAGCTTTGCAAGTTTGCCTATTTAATTTAAATTATATAAAACTCATTCTTTAATTTTTTTTTTCATATTCGTGTGTTTTAATACATTTTTAAAAGAACAAGTTATGAAATATTATTGAAGTTAGAATTAACATTTAGCTCCTTTTTTTAAAAAAAAATAATCTTTTCATATATTTTGCTATGTGGTTATTGCAGCAGATATTGTGAAATTTGTGTTGAATTTTTAAGCTTTTATGTACTAAAACAAATTTTAACAAGCATATGGCGAGTTATGTGATTATATTTAAATTTTAATAATTTTTTCTCATTTTTTATTTTGTAGAGTAATGCTATTTGTACATTTATCATTCATGTTCTCTCATTTGTAATCGAATTTTTGTGCAATATCTGCTGATATAGTAAAGAATGTGTAAAATGTATATCCAAAAATGGACCTAGTAACTTTTTTTTTTTTTAAGTTTTGTACAATATTGTGGTATGTTTTGGGGTTACAAGGAGAGCGGGACAAAAGACAACAAACGGAAACGATAAATAAAAAATAAATAAAAAATAGATGATTAAAGATGATATCCTCCTCCTTTATTTAAATATTTAAAAAATTCTTCAAATTAAAAAGGTAAAGAAATACCAGAATATTATTTTGCAGAATGTTAAAAGAATTTTAAAAAAATAATTATAATTCCCCATTTTGTTCCCTCGTTCGAAATTTTCAAATACGAGATGGGGTGTTTAATAACTTTTCCTGTGTCATCAGTTTTCCTGTAGTCCTTATGTTCACAAAATGAATCAGGATCAATTCTTGGTCCTACATTTCACGGCCAAAGGACACTATATATATTAGTTATATGTTTAAATTGATGGCCGTGAAATCCTTCAAGAAGCATCAACATCTCAGTCCATAAACTACCACCCTTTACAAGTTTAAAATATTCCTTCTGCAAACCCTCCATTTTGTTTCGGTTTATGAAGGATTTCCTGCCATGTATTGTTCACCCTTCTCATCTATTTCTTAGCAAAATGTTTAAAAAAATAAGAGAGTAGTTCAATAAAAAAAATAGGAGATGATTATGGCACACAATTGAGGTAATGGTATACCATTTAATTTAATTATTAATTTATTATTATATAATATATTAAATTTAAATTTGTAGAAAACGTAAATTTAATATATAGTAAAAGCTAGTTAATCAAATGTTTGGATTCAAGTTCAAACTTGTTGAGTTTGTAAAATTTGAACTTGAAATCGAATTGAACCGAGCTCATTTGAATTTAAATAAATGACGTATTATTTAATTTAAATTTTTAATTGAGTTTAAAGTATACAATCTTAAGTTTGAACTCAAATTACAAATGAATTTAAACAAACTTAATCAAAGTTATTTTTTTATTTAATATATATTATATAATATTTATATTTGTATATTATATAATTTATGCATTATATTTATATTAATTAAATATAAGATAAAAAAATAAAATATATATTTAGAATTAAGCTGGTTTAAACTCATAGAAAATTTAAATTGAGTAATAAAAAATTTAAGTTTGATTTATTTAAAATCAAATTCAAATTTAACATTTCGTAAGTTGATTTTAAGTTGCTTGTAAGTAATTTTACCCATTTACACTTCTAATTGGGTATATTTAATAAAATCTAATTTAAATGAGTTTCATTTTATTCAAAATTTATCAAATATAAAAGTACTAGATGGTGAGATGGTGGCAAAGGGTTTAAGTAGAATGCTTGAAGTTTTAAATTCAAACATCCTTGCTGTTAATGCAAGGATAAGAAATATATCAAATATGAAAATATAGGTACCAACTGAAATGCATATTTAAGCTGCTTCTTTCCGAAATAGTATATTAGTATCCTTTGGGTAAAGTAGAGGTAACAATTTTTGACATAATATGAAAATATGATAATTTGACATAAATACAATATATTTAAAAATTTATATTAAATAAGTATGTATAATAAAATATAAAGTTTTTATTTTCATAAAATCATAATAAAAATTTAAAATAATATTTTATTAATAATTAAAAATGTAATTATTCTTAATAAATAATTTTTAATATAAAATTTATTAATTAAAATAATTAAACAAATTAAATAGATGATTCGTTTTAATGCGTTAATAAACACATTGATACTTCA
The DNA here is from genome assembly GCA_020226215.1 of Sindora glabra. Classification (NCBI taxonomy): domain Eukaryota; kingdom Viridiplantae; phylum Streptophyta; class Magnoliopsida; order Fabales; family Fabaceae; genus Sindora; species Sindora glabra. The sequence continues at coordinate 57,185,655 of CM035233.1, forward strand.
CGCGAATTGACACCCTTAGAGTTGTGTTTAGGGGAACTCTCTATTTGGAGGCCCACTTTTAATATGAGGGTTAGTTCCTGCAGGACCACAGCTACATAATAGAAGGAAACGTGAAACAGGAAAAGGAGCTGAAACCTGTTTAAGTATAGTCCATCATTCTTCCTAGAAAGGCTTCTCTTGAGTCAGCATTCTTCGATCGGTCTGTTTTCAAGTCTTCTGGAGTCCTTATTGTCTCTAATTCTAAAGTAGTATAATTCGGACTCATAAAATTAAAAATTTTCATGACTTGCTTTGATCACAAGCTCAAATTTCATTTAGGATTCATTTGTTTTTCAAAAAATATTTTCCATAGAAAAATTTTATATGCTCTATGAATGAAGAAATAATATATTGTCTCCATTTTCTATTATTAAAAAAATAATATTTAGAAATATGATAATGAAAAAGTTATTTTTCATTAAAATCTTTACATTTACTATAGAGTATATAAAAATATTTTTTATCATCTTAACAATTTATAATTGTATTGTTACAAAAGATATTTTTTCCAAAACAAACCAAACCTTAATGTTAGTTGTCACATTTGGTAAGAATTGAATCCTTTTCAAAGAGATTTTTTAGTACTTAAGAATTAAATGAGTTATTATCTCTCAAATTCAATTGGACTTAACAATAATTTATAAGTACTTCTACAATAAATCACAGACATTTTAACATGTAGGATTAAGAGAATTTCTCCTTTCTATCATTTTAATTGAAAAAATAGCATTACTTTATTTTGTGATAATCTTATATTTGATTAAGTATTTTCAAATCAATCACCTTTATTTGTAATTAAGCCTAATAGAGACATGAATCAAACGGAACAAGAATAACATATTCTTTGCAGTAATCATGGGGATTAGCAATTGCGGGGCAGAGACATCTTCAGACTTCAGAAGACACGGGCATACAGGAGCAAGACAACAGAGAATAGTGCTTAATTAATTAATCAGTGATATACATATATAATACATCTTACAATGCAAACACTCCCTCGTGCTGTCTTGGAAATATAAATTAAGAATGAAAGAAGCATGGGATCTCTGGTCAACAAGATCGGTCTACCATTTTTCTGATTAAAAATGTTCGATTGTGTCCCCTTTCCCATGCACAGGTTTTACCCTCTATCTTTTGTTATGTGTTCTCTATAAACAAAACAAAGAATTATAGATAATATCGACATTATATGTTTGTTTCAATCAATGTAAATCGCAAACTTCCACATATAGTGCTTTCCCCCCATTAATTCCATGTACAAAGCCTATTAACTTTCTTGAGCTTTGAGCATCGTGAAGCTATCTTCATGCCCCGATTATTAATTAGAAATATTGATATTGATTTGTCGAGAGGAGGCACTAGCTACTTTAATTTGATAAATTAATGGTAATTCTATCATGCACTGAGTTTTTACTCAATGCATGGATAAATTGGTTCTACTTATGGAGTTATTTAATTGAATATTTTTTTACTAAAAAAATATAAAATTTAATATAAGTCATTAAATATTTAATACATAAATGAAGTTAATGTATAGAAAAACTCACCTAAATTAATTCAACTGAAGGCATATGTTTTATGAAATTTTTTGATTTGTGCTTGCCGTATATTTTAGCAAAATGTATGTAGTTAATTACATAATGTGTGTTTTACTATTCATATAATATCTTTTTACGGTAGAATTTAGGAGTAGGATTGATTGTTGTAGTTTAAGACTAAGATATGTCACTGTTTGTGGGTTGGTTCAATTGGTTATAAGGATTTAAATAAGAATAATTAATGTGACTCTCTTAGTCATAAATTTCTTTTAACCTTAGTCTTTCCACTTGGTAAACAACTCTAATCATAAATTTGAATTTCTTTTAACCTTAATCTTTCCACTTGATGAACAACTCTACTCAAGAAGATCCCAACACTCAATCGAGTATCTGCATTTTGGTCCGATTGGGAGCAACGTCAGCATTCTATTGACACCTTGCTCTGTAAAATTGGGGACCTCTAAAATTCCTGGCAGTGAAAATTCAAACCTCACCTATGTTATCTCAATTTAGTTAATCAAGATGTTAGTGCTAATGTTGTTTTGTTTTAAATTTGCAAGATTGAAGTCTTGTGTTTCGCCGGAAATTGGTCTGTATGAAACAGACATTTCATAATAAATTTTGATTAAGAGTAGTTTAACACTTATATATGATCTATCTTTGTCACTGCTATCGGCATCTATTTATTTAAGCTGGATCAATATTTATTATATATATCAGATTTCAGAAAGATGAGAAATATGCAGTTTGAGTACCATTGGAACAGAAAGTTACAATAATCGTACGTTTGAAAGCGAATTTGTACTTATACATAGAGGCCTTTCAATCATAATCTTTTGTTTGTTGCTGAAGGTTTTGTACAGATTCTTTTAAATTTTTGTATAATAAAAGCGCCTTAAAGACATCCAGACAGTGAGTGCAGCAAACAAGTCAGAGCATTTGATGACCTGCAATAAAATATTTAGTGATCTAGGTTTTCCCATCCAGAAGATGACAAATAATTTGTTAATTATTACCAATATATTGATCCCCCAAGAATAACATATTTTATTAAAATTTTGAAAATATTATTTTTTTAATCATTAAATAGAATGATTAATTATTTTGAAAATTAAAATATTAATAAATTTCTTTCTTCCTAATAATAACTCTTGTCCATTGACTGATAAAATTTGTCTGAAATCGGTATATTTTTCATTGAATTAGCACTTTATTAGTAAAAATGTTAGGGGTGGTTTGGTTCGTAACAGTAACAATAAAGGAAATTAGACTTCTTAGAATGTAAACTACCATAGAATTATTTGGTTGCGTAAATGGAAGGAAATGGATCTTTCCGAAAACTTGTATTTTTCATAAAACACAGGAGATCACTTACCCACTCCCCTCTGGATAAGTTTTATTGCCTGCATTTTTAATTATTTTATAGATAAAAATGACCTTGTTAAAATTAGTTAATACTAATTTTGCCCTTATAATTTGAATATCAGGATTCACTTTTTCGTGTATGCCGTTATTTCTCGAACATCTCCTGTCTCCTCTCAATTTTAGCAATAGTTTCCAGCAACGATACTAGCGATTTCTGGTTCTCGAGTTTCTCTCATCTTTTCTCAACCCTAGCAGCAGTTCCCGATAATGGTACTAGCGATTTCTGGTAAGCCTTGATGACTTTACTCATTATATTTCCTCTTTTTCTATTAAGTAAGCTATAGCCTTCATATTTGAAATTTTTTATCCTTCTCGACTTTCCGTTAAAGAATAGGAACTACAGCATCGGAATATGAACAGTAATAAAATAATGGTAGAATTTGATAAAAAAAAGTGTATGCTTATGGTTTAACAAATTGGGATGTTTAATCCAATTCCCACGACAGAGCTTCTAAGAGGTTCTAGATATGATATTGTTATTGTTTGCTTGTTGACTACCTTGAAAAAGATGAATAGTATTTGTTGAATTCAAATTACTCAAAGTGGCTGACCATATTTTTATTGCTCTTTTAACTTATAACATTCTTGCATGTAATTTATCTATGTCATACAATTATGACTTACTTACCGTTGAGTAAAAAGAAAAAGATTATTACTACATGTATTGTGTTATACACACAGATGATACTCATAATTTTGGAGGCTATTTCTGAATTTTTGTATCTTCTGTCCTTTTTGGACATTAGATTGCCCAAGCTTATTCTATATATTTGACAGTTGTACTGAAGAAAGATATTATGCTAGGCTTTTAAATTTTAGGCCAATGATTTAAGAAAGTGACTTAGCATGCTTGGACAACCTTAGGATGAATAGAGCCTGTTTTTCTAAGTTATGTGATATGCTTAGAGATGTTAGTAAGTTACAAGGAAATATGAATATTAGTTTAGAGGAGATGGTTGCTTTATTTCTATTCACACTTTCTCATGACACAAAGAATCGAAGAATTCAATTGTATTTTAGGAGAAGTGGTGAGACAATATCTAGGCACTTCAATTCAATTCTCCACGCTGTCCTTAGATGTCATGATATTCTACTAAAGAAACTTGAGCCAGTGACACAAAATTGACAAGATGAGAAGTGAAAATGGTTTAAGGTAAGTTAGAATTTTTAGGAAGATTAGATGAATGTGTAAATATTTATAAATATATACAGTATCTATTAACAAGTTATATATATGCACACTGCAGAATTGCTTAGGTGCTTTGGATGAAAGTCATGTTAAGGTTCGTGTTGGGAATAAAGATAAAATTAGATTCAGGAATAGAAAAGGAGAACTCACTACTAATGTGTTAGCTGCGTGCACGTGAAATTTGTAATTTATTTATATATTGCCTGGTTGGAAGAGGTCCGCACATGACAATAGAGTGTTTCGAGATGCACTTTTTTAAAAAAATACTTTGATAGTTCCACAAGGTAACAACATAGGTACCTTGACATTGCTTAATCTGAACTAAGGAGCTTATTTGAGATGAAACTACTTAACACTTATCTTGGTAAATTATAGGCAACTACTATTTGTGTGATGCCGGATACATGAATTGTGAGAGTTTTCTAACACCATTTAGAGGCCAGAGATATCATCTAAGTGTGTGGAAGAGTGGTGTTCAACAGTATCTGCTGAGGAATATTTTAATATGAAGCATTCTCAAGCAAGAAATGTTATCGAGAGGTGTTTTGGATTGTTAAAAATGAGATGGGGTATTCTAAGATGTACAACTTGGTACCCTAGGAGAACTGTGGGTAGAATTATCTTAGCTTGTGCATTGATGCATAATTTCATTCGAACATACATGAGTGTGGATCTCATGGAGCCCTTGCTTGTGGATGGTGAGGAAGAAGATAATGGTGAACTTAATATTGGGATTATGGAATCTAGTGCTGCATGGAGTACATTCAGACATGATCTTGCCAATGAGATGTACAATGTATGATTACATGACACCACATCATTGAACAGGATTTAGTAAAAACTATGTAACGTGTTTCACTTGTATTGCATTTATGGATTGATAGACAATATACACTTTATTCTTGTATTATTTTTATTTGAATTTACAATAAGATAGGAGTAATGACTTCGTTTTTTATTGAACTAGTAGTATGATCATCCTAAATTGCTAAATCATGAGCAGAATGTCGCTCTAACGAATTTCTATGTTTCCTCTCTCTCTCTTTTTCCTTCTTTACAGATGAGTCAACCAAAAGCTCAAAGAAATGCCAACCAAGATGGTGAGGGTGCAAACCCATCTAGAGGATGCACAAGATGAGGAAGCACTAAGGATTGTGCACTAATTAGTGCAATGATGGATCTTGTGGAGCTGGGTGGTTGGAAAACGGATAATGGCCAGTTTAAGAATGGTGCTTATAACAGGTTGGAACAACTTATGGATCAAAAACTTTTTGGGTGTGGTATGAAGGCTAAACCACACATTGATTCCGTATCAAGTATATGAGGAATTAATATAATGCTATTGTGAAAATGCTTGGTTCAGCTACCAGCAAATTTGGATGGAATGATGAAGAGAAGTTCATAACTTGCTCAAAAATCAGTCTAGGATGAATGGGTGAAGGTAATATTTTATATTATGCTTTTTTTTTCTATACACATATGTGTGTCTGTGTATATTTCTATTTATTAGTGACAACTTTTAAAGTTTTACCTTCTTCTCTCATTATGTTTTCCTTTCTTTTATGCTAGAGCCACAAAAATGCCGTGGGGTTAAGAAATAAGCCATTTCCATTTTTTGATGATTTATCCAAAATATTTGGAAAGGATAGAGCCATTAGAGATGAGGCTGTAAATCCACAAGATGTATTAGAGGGGATAGAAGACGAAGTAAAGGATAGAGAAGAAGAAAAGCAAGAAGAACATGTTCCTGTCTTTTCCGTGGAGGACATTTACCCAGTCCCTCCATGTGTCCCGATGGGAACTTCTTCCTCAACCACCCCAGTAAACCGTAGGTCAAAGAAGGCAAAGATAGAAAATTTAGAAGTTTTGAGAGAATTCTCTTCTAGATTTGCACGAATAGGTGATGTGATGGAGGATGCAAGTAAACATATAGGCCGCTTGGCTTCTTATTTCTAACATGAATCTGATTCTACAGGGAGAAGGATGCAAGTGACTAGTGAGATTATGAAGATTGATGGGTTAATTCTTACCCAAGTTATGAATGTGGCAAGGAAAATTGCTCTCAACCCCATAGAAGTTAATTTCTTTTTTAGCCTTCCAGAAGATTTTAGAGCTGCTTATGTGCATGGTTTGTTACTTCCAGATCAGTAAAGTTCTATGAAAACTAGTAGTCATTAGGAGCCAACACACTAACTAAACTCATATTATGTTGTTGAACTTTTGTATGTGCACTTATTTTTTGGACACTTATCTAACATCAGAGCCTATAATGTATTAGTTGATATGGCTTCCGGTTAATGTATATAAGCTATTAAACTGGATTTCCTCAAGCTTTTAGTGGAATATAACAATATATTCCTTTTTTTTCCCATGGCAATTCTATTGAGACTACTGTAGTACAACTCAGTCCATTTCGTACATCATCGAACGCTCATGATTACACATTATCTTAGATGTTACTATTTTGGATGAAAATAGTAACACCCAAGAATGCAACCTGTTGTAGTGTGAGAGAAACATGTTTATTACTGGGGGTCCGCGCACTGTTAAGTGACCATTTCACCTGAGAAAGCAGGCTAACCATCTACATGTTACTATTTTAGTCGGAGACAGTAACATCGTTGCGGCTGATGGAGGATTGATCCCGGGGGGATTACAAGTGGTTGGAATGTAGGTCTTGTTAGTTAATTATGTAACTTGACACGTTTCTCTCTGGATAAGATCTAACAACTGCCTCTTTGTGAGATGTTACTGTTTTGGACGAAAACAGTAACACCCAGGAATGTGGCTCATGAACTTCAGTCGGATGCATTTTCACTTCTGGGGTAGAGCCTGTTATGAATAACCCGCATGTTACTGTATTAGTCTGAAATAATAACATCATCGAGGCTATTGGAGTTTTGTGCCCGGGGGGTTACACGTAGATGGAAGTTGGGTCTGGGTAGTTATTTATATCAGTTGACAAGTTCCTCTCCAGATAAGATCCAAGAAATGTCTTTTTATGGGATGTCATTGTTTTGGACGAAAATAGTAACATCATCGTGGTTGTTGAGTCTTGAGCCCGGGAGATTACAGGTGGCTGGAAGTCAGGTCTAGGTGGTTATTTATGTCACTTGATGCATTTCTTTTTAGATAAGATCCAAGAAATGCCTATTTGGGGGATGTTACTATTTTGGACGAAAACAGTAACATCATCGAGGCTATTGAGTCTTGAGTCAGGGAAGTTACGAGTGGCTGGAAGTCGAATCTAGGTGATTATTTATGTCACTTAACAAATTCTTCTCTGGATAAGATCCAAGAAATGCCTATTTGGGGGATGTTACTATTTTGGACGAAAACAGTAACATCATCGAGGCTGTTGAGTTTTAAGCTTGGGAGGTTACGGGTGACTGGAAGTCGGGTCTGGGTAATTATCTATGTCACTTGAGGCATTTCTTTCCAAATAAAATCCAAGAAATGCCTATTTGGGGGATGTTACTGTTTTGGACGAAAATAGTAACATCATCGAGGTTGTTGAGTCTTGAGCTCGAGAGGTTACGGGTGGCTGGAAGTCGGGTTTGGGTAGTTATTTATGTCACTTGACGCGTTTCTCTCCGGATAAGATCCAAGAAATACCTATTTGGGGGATGTTACTGTTTTAGACGAAAATAATAACATCATTGAGGCTATTGAGTCTTGAGTCCGGGAGGTTACAAGTGGTTGGAAGTCGGGTCTGGGTGATTATTTATATCACTTGACAAATTCTTCTCCGGATAAGATCCAAGAAATGCCTATTTGGGGGATGTTATTATTTTGGACGAAAATAGTAACATCATCGAAGCTGTTGAGTCTTGAGCCCGGGAGGTTACTGGTGGTTGAAAGTCGGGTCTGGGTGGTTATTTATGTCACTTGATGCGTTTCTCTCTGGATAAGATAAAAAAAATGCCTATTTGGAAGATGTTACTATTTTGGACAAAAATAGTAACATCATCGAGGCTGTTAAGTCTTGAGTCCGAGAGGTTACGGGTGGTTGGAAGTCGGGTCTGGGTGATTATTTATGTCACTTGACAAATTCCTCTCCGGATAAGATCCAAGAAATGTTTATTTGGGGGATGTTACTATTTTGGACGAAAACAGTAACATCATCGAGGCTGTTGAGTTTTGAGCCCGGGAGGATACGGGTGGCTGGATGTTAGGTCTGGGTAGTTATTTATGTCACTTGACGCATTTATCTCTCGATAAGATCCAAGAAATGCCTATTTTGGGGGATGTTACTGTTTTGGACGAAAACGGTAACATCATCGAGGTTGTTAAGTCTTGAGCCCGGGAGGTTACAGATGGTTGGAAGTCGGGTCTGGGTGATTATTTATGTCATTTGACAAATTCCTTTCCGGATAAGATCCAAGAAATGCCTATTTGGGGGATGTTACTATTTTGGATGAAAATAGTAACGCTCAGGAAACTGGCTCGTGTGCGTGTGAGAGGTGCATGTCTATCGCTGAGGACTGTTTCAAAGAATGTCCTTCGTTCATACTAATATTGGTGGTAGGTCTTATGAATAATATCGCATAACTGGATGTTACTGCATCCGTAAAAAAAGAGTAACATCAACACAGGTGTTTGTAATTCATATGGCAACGTGTTTTCTGAGTGCTAACATAAACTGGATATAAGATTAAATTGTACTGAAGATTAATATTTACAATTGAGATGTACATACAGTTGAATTTTAAATATATCTAAGATAATGGTTTTACATGAATTTAGTTTTACATATGTACATAATAATTAACTTTAGTGTTATATATGTGCATAATAATTAACTTCAACTGGGAAGACTGAAATTCTCGAGGAATTTAGTAACTAATTTTGCTTGTATTGTCTCACTTCCTCCAACAAAAATTGTTCCTGAAACTTTTTATTATTGAATATATTTTATATATGCAAGCATACGAAAATCTCGCAATCTTGCTTGGAAAATAATAATGAATTAGTTTGGTATCTACTAGACATGTTACCCTTGGATAAGAAAAGAACTTGCTACTTATGATGTTTCTTCCTGTTGAGGTGCCTGTTCGTATGATATTATCTCAAAAGGTGGACCTGCGGTGGCTGGCTCTATCCCCTTATCCAGTCCACTCTATGCAAGGACTTCATTCATCTTTTTTTCGTAATAGTCCTTCTATTGTTAGCAAACTAAAAAAAATGAAAAATGAAAACTCCATGCAACTGTTTACACTACTGGTTGTAACATCTTGTATTGTTATGAGTTATTATTTTTTTTATGGCAACAATAACATCAACAAAAAATACATCCAACATACAAATAACCCAATGAAGTTTAATTAAAAAATAAAACTCTGAGAAAACAAAGTGTTACTATTTTTACAAGAAACAGAAACATCAACGAATAACAACTTATCATCTAATAGAATTATACTTGACATGTTTTCTCCAATGGAAGACCATGCTATGAGCTACATACAAGAGATACAATGTTGTCTTATTGTGAGTATGATATGTTACTGTCTCTAATAGAAAGAGTAACGTCAATAAAATAACAAGGTACAGGGTTCAAGAATGTGGCTAGTAATGCAACTTCAGTCAAATCAAAAGTGACAGCACTTGCTATTCTATTGTAGTATTTAATATCACTGACCACCATCGTGGCATCACAAAAGTATGGATCCAGTGCCCCTTCTTTTCTCGGCTACAACGAGTTATAGTGTGTCCATTTGCACTATTTATTATCTAGGATGAGAAGTGTGAAGTGGTTGGGGGTTTTTGAAGTCATTCATGCTTGTGGAGTTCACTAGGAAGATAACAACATCTGCAGCCATTGCCTCTTTCGTATGTGTATCGAATTTGAATTGCTTGACTTCTGGAGTAACTTAGTATCGCTCACAATGTAAGACTGTCAATATAGTTTTAACCTAAGTCAGAATCAATGCTGCTTTCTGTGATTCATATTTAGGAAATGGATTCAGGATCTTACCCAACAACAGTTGTCGAATGCAAATATCTTCCTTTTACTGTTCGTGGAAGCCAGGCTCAGAGTGTAGGCATGGCCATCTATGATCTGCATTGATTGTTTAGTTCTTGTTAGATGATTGATAAGGGTGGCAAACTTCAAACAATAGCACAAGAATCCAGTAGTTGAAACAGAAAGAATAATTGTATCTAACTGTTTGCACTCCATACAGTAGTAACTATGCTTTTTGAGATCAAATAGACTCAGTAAGTTCCTATTACTGTTTAGGGAAGAAATAATAACACAACTAGACGGTGGAACAAGACAAAATAATAATACATTTAAACGATCAGATGATACATACATTATTCGTGATTGACTTTTCCTTCATTACTCCCACCAACTCTTCAAAGGTTATAAACAAATCCTACTGGGGGATTGACCAGATAAAAATACTGTATATGGTGATTTGGCATAGGGATTAGATGAGACGATAGGCAAAACTTTCTAGTAAATGCAAAGAATTGAGAAGAAAATAGGACATGACTTACTGCAGGTCTCCTGCCAATTTTATTTGCACCATCTTACTCCTGACATCTTGGGTCAAGTATTTTACAGCTAGCAACTTTGTAGTATTCGTTGCCTTATGAGTTTGTTTTTTTTTATTTTATCTGCTGGTGTATCATCTTCAATTATAATAGGGACTTCTTTATTCTACCCATAGACCTTCTCAGCAGTTGCTGTCTGTTGTCATGCATCTGTTTGTCTTGTTCATTTTTTCAATGGCCCTGAGTACGTGAACTCTCCATCAGTTTTATTTTTCTTGTTTTTTTTTTAATATTCGCTATCATTGAATGTTGCTTTTCCTCATCTATATCTTGTTCATCAGCTTCGGTGGTTTCTACCTCATCTTGTTCAATCACATGCACAATTTATTTTGATAGTTGTATATTGAGCTATTTATTATGATTTTCCAAACTATCATTGACTATCTTGAGGTTTTCTGCCTCACTTGTTGCAGTGGACAGTTGCTCCTGTAGTTGTGCGTTATCGTGTTTGAGTTTAGCTATTGTCTCTGCGTTTTATTGTGTCTGTTGTTTTGACATCTGAAGTTTCTTAGTAAGGGACGTCAATTCATCCTTCAGTTTGAGTATTTTTGTGTTTGCATTTAAGAGCTGATCCCTAAGCTGTAGGATTTCATCATTGTCTTATTGCTGTTGCTCTTTGTGGGACAGTGCAATATCGAAAAACTGGTCCAGCTTTACTGTCCAGGGTTGGATCACATACTGGGCCAATACTGTCTCAGAATTACCCTCCGAATCCTTCAATTGAGAGGGTGTGTCTTATGATTTTATTTTGTTAACAAATTCAATTAACCGTAGATTTATTTCTTCTGTGTAGAGGAGGTCGTATTCTTGTACTATAGGCTTAATTTATCTGTTTACGACCTGAAACATAACAGTATTTTCACTATTAGTATGGTAAATCGACATGTTACTATTTGAGTGAAAAATAAAAATATGAAAATAAAGGATAAAGTTTCAACATAACAATAATTATGGGTAAATTATTAACTATGAAACACAATAAATGCATAAAATAATATATGATTAATGGAAAGAAATTGAAAACAAAAGATATTTCTATTTCCACTCCAGATCAGTAGAACCCCGCTATATGTTACTATTTTACGTGAAAACCCTAACATAAGGTCAATGAAGGGGAAAAAATTGATAAATTGAATATTACTAACTGTTAAAACTAATAAAGGGCGCATGTTACTGTTTTCAAAAAATACAGTAACATGTTACATTGTAACTATGACATGCTTGTGTTTGTTATGAAACAACAACACCATTCATAAAATAAAGTAAATTGCTAGAATAAAGATCAAATTAGCAATAGAAACCTGGAGAGAAGGACCTATTACTATTTCACGTAGAAACAATAATATCTTGTTTGATGTTACTATTTCTCATGGAAATAGACAGTAACATATTTTCTTGTACTGACATGTATTGGGCTTCATAATAAGTTAACATTTTCCTACGGTTACCTGAAGCTGGCTGATAAGTTGATCCCTTAGTTGGCGTGTGAGGAGTTTCAAGTCCCATTTGAGGCATCTTGGAACTCTTTCGATGTGATGCCCACTCAGCACGCTTGTAATCTCACACAGCCAATACTGTCGAAAATAAATCGTTCATTTTGTCACATTAGTTTCCTTTAGAGGCTGTATCCAAGGACGGAGTAATAAAAAGAGCAAGAAAAACTGGTGGTAAACAAGTTATTCTTGTACGCAGTCATCAACATGAAAGAAAAGCTCAAAAATAATAGTTAACTGAAATCACATTAACAATCAAAATGCCATAAAATTTTATGTTACCATTCACAGAAAAAGTAGGGACATGTTACTGTTTTTGGTATAAAACAGTAACATGAACCAAGACTTGCGACAAACATACAAAAAGGAGATAGGAACATTCACTCAAATGAATGAAGATGAATGAAGACAATGTAAAGGATAAGGACACGAAGTAAAAAGGAGTTTTGACATCTATAACTTACTGGCAAGAGCATGACATAGTCGGTTACATTGGGAGTGCTGTCCTTTTTGAGAGAATTCATTAGTTGGTCGTGAATGTGTTGTGACCACCCATATTGTGCTATTGCATCTACTTCCTCTACGTATTTGATATATGACCAGTCCAATGTGTGGGCCTTGTTTGGTACGAAGAGGGTGACTAGAAGTATCAATGTCATAAGACGGGAGATATCCTGCATGTCAGTCTCCGATGTTCCTTGCACTGCTCTTTCGAATGCATTGAATATTATTAGTTTACTTATTCGTGCTTTTCCACGGAAACATCTTATGTCAAAGTCTAACCATAGCCTTTTGCCAGATGTTGTCTGGATGGGCTGGTCTCCACCTCTTATTCCAAATATCAGCTTCACTGATGTTGGTGTTATTCTGAGATGTTTGTCTCCAATATTGAAATGATTATTCTTTTCTAAGAAGGTACCAATTATGGATTGAATTTCAATATCACTTTTTCGACACATGCTGCGATTCAGTTCCTTTATTATTATTGCATTTATTAGGACCCAAAATGGGTTGTTTCGCAACACCATCGTGTGTCTATCATCGAATTGAAGCTGATCAACCTGCCTTATGCACACCAAAAGATTGGATCTGTATTGTTGAAATTTTTGGGTTTCTTTTTCAAAATCATCTGCTTGTGTGAGTGCTCTAGCGCCTATATATTCAAGTAAATGTTAAATCAAGCGTTAAATCAAGCATAAATAGACAAAATGAGGTATGATTAATAATGCAACTTTCAATTCTTTCTAGTGTGTTACTGTTTCATTAAGAAACAGTAACACACTATTAAAAAAATGAGATATACATATTTAACAAAACTCTACTGAACAAACAACGAGCAAAAATATGAACAACGAGCAAAAACATGTATAAGTGCTACTTTGTGAGGTATGAATAACAATGCAACATTGTGGCAGTGGTGTGTTTCTATTTCATCGAGAAACAGTAACATGAGCCAAGAACCAATATATAATTATCTTACGAATCTCTACTGCGTTGATAACGAGAAATAGGAACATAAGTTGAGAAGATGAGGTGTGATTAACAGTGGAGCTTCCAAGGAACCATGTGTTATTGTTTCACTAAGAAACAATAACATGAGCCAGAAAAATGAGATATGCGAGTTTGACAACACTCTACTACGTTGAAAAAGAATAAAAACATGTACAAGCAGACAATATGAGGTAGAACTAATAATGCAACCTCGTGGTAGAGATGTATTACTATTTCATGAAGAAATAGTAACATGAACTAAGATTTGAGATATAACTATTTTACGAATCTCTACTACATTATTAACAAGCACAAGAAACATAAGTTGACAAGGTGAGGCATGATTAACAACGGAGCTTCAAAGAAATTATGTGTTACTATTTCACCAAGAAACAATAACATGAGCCAGAAAAATGAGATATGCGAGTTTGATAACACTCTACTATATTGAAAAAGAACAAAAAGATGCACAAGTAGACAGTATGAGGTATAATTATCAATGCAACCTCGTGGTAGAGATGTGTTACTGTTTCACCAAGAAACAGTAACATGAGCCAAGAATCGATATATAACTGTCTTAGAATCTCTACTGCGTTGATAACGAGCAATAGAAACATAAGTTGAGAAGATGATGTGTGATTAACAGCGGAACTTCCAAGGAACTATGTGTCACTGTTTCATCAAGAAACAGTAACATGAGTCAGAAAAAATGAGATATGCGAGTTTGATAACACTCTACTATATTGAAAAAGAATAAAAACATACACAAGTAGACAATATGAGGTATAACTAACAATGCAACCTTATAGTAGAGATGTGTTACTATTTCACCAAGAAACAGAAACATGAATCAAGATTTGAGAAATAACTATTTTACGAATCTCTACTGCGTTGATAACAAGCAAAAGGAACATAAGTTGATAAAATAATGTATGATTAATAGTGTAACCTACGAGAAATAATGTGTGACTATTCCAGCAAGAAACCGTAACATGAATAAAAAATAAAAGATGCATGTTTAACAAAGCTCTATTGTGTTGACAACGAGCAAAAACAATCATGAGCAGACAAAATGCAGTATAATTGACAATGCAACCTCGTGGTAGTGGTGTGTTGCTGTTTCACCGAGAAATAGTAACATGAGCCAAGAACCGAGATATAACTGTTTTACGAACCTCTACCGTGGTGACATGGTTGTGTTTGGTCTGCAAACAGAGATGTCAGCCCAAAAAACACAAGATATAGATAAGATGATTCGTGACTAAATGAAAAACCTTGACAAAAGCAAGGTGTTTACCCTATCAAAGACTAATGAAATGTGGTGTTACTGTTTCGTTGAGAACAATAATACCCACCACATTGTGGTGATAAACTTACAAATCAAACATGATTAAAGGCAATGCCGATGGAAAAGCACTTTACTTTTGGGCATCAGATGACTCCCTAATGTCCGTTTGTTTTTATGTGAACAGAATGTCAAAAAGACAATGAAATATGCACGGTGCCATTTTTTTGTTTCTCATACAAACAGATATTATATGGAGTGACAATAACATACAACAAAATATTTGGTATACTGTGGTCGTACTAACTTCTAAGGTTTCCCTTGAACTTACATAGGAACACAAATCCAAGGAAACTGTGACATTTTCGTTCAAGTTAACTGAAGTATAATGCATGTACTAGAGTCAATGCTAAAGAGGAGGTGAGTTTACCTGTGGACGACCCATTTGTGCGGAGTTACTGTTTGATCTTGTTTTAAGCTTCCGATGTCGAGAAATGATGTTATCCGGTTGTTCAGGGTCGTTAGAGTCTTTTCTTACTGTATGTGGTGATGATTTACACGGTGACTTTTTGCGTCTTGAGATTACTGGTACTGCACTTTGAGATGGAATGCGAAATGTTGTTACTATTTTGGCCTTTTTGTGCCTCCTGAAACGCCTATCGCGTGCGTCGTTTCGTATTCAGGCCATTGCGTTTTGTCACTTCGATATCGTGTCCTTTCATTTTCCTGCCTTGGAGAACAGTAATAATGCTTGAGACTTTCAATTTTCACATAAAAAATTAAAATTAATTAATATCTGTTAATATATTATTTTGGAGGCTATTGTGGTCATTTCATTGTTATATCTTAGGAAATACAAAGTTGAATCAAATAAAAACATAAGAATTTCTTTACTGGGAAATGGAACTTGCTTCATGTCAATCAAACAAAATTTGAAATTTTTCAAGAAGTTCATATAAAAAATCAACTTCTTGTAAAATTTTATTTCTCATAGAAACTTAGTTTCCGTATAAATCAAACGACCCCTTAATTCTTATTATACTGTGTAATTGTCATGTCCTAAAAGACAACCCAGTGCGAAGGGAGAATGTAGGAACGGATAGGATATGGAGTGGGGTAAGTTTAATGGCTGGGATTGGAAAAGAAAACCAAAGCAGACTTATGAGAAGCTTTTGCTTTTGCTTTATATAAGAAAATTTTGAAGGAAAAGAAAGAAGAGAAAATAATTGAAAAAGCGAGAGGGAGCAGAATCAAGTGGTCCTCAATATATTGTTCATATCAACTTCCAAGCTCAGAGAGATATGGATAAGTAAAGCCTAAATTTTTGCTATAACGCCAACCTTTCCCATCACCACCATTTATATATGCAGCTCCATTGTATCTTTCAAGTGATGAGAGTCTTGTTCAAAACTCTTGTTTTAACAACCATTTAATTTGTCAAAGTTTTAGTATGCCCAACCAAACTCTGCATTATCTTTAGTTATACATATTTTAAATTTAAATTTCACTACCAACAATTTTAATAATTAAACGATTTGCAATGATTATTTCACATTTTTTTAAAAAAACAAAAAGGCAGATGACATACCCCAATTTTAGAATGAAGTGATCTATTTTACTTTTAAAATTTTCTATTACGGGAGAAAAAGTTTTAAAATGGGATTTGCAATCGAAGTTGCTGAGGGATTATAAGAAATTTTGAGTTGTTACAGATGCATTACCATCGTTTTTGGATTATTGGACATAATATCTCTATTTATAACGCTCACAATGAGTACAGTTTTCTCCGTGTTTGATGCGAACATATATAAAGCAAAAAAGGAAATAAAGTTGCATCCTAAGTAACGACGTGACTTTTGACCAAGTAACAAACAATGATTCAAAAAAGTGATATCAGATTATGAGTTAATTACAAGGAATTGTTTGATTCAGGAAGTAACTTTCAGTATGGAATTGAATTTCATAAGAAATAATTTTTTTATAAATTTAAGAGGTATTTAAAGTTATTTGATTGATATATAAAAAATGATATTTTTTAAAAAGTAATTTTTTATATCTTATTTAGTTTAACTTTGATTTTTTTAAAAAATATTAATAAAATAATTGTTATATCCCTAAAATTATTATAATATAAAATAATAAATTTTAATTATCATTAATTAAATTTAATAAAAATAATTTTATTATTATATTTATAAATGAAATAAAAAATAGAATTTATTTAGGTGAGAGGTGAATGAATAACTTCCTATATTTTATGGGAAGTAAAATTTTTTAGGACGTTCTATTTTCTGTAATTTATAAGATAATAATCAATCAAATAACTCATCAATTTCCTATTTGTCAAGAAATAAATTTTTTTATACTATTGAAACGAATTAAATGAACTTCAATTTTTAACTTAATGTTAAGCTTTGTTTGTTTTATTCATGGTTCTAAATTGTAATTATGATCACGATAATTTTGCTAAAATTTGTAAAATTACGGCACTTGTAATTCATAAATAAAATGCAATCTAAAATAATAATATTATGCATAATATTATAATTACAAACTGTAATTTAAAACCAAATCTGATTGCCAAGTAGAATTGAGTAGGGTTTTAAGGTTAAGTGTACTTTTTAAATCTCTCTTAATCATAAAAACTAAATTTAAGATGTGAAATAATTCAATAATCTCTCCCTTATATATCGAATCATCGATTCGGACTCTGATATTAATCGGTTCTCTCATAAACCATCGGACTGAATTGTTATAACCAAAATTTATCTTCTTTAGTAATTGGTGCAGTAAAATTTAATAATTTTTTCCGTACCCATACTTTACGAGGTAAAAATATTACAAAATTGGACTTTTATATCCTTGTTAGGTGTCCTTTTTGAATCTCTTTCAACCACAAAAATTATAAGAATTGAAATTTTCCCTTACTTTATAAATTAACACCAATTCCTTTCACATAATCCAACGTTTAAGAATTGAGGGCTTTCTATAGGCAGCCTAACCCCTCCTTTTTATAAACACACAGTGCTTTGCCTTCCTCATCCCTAGCTCAGCACTCACACTAAAACCAAGTCAAGCACCATGTCCCTAGCTACCTACAACAAAACAACCTCGTCTCTCTTTAGGCCTCTCTCTCTCTCTCTCTCTCCCACCCATGCATGCAGCCGCGAACCATGGGTCGGTGGGAACCAAAGCTACCGAGGAGGCTTTTGCAATAATTAGCGTACGGCAAACAAGATCATTTTATAGTGATATTTAATATTATTTTTAATTTTTTTATTTTATATCTTCAGTGATGGAGCCAAAAAACTTAGTTTGGGGACGAAAATCTTTTTGATAAAGACACAATACAAGCTTTATTAATAAAATAAACATATAAAAAAGGTTGTAAGCATTTTTAATATGCATTATAGGAGAAAACTTTTGGCATGGCTTCGTTCCAGTTTCAAATAGAATTCAAAATCTTATGTGTAATAAGTGATTTATTGTTCTTGTTATCAAAAAATGAAAAATTACTGTAACATGTATACATGTTATTAATGAGGGGAAGACTACAGTGCCCTGGGGGGGTTTTAAATCCTGGGTATGTGTCATAATCTCATCTATTGGATGAGATTACCAAAGACTTAGGTAATCTCATCCAATGGATGAGATTGTGCCACGCCACCCAAGGTTTAGAAACTCCTGGGGCACCTTAGAATTCCCCTATTAATTATAGCTTATTCAGTTTGGTTGTTACTTCAGATTCAATGTGATATGTTGTAGTTTAGAATAGTGGAGTGAGTCAGACTGGGCAACACAGAGTTTGTCTGTTTTTGGAAGTCATTAAATGTAGCTGCCTCCACATTCAAACCTAATAACCCAGTCTGATCCCTGACCGTCATCCAGCTGGGTTAATACAAACTGTTCTGCTATTTTTACTGTTCCACAGGAATTACAACACTGCTGTTTAACTCCTAATATTACTGTAATAACATGATGCTATATCTCACGGTCACAGTAAATTTGATGACTCACTAGTCTAAAACCTACAGTAAATTGCACAGTCAAGTGTTCTGTTCATGCATCTATTTTTTTTTCTGTCATTTTTAACATAAAGATGTAATTTTTATTTTGAGATTCACTGCTTTTTATTAATATAGCTCATAGTTTAAGAAAAAATTGTATTTATCTTTCTCCAAAGTTTACATTTTTCTTTCGTTTGAAAAAGGAGAGGATTGGTTTACGTGTTCCTATCACAAAATTTTTATCTTGTTATTAGAGTATGATATTGTAAGATAAAAGTATGATTTTAAATTAGGATGCATGAGATTTTAATTTGCACTGTCATGATTATATTTATTTACATTTTTTAATTTAGAATTGTAATTTTCACACAGTATAATTGCAATTGCAACAGACTTGCAATTTCAACTAATGACTAAAAAATTGATAAAAGGTAAATGAGACTTCAAAAATAGAAAAAAAGGGGGCTCCAGTGAGCCTAAATATGCCTATTTCTTTCTAGAATTTTCTCTTGCACTCGAAACATGATAGAATGCCTCCCACCCACAGAAAGAATCATATGGTTCCATAATTTTCAAAATTAAACAAAATTGCAGCATAAAATATTTGACCACCCATCAAGTTCATTTGAGGGGCATGTTTCAGATAATTTTATAATTTAGTGGTCCCTTATATATTGTGCAGTGAGAAAATCAATTGAGACAATCCCAATTTCAAAGTTGGCTTAATTAGCCGACCGGAGGACGCATACCCAAGGAAATGTTGGGTACCTTGGAATTGGCTTGCATTCTTGTCCGTGTACTTGTGTGTTTGCCTTTGCACGCATTCACTTGGGTGAAGCTCTACTGAGAGAAAATTCATTCAAGTTATGATTGTTAAATTAACTAAAAATATATATTTATTAAATAAAGGGGAAATGATGTATTATTATTTTAATTAAATTAATGTACACAATCAAATGTAATGAACATTTTTTATGTGGTTATAAAAAGGTGCAATAAAAAACATCATTTTTTTATTTCAAAGAAATAGTTATTTTTTTTTACTATAATGATACTAGACATTATTTTTCAATTGCAAAATATAAAAATGATATAAAACTTCTTTTCTTGAAATAAATATAAAGCTTCTTTAATGATGTATACATTATTTTTTGGTATCCTATAAATTAATTTTTTACTATCACCCGTTCTTGTATTGGCATATCATTAAAAATTATTAATTTTATTATTCATAAAAAATTTAATTATTATTTTTAATAATATATTATTTTCTCATTATTTATAGTTTAAAATATTTTATATTGATAATATATTAAATCTAAATTCTAAAAATAATGTAAACCTCTTTTTTGGTAATAAATATAAAGCTTCTTTACTAATATATACAAGTAGACTAAATTCTTTGTCTCAGATTTATATTAATTTAGTTTTTGAAGTTTTAAGTTCAAGTAAAATTTTAAATTTAATGAGGACAAAAATTTGTATTAATTTGACCCAACTAAAATTTTATTTAAATTTAAAATTTTAGAAATTAAATTAATATAAATCTTATTTTAGAAATAAAATTAATGTAAATTAAATATTTTGAAGAATAAAATAAAGTTTTAGTTTTATAAAAAAATGTCTTCTATAAAAGTAAATAGCTTCTTACTTTCAAAAGTCAAGCCACATATCACAATACACTTGCATTTGAATTTTCTTATGAAGTTTGCTAAAAATTTATTAATGACGAGTTCACTTTATCTTATATCCTGTCGTGTATATTTGATAATATTCCTTGTAAAATCTATTAACGATATATTTTATTTTGATTGTGAAAATATTTTACAAAAATTGAAAATTTAATTTAATTGAATTAATTAATTATATATTCTTTTTTAATTCATTTAACTGTAAGGTAATACATTTTTTTCTTTTTTTTTTATTTTCTACTTTGCACGTGTTTTCTTTTCCACGGTTCATATGCTAATATCATAAAATTGTATAAATATAGTATGATATATTTTGAGTAAAATAAGTTATAAAAATTTTTGGTTATTTAATTTTTATTTACTCTCTATTATATTTATTTTTAAGTTAAAGATTTTATTTGATTATGGATTGGAATTATGGAGAACTCATACTTGGTAGCAAACATTAATTGATTTTTTTATTTCTATTTTGCAAAATAATAATATATATATGTTGAAAATTTGAAATTCACAAACTCAAATATATATATATATATATATATATATATATATATATATATATATATATATATATATATATATATATATATATATATATATATATATATATATATATGATTATAAAATAAATATAATAAATTAAATTTCAAAATTTGTATATCATTTTTATAATGTGAAACTTATTTAAAAATTATTTATATAATTAAATAAAATTTTAATTTAGATGAAAGATAATTTTCAACCCGTTTACGGTCTAGTTTGATAATATTCCTTGTAAGATTTGATAGGATTTTTGTAGAATTCATATTCGAAAATATTAATTGATTCATTTCTGTAAATATACTTATAATTTTCAACCCGTTTACGGTCTAGTTTGATAATATTCCTTCTAAGATTTGATAGGATTTTTGTAGAATTCATATGCGAAAATATTAATTGATTCATTTCTATAAATATACTTAATATATGATATTTTCGACTTTTCTAGACTGTTACACTTGCAATTTTTTTTGGTATATGTTAATTATCTTTTTTATTATTCTTTCCGAAAGTTAGACTGGGCGTATTATTCATTGAAATAATTTCTTTTCAAGTGACGGTGATAAAACAAAATATGCTCACAACATTATTTCTAATATACAATTGAGACTATAGGTTGTACGTAGGAATAATTGAAAATGACATAGAGAACGTGTCAATTAATTAAGTTGATAAAATAGTAGCTTTTCAAAAAAAGTATAAAAGTTCTATTTAACAATTAACTAATTGAATTAGTTATTAGTTGATAGCTGATTACATTATTTAATTTAACCTAGTTGATAACATTAACTATTTACATAAATATATTTGATAATTTGTATGTAAAATAATATATAAAGATATATATATTTTATGATTTATTTTAATTTCTTTACTTTAATGATATTTTAGATTATAAAATTATTTATTATTAGAAATATAATGGTAAATGTAGTAACTATTAAAATTTATTTTGTAACTATTTTAATATTAAATTTAAAATTCATATATTTATCATTTAAAATATTGATGAATTATACATTTTGAATTTGAAAACATATTTTTCACAAGTAATATTATTCCATATTTTTTAATATGTATTATTTTTATTTAAAAATATCATTTGAAAAAAAGTTATTAATTTTATCAATGCATTTTCTATTATTTACTATAAAATGAAACATATATTCTCTTCCCTTTTGTACAATTTGATAGAAAAGATATGATTATATTTATGTGTTTTTTATTATTATCTAAAATTTTTAATATAATTTATTATACTTATTTAATTTTTATTTAAATAATAAATAATTATAATTTATTATATGTATTAAATTTCTTTAAGAAATAAATAAAATTTAATTTTTTAATTTATTAAGTATGGAAATGTAAAAAAATATAATTATGAGTAAAAATATCTTTTTCTATACTAAATATAATTTAACTATTTCAAAAAGTCACTATTCTTAATTTTTTTAAACTTAAATGATTATTTGAAGGCCAATAAATTAATTAAAATAACTACTTATTAAATACTTAAATTAATTAATTAATTTGATTAAACAGCTAAAAATATTTAAATCAACCTAAATCATATTAAAAGGTGGTTTGCCAAACATTCTCAAGGATAAAAACATGTTCGGTTGTCCAATGGCATTATTAATAAAAGTAGAGTTTCGAGAAAGGGAACATAGTTAGGTGTTTTTTAATACAAAAAAATATATATATATGAATTTTGAAAACGAGATCGCAGCATAAGAAACAAATCCATTTAGGATTTAAAAAGATTAGAAATTTTCTTTTCAAATTTTATAAACAATTTTATATACGAATCTAATTATAAATGAATCAAATTCTTCTGTTTTTGTTATTTCAAAATGAAAAGAAAAGATATTAAGAAGGGAGAGAATAATTTAAGCTTTGTTCATTTTGATGAAAAATATTTTTTATGAACATCTAATTATAAAATGTTGGGAAAAATTTGGATGGCTAGCGACTGACGCGATGATATGCAAAGCACTGTGTTGATATAAATTAACGTCAAAGAAGTAGTATAAATTAACATGATATAAGTAACAAAATGATTCGGCTTCTAATTTGCTCCATGAACAAAGACGACAAATAAATCTATTAAAGGAATTGCAAAAAGAATATAAAGTGTTTAATTATTCTTAAATTCACATTCTAAATGCAACCAAATAGCTCACAATCTTTCTCTAACTAGAGATATATTTTCTTTAAAATAGTATATATAATATTTATTCTTAATAATTTTATTAAAAAAATAAGAGTAAATTATGGGATCTCAAGTCAATTCTATAGGGATGATAAATACAAATTCTTTTACCTATCCTTCTCACTCTATAAATAAATCTTATACAACACAAATATTTAATTATAATTCAAAGTCCATGATAAAGGATAAGCTGAACTTGATCTCAATATCAAATAGTAAAATATATTTAACTTGATTAGAGTTCTAATGTAATCAAAATTCAAACTCTAAGATATAAATACGCACTTATCCTATTTTACATAAAATACAATTTGGGTCAAAATCTCAATAATATTCACCTTGATGCCAATTCAATTTATCAATGGTCTTCAACCTATGAATCAAGTAACTTTGAATTAAGTACTTAGCTCACCAAATTTGAGTCATATTTTCCACAAACAAGAATTATATTCAAAACCCCACTTTCATTAGAGCATTAGCACTTTTCACATGCATTAAAGAAAATTTCACTAAATTTGTTTTATTTTCTCCACAAACGAGAAATGTATTTAAAATTCCACCTTTAATGAAATATTAACACTTTACAGTACTTGTAACAAATGTGAATTTTATCAAAATTGCTAAATCTTTTCCACAAAGAGTTCTTTCAATAAAATCATCAAAAAAATTACAAACCAAGTTATTGCTCAAATTAAATTTGAATTGATAAAATCTAAAATAAATATATGCCAAAACTTCTTTAATCAATATAAATGTAATAAACAAAACCAAACAAGATCATTTGATCAAATAGGACCTAAACTTGGCAAAATCAAGCTCTAATACTACTTATTGGAAAGTGTTTGTAAAGGTCGAACTAAGCTTTAATACCACTTGTTAGAAAAAGTTTGGATGGCTGATGATTGATGCGATAACATGCAAAAGCAATGTGCTAGCATAAATTAAGATTAAAGAAGTAGTAATTGTTAGGTTTGACCTAAATTTTAATTGTTACAAATTATCTATTATTTCCTATTGTGAGTTATTTTTCTATTCAAGTTAGATATTTATATTAAAGTAAAATTGTAATTCCTTGTCAAACAAATATTTTTAGGTATAAATATTTATATTGCTTAAGAGTTTAAGTTATGAGAGAGATGAGGTGTGAGTGCCTAGGAGATTATGTAGGAATTCTCATAGAAGTTTAAGAGATAAGAATAATGGCTATAAAATTATAGGATTATAATTGAGAACTTTTGTACACATTATCTTGTAATCTTTTAATGATATAGTAGATCATTTTTCATCTATGTTTTTTTTTTAAATTTAGGATTTTTCATGTTAAATTATTTATATACTTTATTAGGTTGTTCTTTGATTTTAAATCATGATACTTGTATATTTGGAGAGGAAATATTTTTCCTAATAACTGATATTAGAGTGGGTTCATTCTTATGGAAAAGTAGTAATTTGAGAGAGCAAAAGCTTGATTTGATTCTTTATATGAGATGAAAATGATGGATAAAGTTGATATTGATAGTGATGTGATGATGATGATGATGGTTACAATTGATGATGAAGATGAAGATACAAAGAGTTTATGTCATTCAAGGTGTTTACGAGTTTGATGTTCCTATATATATGAGAAATTCTTGCGGATAAGGAAGTTGTGAATAAGCACTAGTGAAATTTGTAATGCTTGATTAGGATTGAGCTGCTTCTAAGAAAATGATTACCATAGTTTGCAAGAAATTACAATGATGAAAGATTCTTATAATTGGCATTCCATGATTGGTCTCATTTAGCAATATGTGGAGCATGAAGTTTGATAAAGATGATATAATTTGTGTCAAGGTGGGATTGTTAGGTTTGACTTAAATTCTAATTGTTACAAATTATTAATTGTTTCCTATTGTAAGTTATCTTCCTATTCAACTTAGTATCTATGTTAAAGTAGGATTGTAATACTTTGTCAACAAGTATTTTTAAGTATAAATATTTGTATTGGTTGATGGTTTAAGTTATGAAAGAGATAAGATATGAGTACTTATGGGGATTATGTAAGAATCCTCATGGGGATTTGAGAGAAATATAGGAATGATGGTTAGGAAGTTGTGGGTTATGGTTAAGAATCTTTACAAACATTATCATATAATCTTTTAATGATATAGTAGATCTTTTTCCATTTTTATAATTTTTTCCTAGAGTTTGAAATTTTTCACGTTAAATTATTTGTTTACTTTATTATGTTACTTTTTGATTTTAAATTATGATGTTTATGTGTTTAGAGGGTGGATATTTTTTCTAATAGTAATCAATTAGATACAAATAACTAATGTGCTTCATCTTTTATTATGCTCTATGAGCAAAGACAATAGACAAATCTATTAAAGAATTACAAAAAGAATACAAATAGTTTAATCACTCGCAGATGACCCATATCGCAAATATCTCCTAGTAACTAGTATTATATTTTTTCTGTAAAAAAGTGTATATATTTTTCACTTTCAATAATTTCACCAAAAAAGTAAGAATAAATTATAGAATTTGAAGTCTATCCTATAAGAGTGAAAAATACAAACTCTTTCACCTATCTTCCTCACTTTATAGATAAATCTTACACAATACAAATATTTATAATTCAAAATCCTTAGTAAAGAATAAGTTAAACTTGATCCCAATATTGAATAATATAATATATCTAACTTGATTAAAGTTCTAATCAAATCAAAATTCAAACTCTATTACGATAAAGACATAAATAAGTAATTGTTTTGTAATAAAATAAAATTTAGGTCAAAATTTCAATATAAAATATCAAAATGATTAAAAGTGATATATATTTTCAAATTAAATATAAAGAGTTCAATGGAAGATACTTTCTTATTTTTTAAAAGAGAATTTATTTTTTTTTACTACGAACTTTGATTTTAAAAATTTTTTTTTTAATGACAAAGTAGAAATGTACGTAGTACTCTTTCATTTATAAATTAAAGAAAAAAAGGATTTTTGTATGACTAATATATTAAAAAGAAAGAAACACAAGCGAAGCGTTAGCATGTAATTTTATTCCGTCCAAGTGGTTACTAATTTTTGTACCTCAGGATAGCCTGCATTTACGAGTATGCCAATTGGGTTAGGAAATTGGCAACGGATGGATGATTGATGCGATGACATGTGTAAGCGTGTTAACATAATTTAACATCAAAAGAGGAGGTAAAATCAATGAACACAGATAATTTGATGTGATTTAAACTTTAACTTACTTTACAGATAAAAATAAGAAATAAATTCATTAAGAAAGAATTATAAAAAGAATATAAAGTGCATAAATACTTTCAAACTCACATTATAAATACATTCAAAATATTTTATTGTCTTCCTCTAATTAGTAGTACAAATTTTCACAAATAGTATATATACTCTTCACTTTAAAAAATCTCATTAAAAAAATAAAAGCTAATTGTAGAATTTTAAATAATTTTCATAGGGAATTATAAATGCAAATTCTCTTGCACCTCACATGTCGATCTTTTTAATATTTTATTTTTTTCCTAAATATGACATGTTTATAGATTTTGAAGATTTGCTTAATAAGAGAATCCTAATTCAAAATAGGAAATAATAAATAATTGATGAGAATTCTAATTTCAAAAGGGAAATCCTTCACAAAAGGAAATAATGACATATTGGAAATAATTAGAATTTAGGTCAAATTCTAACAATATTTACCATAACACAAACCCTACCATCAAAAGCCTTCAAACTTAAAATCTTGTATCATCTTTTCCAAAGAGCACAAATCCTAATAGTCAAAACTCCACCTCTAATGGAATACTAACACTTCACACATGCATCAAATTTGTTTCATCTTCTTTATGAAGAGTTCTCTAGACAAAATTACTAGAAATATAGAACAAAGTTATTGCTTAAACAAAATTTAGCATTGATAAACTCCAAAACCAAACTATACCAAAACTTCTTTAATAAATTTGAACTTAATAGTAGAATTAACTAATATCATTTGAATGAGGATAAAAACTCGAGAAAATTGAGTTATGATATCACTTGTTGGAAACATTTCTCAAATGGTGAGATAATGTAGAAATGTGTTGATATAATTCAAGATAAAAAAAAAGTAATAGAATCAAAAGACACAAATAACTTAACATGGTTTGACCTTCAGCATACTTCTGGATGAAAATGAGAAAAAAAATGCACTAAGAAGGAATTACAAAAAGAATATAAAGTGTTTAATCACTTTTAAACTCACACCCTAAATACACAAAAAATATCTCATAGTTTCTTTAACTAGCAGTATAATTTTTCACAAATGATGTATATACTTTCCATTTTAAAAAATCTCACTAAAAAAGCAATAACTAATTGTGGGATCCCAAATAATGCTCATAGGAAATTACAAATATAAACTTTCTCACACTTTACACATTGATCTTTTTAAGAAATTTTTTTTCTAAATACGATGTATTTATAGGTTTTAAAGACTTACTTCACAAGAAAATCCTAATTCAAAATAGAAAATAATAAACACTTCTTCCATTATTTTTAAGTATCATTTAAGGTTAATGCATATGAATTAATGAAGACATTAGACACTAAATAATATTAATTTTAGCAGAGATGAATCACAATGTATTAATATATTCTCTAATAAAAGTCATTTGATTAGTAAAATAATTGAACATTTATTCAAATAATAGAGGTAATATTTGAAAAAAAATTATGAATGCAATCTTGGTTTCCTAAAATTACAGGTACATAAGAACAAAAATTTCCACTAAAACAAAACTTAAAAAAGAATGATAACAGTAATTGATAAGAATCTTAATTTGAATAGGAAAATTATTTACAAAAGAAATAATCACAAATTGGCTATAACTAGAATTTAGGTTAAACCTTAACAAATTATGATTGCAACTTGCTTACAATATCAACAAAATAACTTGCTCAATCCTTTTTTAGCAAAAGCTAAAAATAAGATTTCATTTTATTTTTAAATAAATTTCTTTTTAAAATGATAATTAATTTTAAGTAAAAAGGAATTTCAATTTATTTATAAATTTTATTTTAATTATATTTATACCCTTATGAAATTTATCAAATTTAATAACAATTTCAATAGAATTTATTTTATTTTTGACTTAAAATATATATTATATAAAAAATTCATGTCATTTCTAACATTATATTTATTATGATTCTATCAAAACATACTTTTTAATTAAATTTTATATATTTTTAATATATTAAGAATTTTGTTTATAAATAGATTAAATTTGTTTTTATTGAAATAAAATAAAATAAATATTAAAAAATAAAAAAATCAAGTTGGTACTTTTTATTGCAATTTACTATAATAAAGTATCCTAAATTCACTTTTTTCTTTTAAATCCACCTACAAATAATAATTTATTATAAGACTTAAAAAATAAAATGATACACTTATAGTACATCTTGAGAAGAATAAAAGTATCAAAATAAAAATCTCTTTTGTCATAAATTATAATTATATAATTTTTAATTTTATAAAAATAAAAAATAAAGGACTAAAAACTTATAAGAATTAAAATTAGAAAATTTTTAATTTTATAAAAATTAAATTAATATAAAATTTTAATTATAAATAAAATTAACAAAAATTTAATTTTTAGGGATTAAATAAATTTTTAGTTAAAATAAAAATAAAAATAAATAAGAATTTGAAGGTACAGAACCTTATACAAAGTTGCAGAATAGTATCTTTTTTTTACCCTTTTTTAAAAAAAAAGTAATTATCCTAAATGAATTATTGTTATATTAAAAATTCAAACAATAAAGTTAGCTTTTTGAAAAAAAGAAAATGCAAATAGACACAAGGTAAAAAAAGAATTCATTTGTCCATTTATTTTAGGTTTTTTATTAGTGTTATTTTCTAAATACCAAGCAATAGCATGCTATTCTTTAATAGTTTAATTGTTAATAAAATTTAATTTATTCATTTATTTTAAATTTTTAGTCGATGTTATTATTTAGAGATTAAATAGTAACATACTCTTATTTATTAGTTTAGTTGTTAATAAAATTTAATTTATCTATTTATTTTAAATTTTTTTATCAATGTTACTATTTATAGATCAAACAATAACATATTATTGTATGGAGACTAAACAGTAACATGTTATTCTTTAATAGTTTCGTTGTTAGTTGGTGTTATTTTCTGAATATCAAGCAGTATCATGCTATTTTTTTATAGTTTAATTATTAATAAAATTTAATTTATTCATTTCTTTCAAATTTGTAGTCGATATTATTATTTGGAGATCAAACAGTAATATGCTCTTATTTTATAATTTGATTATTAATAAGATTTGATTTATCTATTTATTTTAAGTTTTTAATCAATATTATTATTTATTGATCAAACAGTAACATATTACTGTCTAAATATTAAACAGTAACATGTTATTCTTTAATAATTTGGTTGTTAATAAGATTTGATTTATTTATTTATTTAAATTTTTTTATTAATGTTATTATTTGATCTTTAAATAGTAACATGTTACTATTTGAAGACCTAATAGTAACATAATATTCTCTGATAGTTTTATTATTAATGAGACTTAATTTATCTATTTATTTAAAATTTTTAATTGATGTTATTGTTTGGAGATCAAACAGTAACATATTCTTTTTTTACAGTTTGATTGTTAATAAAACTTAATTTATCCATTTATTTTAAATTTTTTAATCAATATTACTGTTTGGAGACTAAACTGTAACATGTTATTGTCTGAAAACTAAATGGTAATATGTTATTATTTGATAATTTGATTATTAATAAGACTTAATTTACTCATTTATTTAGTATTTTGGTTGATGTTAATACTTTTTTTTATAGTTTAACTGTTAATGAAATTTAATTTATCTATTTATTTAGGATTTTTTTATTGATGTTACTATTTGGGAATTAAATAGTAATATGTTTGGAGGTTAAACAATAACATATTCTTCTTTAATAGTTCGGGGGGTTAGGGTGACGTTGCGCGAAATCCAGCTAGATGTGTCCTTGGCCTAATGGCTTTGGGTGCTCGTGTGGTAAGCAGGCCAAGACGCCCTTATGGCTTATTAGCCCATGTGCCTATTTGACCAATCCATCTAGGTACTCATGTAGCCAATAGGCTAAGGCGACCATGCATCTAGCTAGCCTATGTGCTTGTGTGGTCGGTTCGCCCAGGTGCCTATACGCCCGTTTGGTCAGTTCGCCTAAGCACCAGTGCAGCCAGTCAGCCCGTACGCCCATCAGGCCAGCTCGCCTAAGTGTTCATTTGGACAATAGGCCAAGGCATCTGTGCAGCTAACAAGCTAAGGTACTTGTGTTGTCAACTAGTTCGCCCAAGCAACCACGTAGTCTACTAGCACATGCGCCTATCTAGCCAATCCATCCAAACACCTATATCGCCTGCATGCCAAGGTGCCTGTACAACCAGTTAGGCCGTGTGCCCATTTGACTAGTTCACCTAAATAACTGTGCACCCTGCCAGCCTGTACGCTTGTCTAACCAATCCACCTAAGCACTTGTGCAGCTAGTAAGCTAAGCCACCCATGCAGCCAACTAACCCATGTGCCTATTTAGCCAGCCTATAATTATGCCCTGGAGGTTCACTTCCTATGTTTAAGAAATGTTCCCTTGCTTGGGCTGAGGGAGGTTCACTTCCATGAGCTTGCCTAGTCTCTAAGAGAGGTTCGCTTCCTTAAGTTGGTCATGCCTTCCATGGAGGTTCATTTCAATAGGTGGGGCACTTCTAGTGTGGAAGTTCACCTCCACAGCTAGGGAGAAAGGTTCCCCTCCGCGTGTCGGCCAGGCCAACCTAAGTGGTCAACTTCTAAAGGCAAGTTGTGCTAAGTACGAGGGTTCCTATTTATGAGCAAGCCACCCATGACCCAATTGCCACATACCACCCTTCATTATGAGCAAATCATGTTAAATAGTAATGTGCCAAATGGAGATCCTGAGGTATTAGGGCCATGTGCACATTTGTCTCTCCATCCTGACATATCTTCCATTCCTCAAATGGATCGAATACATCATAAATCACTTAACTTGATGCCTCAAACCCATTTAAACCCTATACCACACCTTATGCTATTTTTCAAGTTCCTGCATAACCCGAATCAATCAAATCACTATCCAAAATATATGTAAAAACATCTCCAATGCCTATTGTGATGCCCAAATAAATTATTAGGAGTCTCAAGGATACCCCTCACAAAGTTTTAGAACCATTTAGCCAATATCTTTTTTTTTTTGGATTTTTTAAATTTTGGATAATGATTTGATTAATTTGGCCAATATCACTTATGTCTAGGTGGATTGGCTAGACATACTCATTAAATCTTAGCATGTTAACTATAGTAATTTTAGAGTTAATCGTGCAATAAACCTCGATTTCTAGAAGGGATGCATTTATTAGATAAAAATTCGATGCAGGCTTCGCCCGTCGCTTTAACAATTCATAAAACTTGATAGATCGTATAACCTTTGTGCTGGTGATGCATCATTCAAATTTATACCCTATCAACTTTCAATAGTAGGATAGTGGCCTACCATGGTGGTGATAAGTGTCGAAGAATTAAGGTTCGATTTTGGAGAAGGAGCCTAAGAAACAGCTACCACATCCAAGGAAGGCAACAGGTGTACAAATTACCTAGTCTTGACATGGGGAGCTAGTGACAATAAATAACAATACTGGACTCTTCGAGTTTAGTAATTGGAATGAGTACAATCTAAATCTCTTAACAAGAATCCATTATATGGTAAGTTTGGTGCCAACAACTATGGTAATTCTAGCTCTAATAGTGTATGTTTAAGTTGTTGCAATTAAAAAGCTTGTAGTTAGACCTTGGGTTAGGTTAATTGATTCGCCTTCAGTGTGCATCGGTCAGCTTATCCTTTCTGCCGACAATGCGCTCTTGGCCTTAACTGGTCGGGTAGTGCCTTCGGCATTGTTACTTTGAAGAAATTAAAGTGCTCAAAGTAAGCCTATGCTTTGGATAAATTAGTATAGGATAACATCATAAGATTCTGGTCCTATTTTGTTAGCTTTAAGGATCAGAGTAATGATTAATAGGGACAGTCGGGGGTATTTGTATTTCATAATTAGAGGTAAATTCTTGGATTTATGAAAGATAAAAAACTATGAAACCATTTGTCAGGAATGTTTTCATTAATTAAGATTAAAAGTTGAGGGCTCAAAGATGATCATATACTGGTCTAGTCTATATCATAAATGATACCGACCAGGGATTAACGAATATTACTTTCAGGGCTCTACTGGTACCTTGTGAGAAATCAAAGTCTTTAGGTTCTGGGGAGAGTATGGTTGCAAGGCTGAAACTTAAAGGAATTAATGGAAGGGCACCACCAGGAGTGGAGCCTACGGCTTAATTTGACTCAATACAGGGAAACTTACTGGGTCTAGATATAATAAGGATTGACAAACTGAGAGCTATTTCTTGATTCTATAGGTGGTGGTGCATGGCCATTCTTAATTGGTGGAGTGATTTGTTAGGCTAATTTCATTAACAGATGCGACCTCAGCCTATTAACTAGCTATGTGGAGGTAATACCCTATAGTAATGAGCAAAAAATGGCCCAAATTAGTTCATACTCCAAGTAGGTCTATCTATTGGGTGCTCTATGATTGTTGAGAGGTTTTGGGCATGACTTTTATTCGATGGCCTGAGAGTGCACATTGCCCCCCAGTAACTTGAATTCCCTCGAGCCATTTTTTGGGCATGCTTGCCTTATGCCTTTTCTTTTGCTTGCTCCCACCCTTTGATTCTATCGAACCTAAAGTTATGACTTTAACTGTCCTTCTCTCGCATGTCAGTTTACACTCTTCAATGGGAAAGCTATCTCTTCCCTTTTTATAAGCCTCTATATTCGCGCCACTCTTGTCGAATTTTTAATTGAGGTGTTGAGGAAGGACGAATCAGAGTGACTGGAGCTGAATCTCAGTGGATTGTGGCAGTAAGGCCACTCTACCACTTACAATACCTTGTTAGGTATTTAAGTCATCTGCAAAAGATTTTACCCGCTATGTAAGGTTTACCAACGACATGTGCCTTTAGGGGTGGAGGCCTCTATTACTGGTTGGCAAGCGAACTTGCTTTTAGCCTAGATTTTAACTTAGAGGCATTTAATTATAATCCAACAAATGGTAACTTGCACCATTGGCTTTTTAATAAAGCACAATGATCAATTGTGTGAATCAACGATTCCTCTCATACTAGGTTAAATTACTATTATGATGCGAGCATCAGTAAGGTAAAACTAACTTACCTCACAACGGTCTAGACCTAGCTCATGTTCCCTATTGGTAGGTGAACAATCCAACACTTGGTGAATTCTACTTCAAAATGATAGAAAAAGTTGACATCAAAGGATCAAAAAGTAATGTCGCTTTAAACGCTTAGTTGCCACAAGTCATTTATCCTTGTAATAACTTTTTTGACACCTCTAACTTGAAATTTTGAAAGGTTAAAGGATCGATAGGCCACGCTTTCACAGTTCGTATTCGTATTAAAAATTAAAATCAAATGAGCTTTTACCTTTTTGTTCTATATGAGATTTCTATTCTTATTGAGCTTATCTTAGGACACTTGTATTATTGTTTAACATATGTGTCGCCCCAACTAAACTCTCTACTTGACAATGTCTTCTGCTTGGATCGATTGTGGTGTAAGCCTTAAGTCCAAAAGGAGGAGCCCTGCCCTACCTTCATCTTATGGAATAAGTAAAATAAAGTTAAAAGTAGTGGTATTTCACTACACCTTTCAAGTCATTTTACAAAGTCGGACTAGAATCAAGCTCAACAGGGTCTTCTTTCCTTACTGGTTCTACCAAGTCCATTCCCTTGGTTGTGGTTTCGTTGGATAATAGATAGGGATAATGGGAATCTCGTTAATCCATTCATGCATGTCATTAATTAGATGACGAGGCATTTGGCTACTTTAAGAGAGTTATAGTTACTCTCGCCATTTACCCGTACTTAGTTGAATTTCTTTACTTTGACATTCAAAGCACTGGGTAGAAATCATATTATGTCAGCATCAGCAAGGACATTTGCAATGCTTTATTTTAATTAAATAATCGGATTCCCCTTATTTGTACTAGTTTTGAGTCAACTGGTTCAAAACCATTCGACCAATATCCTACTAATTTAATGAGTACGTTTGGCCAATGTCGCTATGGGAGTAGCTCTAGCAATCCACACTAACAGCCAACAGTTCAAGGCTGGGACCCCTGTGCCCAGCCTTTGAAGCTAATCATTTTTTCGAGGTTACGGATCCGTTTTACCGACTTCTCTTGCCTACATTATTTCATCGGATAGAGGCTATTCACCTTGAAGACTTAATGCAATTATAAGTATGACTGGGTATGGGCAGCACTTGGTCTTCTAGATTTTCAAGGGCCGACGAGGGCGCACTAGACATTGTACAGCATGTAGTGTTCCTCCACCTGCTAGACCCTACCTCCAACTAAGCCATTTTCAGGGCAGGCGAGTTATTAAGTAGAAAAGCCAACTCTTCCTGAGGCCCCTGTTGACGTTTCTGGACTCCCTGACATTGCCGTTAGCCGTTATATCCCGATTCGAGAATTTTAACTCAATTCCTTTTGGAGGTGTGCATGTGGGCACGTTGTTGGACGAGCTTCCCCTATCTCTTAGGATTAACTAACCCATGTGTAAGTGCCATTCATATGAAACCTTTCTCTTTTTTGACCTTCAAAGTTCTTATTTGAATTTTTGCTATTACCACTAAGATTTGTGCTGATAGCTACTTTGCATGGGCTCGCGCTCAAGGATTTGCGGTGGCTACTGAGCCCTCTTACTTATTGAGGTCTAGTGCTTACCTCGATGGCTGGGTGTAGGTCATGCACTTGAGCGCCATCCATTTTTGGGACTAATTGATTTGGCAAGTGAGTTATTACACACTTCTTAGCGGATTTTAACTTCCATGACCACCGCCCTGCTGTCTTAATTGACTAACACCCTTTGTAAGATTTGAGTTAGCGTGTAGTAGGGGTGGCAATTTGGATTCACGAGTCGGGTTGAGCATAACCCGAACCCGTTTATGCCCAACCCGAACACGACCCGTTTAATAAACGGGTCGACCCAACACGACCCATTTATTAAACGGGTCAACCCGACACGACCGGTATAATCCGAATATACAAAATATGCTTATAAAATAGTAATACAACCCATTTAACCCGATCCGAACCCGTTTATCAACCCGTTTATATTAATTTTTTATTTTATATAAATTAATAATTAATAAATTTATATATTATATAATGGGTTAAACGGGTTGACGGGTCGGCTTGACCTGTTTAATAACCCGTATAACTTAAACGGGTTTGAAACGGGTTAAACGGGTTAACTCGAACCCGATTAAGCCCAACCCGAACCTGACCCGAACCTGTTTAATTCATGTCGTGTTATCGTGTCGTGTCGAAAATTGCCACCCCTAGCGTGTAGTTAGGCATGTAACCTAACTTTCAATTTATCTCATATTGCTAGTTTTGCTTACCAAAAATAACCCATTTGGAGCTCTCGATTTTGTGGCCTGACTTACCGGAGCAGCCGAGGCCATCCTACCTATTTAAAGTTTGAGAATAGGTCAAGGATGTTACGCCCCTGATGCTTCTAATCATTAGCTCTACTTGATAGAACTTGAGGATGAGCTCCAGCTATCTTGAGGGAAACTTTAGAGGGAACTAACTATTAAATGGTTCGATTAGTCTTTTGCCCTTATACCCAAGTTAGACGAATGATTTGCATGTTAGTATCATTGCAGGCCTCCACTAGAGTTTCCTCTGACTTCACCCTACTTAAGCATAGTTCACCATCTTTTGGATCCTAATAGGTATACTCTCACTTGAACCCTTCATAGAAGATCGGGGTTGGTCGGTGGTGCACCCCACTGAGGGGATCCCACTGATCAGATTTCTTCCACCTTGTAGGTTTGCTGGCACGCTGACTTGCACACATGCCAAACTTTTTGATCCGTGTTTCAAGATGGGCTAGATGGGGAGTTCATCGACCAATGTCAGGAGTGCGCAAGTGTTGAAAGGCATGCTGTTGTAAGGTCTATTGCTAGCCATGATCATGACGACGACATCTCCACAAGCATATTGACTATTTAGGCTTAAGTCACTACCACAATATGCATCGATTCATGCCCCGAGTTGATCAATGTAATGGCTTTCGTTGGTTCGCATTTGATCGAGACATATTGTCGACCTCCATTCGCTTCCTTCATGAAAATTTCAAGCATGATTTCACTCTCTTTTTAAAGTCCTTTTCATCTTTCCCTAGGATACTTGTTTACTATCGGTCTCTTGCTGATAAAGCCTTGGACAAATTTTTTTGCTTGATTAGGGTTATATTCCTAAACAACTTGACTTGTCTTTAGCATCTTGTGGTGCAACCAAATCCATGCACAATAAGGCTCTCACCCTTTCTGATGCCCCTTTTTAGGGAACTCAGGCCTAATCTGCCATTGAAGATGTTTCCCCATACTACAATTTGGATACCAGAGGCAATCAATTTTCATGGTGGGCTCTTCCCAATTCACTTGCCATTACTAGTGAAATCCTTGTTAGTTTCTTTTCCTTTGCTCATTGATATGCTTTAACTTAGCAGGTAGCCCCGCTTGAGTTGAGGTTGCATGGGATGCATCCACGAACGTAGCAGGGTCTTAAAGCGTGCTAGAGGGTGGAAGCATACACGACTGGGCTCGAGTGTTTGCTCAACTACTGTGCGGAGTGGTGCTTGCTACGTTGTGCTCATATTTCGGTCATCCACAAAGTGGTGCTTGTGAAAGGCCATCATCCGTCTCGCCTTCGGGGGATCGAAGTGACGTTGCGTGACAGTTAGCCAAACGTGCCCTTAGCCTAATGGCTTCGGGTGTAACTTGTATTCAAAGACTTAATGGTTCATAGGATTCTACAATTCACATCAAGTATTGCATTTTGTTACATTCTTCATCGATGCAAGAGTCGAGATATCCATTACCAAGAGTTGTTGTGGATGTGGACTTCACGCCTTTCCTTGAACATACACCATCTTCGGGGTGGTGGGATGGTGCTTGTCGGATCTTATATTCCTTGGTGCATTAATGTCGAAGTTTTATTATTTTGCCAAGTGGACCAATAGGACAATGTCATCGAATCGTCCTAACCTCAATCGCATGATGACGAATGTTATGGCTTCCTATCAGGTCAAATGGAAGGTGTTCATGGGTCATGTTGGTCGTGAAGTAATAACAATGATTTTTCTGCAGGTTCACGTATGAAAACTTTGTTATGACATCTCTTTCCTTTAAATGATAAGACTTAGTGGACTTCTTGCAATGTCATTGGTGGCAAACCACCAACATCATTGCAATTCAAACACTTCACTAGACCATTCAATCGATAGAAGCAACAAGTAATGTGTACAAAGGGCAAGGATGTAGTCAACATGGGCTAATGACTCGTGCTTACAAGAATTCCTTGTTGAAGACCAACAATTACAATAATCTATCCCCATCACAATGAAATTTTAAAGATTACTTGCGCCTCTCGGGCAAAGCTATAGACTCATTGAATACATCAATATAGTGAACGTGCGGCCCAGAACATCTAAAGGGAAAATAGACTTGTTACTACCTTAAACTTCCTTAAGCTGAAAGACCATAATTCCTTTAAGAAGTTGGCTGTAGGGGGTCGCCTCCATATACCTAGTTAGCAGGCTGAGGTCTCATTTGTTAACAGAATTAATTTGATAAATCGCTCCACTAACTAAGAATTGTCATGCACCCTCACTTATAGAATTAAGAAAGAGCTCTCAGTTTATCAATCCTTATTATATTTGGACCTGGTAAGTTTCCCCATATTAAGTCAAATTAAGCCGCAGGCTCCATTCCTAGTGGTGCCCTTCCATCAATTCCTTTAAGTTTTAACCTTGCGATCATACTCCTTCCGAAACCCAAAAACTTTCATTTCTCATAAGGTGCCAGGAGAGTCCTAAAAGAAACATTCGCTACACAAACAATAACATATTTTTTTTTATAATTTGATTGTTAATGAGACCTAATTTATTCATTTATTTAAATTTTTTTATTAATATCATTATTTGATATTACTATTTGGATACCAAATAGTTAAATCCTGTTCTTTGATAATTTGATTGTTAATGAGATTTAATTTATCTATTTATTTTAAATTTTTAATTGATGTTAGTGTTTGAATATCAAATAATAATAGTAACATATTATTCTTAGTTAAATAGTTTTGTTATTAATGAAAATATATTTGTTTGATTATTTTTAATTTTTGGTTAATGTTACTATTTGGCAACCAAATAATAATATGTTAGTCTTTGGCAGTTTGTTTATTAATGAGACTTGATTTATCCATTTATTTTATATATTTAATTGATGTTATTATCTGGATACCAAATAAAATGTTATTATTTTATTTTTAAATAATAACATGTTATTTTTTGATAATTTTATTATTAATGAAATACATATGTTTGATTATTTTAAATTTTTTATTAATTTTATTGTTTAATGACTAAACAATAATATGTTAGTCTTTATTTTAGATTTTTAAGTGATGTTATTGTCCAGATACTAAATAACATGTTATTGTTTGGTCCTCATACAGTAACATATTATTTTTTTAGTAATTTTGTTATTAAGAAAGTTATTATGACACAGTTAGACACTAAAAAAATTGAGTGAAAGTTTGATGTGGAATTCGAATAAATTTGAATTGAGAAAAAAAAAGTCAAAGTTGATAAAATGACAAGAAAATAAAAAAAAAATAAGAAAATTTATTAAAAAAGGCCTTTTTTACTAGCAAGAGCAAGCAAAGCACCTTTGGCATTTGCAGACACAGATCTTAAAAAGTTAAATCAGATCGACATAAAATTTGCCCCAATGGATGACTGAGCATAAAGTTATGGTTGTTCAAAATTTTGAACTCAATTTACATATTTCAATCTAGTGGACCCCACCGAAACTAAATTTTCTTATTTTCTGTCAAAAGATCATAGGAAAACAAATAAAAACAAGTAGTTACATGCCTAAATTGATTAGCTAATTATGGAGTTATGCCTATTCCAAAGTTCCTAATTCATAATTGCATTCTTATGATTAAGAAAAAGGTATTTTAAAAATATAATAGAAATAATTTATAAAAATAATATTTATTTAAAATAAATATTAATGCTAATATCTTTTTAAAAAAAATTCAGGAAGTCGTATTGCAACGTGATTTACCGTAAAAAATTGTGATGCAAAACGAATCATATGATTGCGGCAAGAAGATTGCTGATTGCCTCACAAACATTTAATTATATCTATTAAGTCAATTAAAAATACGTAATTTTTTATGAAGAGAAAGCAACTGAATATCTTGCTCTTCATATCCATGATGACACAGCAAAAAATACATGACATTAATTGCGAGCATTTTAGCAGTAAAGTAGTACATAATGTTGTTTTTTAGGGTTTTTGTTTTGTGTTTTATGTTTAGAACTCATGATTATATATATTATTCACTGAGCATACAATTTATATATACACTATCATTTAAAAATTGCCACTTAATTGTTATTAAAAATTAACATAATAATTAATTCTTTTAACTTGCCCTGATTTCTTTTAATTTTTAATGGTAGTGGATATGAATTATGTGTGCACTGAGTAAGTAAGAATTTCTCTAACTATATGTATTGAATAATTTATTAATTTAGAATTGAACTGAGTTGAGTTTTGATCTTATCAATTAAGACTTGTTTAAATTAGAACGAGTTCAAGTTGAGCTCAAATTTGTTTTAAGCTTATGTTAGTATTTTTTAATTAAATAAATAATAAATATATATTTTTTTAAAAATAATATTTAATATGATTATAAATATTTTTGCATAATATATTTAAAATTATAAAATTAATTTAAAATTTTAATTATATATTATATATATGAATGTGTAATTAAAAGTAATTAAACTGTTCATGAGTTAAATAAATCGAGTAAAAGCCTGAATCAAATAATTATTGATTTAAGTGGCATAAGCAGTCGAATTATTCAACTTAAGTGCACCCTTCTTTGCTTAAAAAAAGAACAAGGAAATTTGACTTATTTAATTGGATAGAGTTTATAAAAAATTCTTCACACGCGATGACTTAGTTGGTTATGTGGAGCCATATTGCGAAAGTAAAAATAAATTAATTGCTGGTTATTAATATAAAAAAGCACAATGATTCATTGCTGGTAAAAATAAAAATAAATGTAAGGGATTGATATTAATATAAAAAAATTTTAATAATTAATTTTTCCGACGACCTCCTTTCTTATATTTATTTTAAATTTTATTAATAATGGGCCTATTAACTAAGTAACATGGCGCGTGCCCAGGAGTGTGTATGATGCATGCCATACATCAAAATACATACAGCATTTAATTATTTAATTACTATAAAGTAAGGAAACATTCTATGATATTGTATCATCAATTTTTGCTTATATTTTATGCATCCTAACAGCCTTTTTATATGAGATTAATCCCTCTTCTAGGTTAATGCAGTATATGATAAATCTTTTTTAATAAATACGTTTTCAAAAATCGAACTCAGAGCTCTTTGTTAAGTCTAAAACAACTTAACAAGACATATATGTAATACGCGACACCTGAGCTTGACTAATCTTTGAAACTGAATTATAAATTAGAAAAGTTTGTGTGTGTTTAGTGTACCCAATAAATTAGTTTATAATTTATTAACTTTATTAATAAATTAAAAACTAATTAATAGAAATATTTAGTGTACTAATCTATTAAGAAAATTATATTTTAATGTGTGTAAAAATATAGTTTCTCAATTTTTTTTCCAAATTTATCTTGTTTCTTTTAGTTTTGACAGCATATATCTTTATTATATAAACCGTACTCTTTTTTTTTATTTTCTAATATGATATTATTTTCCATGGTAGTTGCTTTTTCAAGGGGCAAAAATAAAAATAAAAAAACAACCTCTACATCGCAGCATGGTTGGCCTAAAGTCCATTAATTTAATATAAATAAATAAAAATAATGAGTAAATAAATTATATCATATATAAAATGAATTAAATTTTTAAATAATTATATTTTTATTTTAAATATTCTAATTATAATATATCATTTATTATCAAAGTGAATATAAATTAATTTACTTTTTATATTAATGAGTTCTTTTAGATCTTTTTATATATATGAGTTAATTTAATAATTAATTTTATCAAAAAATTATAATATGATATAATTTAACAGACTAATAGCAAGCCACAAATAAAGTAATTAATAATTAATTTAACAACTACCTGCGTGGAAGAGAATACGTCTAGTCCAATCACTTTTACCCAAAAAAAAGTAAAAAAAGGGCTGAATGAGTTCTTAATTTCATCTTTTCCTCTGTGATTTCATATTTATTTCTTTAAACTAACAAGCGCGTAGATCAATTAATACATTATTATTTTAATTTAATTAGGAATTTCAAATTTAAATTTTTAAGAATGTAATTACATTAAAAATTTGATAAGAAGAGTTTTATCATTTAATGTAATTTTACCTATTTCGAATCCAGATTAATCGATATTTAATATGGTATTCAGATACCAGATGGTGATATACTAAAAAAATAATTATTTTTTTAATTATAAATTGCGATGGATTTCCATTTTTTTCTTAAAAATTAAATATTAATATAGTCTATAAATTAAGGTATATTGAGCTTCAGCCTGAGCAAGCTACCGCTATCACGATTTCCACCGACGGCAAGAAAACTTTTGTAATCCATTTATTTTCTCTTTCCTTGAGAGCCCTCTTATAGTTTTTTGCTCATAAAGGTAACTAAGGTAAAAGACAATGAAAAGGCAAAATCATGAGATCAGCCACAAACAAAAAGGAAAATTCTTGGATGAGATAAACCATCGTCAACAAATGTATAATCAGAAGAAATTTGTTACGAAGGCCTCTCTCATATTTCACATCATTGCATATTTAATAAGTTTCTAGGATAAAATTAATTGAATAACTTACTTAAATTTTATGAACTTTGTACTTCTTTTATTATTCTGTTATTCTTATTCATTAAATTTATTGAAATAATCAATTTCCTTACCAAATAATTAATTAATATTATAAAATACATTTAATTTTTTGAATTCACCATTTGTGGCTTTGGAGTTTTAGTTCAATCGATTTTTATCCTCTGAATTCACCGTTTGTAAACATTGAAATTTTGACTCTATGAATTAAAGATATTTACTAACAACAAATATTCCGTTGTAACTAGTTTTTTAAGAGATAAATATTATTTTAGAATACTAATTAGTCATATAATATATATATATATATATATATATATATATATATATATATATATATGAGTTATTTTATTATTTTATATGAGTTATTTCAAAGACACTGAATAGCAGTCAAGCAAATCATGAGGTACCTATAGGATATAAAAAATTATATGTTAACTTATAGAAGGTCCAATAATCTGATTTGTACAGGTTATTTAGAGTCTGACTTTGCCGGTTGTCCAGATAATAAGAAATTAACATCTGGATATATCTTTATGCTTGTGGGAGGAGTTGTATCGTAGAAAAGTGTCAAATAATTTCTAACAGCAATCTCCACTATAGAAGCAGAGTATGTCGCTTGCTATGAAGCCACTCAAGAGGTTATATGGTTAAAGAATTTTATTTATGAATTTTGCATAATAAAAAATATTTCAAAATCCTTAATCATTTATTGCGACAATACTGTTGTTAACTTCTCTCAAAACAATAAAAGTTCTGCCTGCACAAAGTATTTTGATGTGAAATATCAGTTTGTGAGAGAAAAGACACGCAAGCATTTTACTCATATTGAATATGTTTTGACGGATTGTATGCTTACAGATCCATTAACTAAAGGCCTAACTATAGGAATATTTAAAAGATATGTATTGAATATGGGTCTTATTGAATTTTTTGATATTTTGGGTTAGTAAGAGTACTTGTGTATTTTGAAACTAAAATTGTGTTGATCTTGAGCTGATATAATATTGCTATTTTATTATATTGAAACATGCACTTATCATATTATAGCAATATAAGGAAATATCAAAATCCTGTCTTAAACTATTGTAAAGCATTTTGGGTAGATGTAGAGATTATTTTGTAT
This sequence comes from Sindora glabra, assembly GCA_020226215.1. Classification (NCBI taxonomy): domain Eukaryota; kingdom Viridiplantae; phylum Streptophyta; class Magnoliopsida; order Fabales; family Fabaceae; genus Sindora; species Sindora glabra. Next base: position 57,229,371 of record CM035233.1, read on the forward strand.
ATTTTGATTATGCACATTTTTATATTATTTAGTCTTTTAGAATGGGTATTTCATATATGTATATCTTTTCAACCCTATCGAATGATCAGATATGTATTTAATGAAATCTCATATTTGACCATTGGTCGTAATGGCATAAATTGTATTAATAACATTGTTTAATTGTAGCCACATATTGTAATTCAAAATTATGTATTAAAATGTGATTGTTCAAGTGGGAGATTGTAAAATAAATTTTGTAGACTAACACATTTTAATATATATTTAAATTAAATAATAATTCAATATCATTAATATAATAATAATATTTAGACTCTGTATTATAATATAATTTTAAAGTGTGTGCATATACGCTAATTATAGATTAATTATGATGAGCTAATTAATCCTAATTAAATTTTAATTAGGGTTAGAATCCCTCTTTACCTCTTTATAAGGTGAGTTACAGTCTCCCATCACATTACAGTCTGTTATTTACAATTCTTTCTGAGACTTACCTAAGAACATGTGGGCAGTGATCCAATCAATTTTTCAATCTGACATTATAGATGCAATAGGAGAGTCAGGTAATTTAAAAAAAAATTATTTTATTTGTGCAATTCTTATACTTTTCTTTATGGATTTATGATTATTAAAATAATTTATAGATTATAAAATTCTTACAGTTTATATTGTAAATAGTTGAATTGAATGTCCCCTTGATTTTATTACTAATGGTTTTTTTTTCCTCTTATTATTCAGGTTTCATACACATTAAATCATTTTTTTTTTTGCATAAAAGAAAAAATAATTTGAAACTTGAAATAAAATAACTATTCATGATACTCGGTTTGGACGATGAATGGAGTAGTCGAAGATGATTACTACTAAACATAGGTACGAGGGTTGATCAATCTTATCTTACCCTATCTTCCCGATTTTCTCTCGTTTTGTCTTTGCTCTATCCTTGTCTGCAGAGTAATTTGATGTCCCAATACGTAATTCACAAGGCACCGATGTCTAGCGAAATTTTTTTAAAATAATAAAAAATTTAAATTTAAATATTTCTAATTTACACATAATCGATAAAATATTATGAGATAGATTTAAAAGCATACATAATTTATTCAATCAATCCTAAATTAAAAAGGAAATAATGAAGGTAGATAATTTTATTTTTTTTGTTTTTAGCTTTCAAATAATAGAATAAAAGGTAAGTTTTAACTTTTAATATTTAAAATTTTAGAAGAACCAAATATTTTGTACATATATGTAGTGGAAAAAATATAATTTCATAAGTTATTATGGAGCAAAGCAATGTAATATAAGCTCTTTTCGAAATTTACGCCTAATTGAAAATTTGTTTTGTACTTTACTTTGTGAAACAAAAATTAATATCATATTCCCACTTCGTCAGAACAATATTTATGGGACAAATTTCAAAATCAAAATTTTGTCATCCCTAATTAAATATATTAAATAAGGTAGCAAGAGAAAAATAATTGATTCATTATGTTTCATAGTTAGAGACAATAAGTGGCGAGGTACAAATTTTAAGTTGAGGGGGCTGAAACTGATATGAAATTTAATTAAAAAGTTTCTAACTATGATTATATTATATATGCATAGTACTTTAATAAAATCAAACTGCTATAAAGTAATAAATATGCACTATAACAATTGTGTAATATACTGATGATATAATTTCATTTGTTTGTTAATATAAGTTTTTCAATTTTTCTTAAAAATTTTATATAGATGACAAAAAATTAAAAAATTCTATAAAGATGGCAAAAAGTTGTCCATATAAATTTTTCAAAATTTTTTAAAATATTAAAAGGTAATACAAACTACTTTTTTTATTATACTAATGACTTTTTATCATTTTAATTGGCTTAAAGGGTTTTTTGCATATGTCCTTCATTTTAAATAAAATTAAGATGACCAAGAATATCTATAGAGATGACTTTTTATCATTTGTATATAGTTTACTTATAAATACTCACTCATGAGCCATTTCTTCCTTTTCTTGCACACACAAATGGAGCCCTTCCTCTTATTTGGAGCTCAAAAATATTCTTTTCTTTTCTTTTTTTTATATTTCTACTATTTTTATATTTATTTACTAATTATTTTATTTATTTTGTTCTATAATTAGATTATTATATTGCATTACTTTGCTATTTTATTGAGATATGTTAAAAAATTTATATACTAATTTTTTAACAATATTGATATAATATATGAAAATAAATTTTTACTTCATTAATTAGTTTGATATAATTATTATTTTATACAATAGCATATATATTTATTGCGTTGAACATATAATGAGTATGAATTATTATTTTGCATATTTTCATATGATATTTAGTTTAAAAAATAATTATTATGTATAGTTTGATGTAATTATTACTTTAAACATAAAATAATATTGATATGATAATTGAACATTAATTTATTTTAATGCTTTATTGTATTAATTGATTAAATTAATATTTTGTGAAAATTGACATGTTTATTGCGTTAAACATCTAGTGAATTTGATAGAAATAAGATAATAAAATTTGTAATAATTTTGATAATTACATTAATTAAATTATTAAATCATATTAAAAATAAAAGTGTATAAAAATAAATAAATATAAATTTTGATAATGATATGAATGAAAATATAAATTTTTTTATGATATGAAATATTTAGTAATTTAAGCAATCATTTAAAATTCTAAAAAATAAATAATTTAAACATTTACAAAATCACTTAATTAAATCTTTATAAAAAATTATTGAATAATAAGTATACAACACTTAATAAAAAAATACCATTGAATAAAAATGGAAAATAAAATACATAATAATTTAATATTAAAAGTAAGTCATATAATTTTCATTAAATTGCTAAATTATATAAAAATGAAAGTAATTAAAAATTTTAACAGCTGATTTGGATAATTAAAATAATGAATAAAAAAAATTTATGATGTGAAATACTCTATATTTTAAGTTATAATTTAAAGTACTAAAAATATAAGTAGTAATAGATAATAAAATTCATAATAATTTAATATTATAAGTATGTCATATAATGCTAATTAATTTATTATGTTGAATAAGAATGAAAGCATTTGAAAAATAATAGCACAATTATTTCACAATTACACTAATGAAAATAAAAAAATTATATTATATTTTTTAATTTGAAATTTAACATACTAAAAACATAAATAATAATGGATAATATATATATATATATATATATATATATATATATATATATATATATATAAATCATGAATTTATTTTTTATCTTATACTTTATATTGTTATATATGGATGTGGAATATTTTTTATTATAAATTATTAGGAGTTAATTTTTATTTTATTTGTTTCTGCAATTGATATTATGATATTTTTAAATAATTATTAACAATTATAAAAAAATTTAGTGTGTATTAAATTTTTTTATCATTCATTTAAAAATAAATTCTTTAAAATAGAAATAAATATGTTAAAATATAAAATATAAAATAATTAATTAAATTATTAAATTTTTTTAGCATGGATTGAAAATTTTTTTATACTAATCATGTACTTATATAGATAAGAAGTGTTGCATGTATAGGTGAGCACCTATATAGATAATAATTACTGTTTGTATAGATAGAACAACATTAACCATTTTCTTAGCCTATTCAGACAATTTTATCATTTAGGTAGGGTGAAGCATATATAAATTTATGTAGATTACTCAATACATATGATAATATTATTTATAATAGAGATACAAATGATAATGGAGGTCTATATGGACAATAATGGGGGTCTATACTTAATCAAGTATTATCCTATTATTTTATTTGTACCTTTATTTAAACTTATTAATACTTTTGATTCATATCAAGTTAGTATAAATTATTAAAACTTTATCTATTTAGCAAGTACAAATTACCTTTATAGAAAATCAAACTTAAATCTCTAAGCTAAGAGATGCTAAATTTTACCATTGCGCTAGTTTCTTTAATATTATAATATAATATATTTTATATAAAATTTTAATTGACTGATTAATTTCAAAAATATAATTACACCTATGGGATACTAATCATAAAATGAAATATTACATAAATATATATAATAAAAATACAGTATTGCTAAAAAGTTTTATGATTTTATTTTGAAAACTATTTTGTATAGGCTAAAATCTAATTTATTTTGTCACTAATTTCACTTGTATCAACTTTATCCCTTACAAATATTTTATATCAATTTTATCTCTTACAAATAATTAATTCTTTAATTTATCCTTTTATTAATATTTTTTATTAATTATTATTAATTAAGTTATTACAAGATAAAAAATAAGAATTTTACATCTTTCAAGTAATTTTTGGAAAATCAACAAAAATTGAATTATATGTAATAAATTTTCATATAAATCATAACTTTGAACTACCATGCATATATAAATTTAATGATAAATTAAAGTTTAAATTATTATAAAATATTTCCTTTTAATTTTTCATTTATAATACTTATTTTGATCATTCACAAATATAAGTTAAATTATTAGAATCTTTATAAATTCTTAGTATTAATTTCATTCCTCATATATTATTTATATTTAATTTTTATTCTTCTATTTATCAAGTCATTAACATATCAATAGAATTATAAATAAATGAACTAAATCAATTAAATTATTACTTAAAAGGGGTAAAATTAATACAAAACATATATGAGGAATGAAATTGATACAACTAAAATTAATAAGGAACAAAAATGAAATTTTAAACTACTTTATACATATCACTTCCTTAAATATAATTTACTTAAATTTTTTTAATATAATAATTTAATTATTATTAAATTATATATTATTTTACATTATTTTTATTTTTAATTTTTAATAAAATTTTCTTTAATATTATAGTGATAAATATAAAACTTATTATTATATATTTCTATAATAAAACTTGTTATCACTTATGCCACAAATCATATTATTTATATATAATATAATAATTTTTATAATATATATCATTTTTGTCAATATATTTTTTGAGAATAATGTAATGTGATAAAAAATTAATTTTTTATAATATCCTGTACCTTGAATAATTTATTTTTATTTAAGCGATGTTTTAAAAATTGGATCGAATGATAAATTAGGAAAAATGTCATGCATGACGTATTGTATATATATTAATTCTATTAGTTTTTATTTTTAATATGTAAAGAATTTAAATTTATTAAATAATTATATAACAAAATCTTTATTATTGAATAAATTTAAGTGATAGAAAGTTAAATAATTATTTATTATTTATGAAGAACTATTATATTCTAATAGATATTAAATTTGGTATATAAGTAAATAAAAATGTTTAAGAACTTAACTTAATGGTTGAACTCTTTTTTATATATATTAAGGTTTGGGATTCAACTCTTTTTTATTATTTTAAAAAAATAATAAATATAAATAATTATATAATTTATGGATAATTTTATATTTTTACATATATTTTATAAATTGGTTGATTGAAAATGTTAAGTTCCATGATTTTTTTATTTTGATTGATTAGCGGCCAATCAATTAATCAAATAAACTATTTAACAAATTCCTAAATTAATTAGTTAAAGACTCATAACTCAAGTAATGAATTAGGTATTTGTCAAAGACCCACAACATATAAATATTTATAATTTATATTACCTATTACATTATAGCACATTGTACTTATTATAAATGACTTTTTTATATGTATAATTACCATAGAAATGATATATTTGGCTACGATCTTATTTATAAAATTAATTCATAATATAAGTAATAATTTATTATGAATAAAACTTTATTATGAATAAAGTTTTTTTACTTATATGATAGAATAAGTAATACTTTATTATAAAGAATGTATTCTCATAACTTAATTTATAGCATAAGTAATACTTTATTACAAAGAGTATATTTTTTTAACTTAATTTGTAACACAAATTATATTTTGCTACTAGTAAAGCTTTTTTATAGTATAAATGATACTTTGCCACAAAGAATATGTTTCCATAATTTAACTTGTAGTATAAGTGATATTTTGCTACAAATAAAATTTTTCCGTAGTATAAGTAATATTTTGTCATGAAAATGTGTTTTCGTAACTTAGTTCATGAAATAAATAATATTTTATTATAAGTAAAGTTTTCCCATATCATAAATTTTTTATTTTTTTTGTATATTTGTTTGAATTTTTTTTATTCCCATGATAAGAGATAAAATCATAATTTTTGAATTTTCATGACATAATTCATAATACAAATATTAATTTATTATAGTGCATCTATCCAACCATCCATTTTTTTAATAAAAGATAGTCTTTGAATCAAAATGGTGAAAACTTGCAACAACAAACTCAAAAGAAAGGAATACTATATTCAATTTGTATCAATTTTATTCCTTCAAGTTAGATTTATATTAATTTATTTCTTAAGATTTTAAGCTTAAGTAAAATTTTAATTCCTTTTTTAAATATTAGCTGTTTAGGATAGAGATTAAAATTTTATTTGAACTTGAGAGATTAAATTAATATAAACTTTACTTTAAAAATGAAATTGATACAAATTCAATATTTAAAGATCTAAAATAGAATTTTAGTTAACATTATGTACACCTTATTTGAGTGAAGGTTTGGTATGATCTTATTTGTTTGAAAAATTTTGTGAATCTTTATGATAATTCAGTATAACAGTTAGGTTTAATTATCATTTCAACTATTTTAATATTGAAAATAATTGTATTTCATCCCACTTAAATATAATATTTTATTTTGATCTCCATTGTACAAATTGAAACAACTGAAGTCTAATTTGATAACTTTCGTGAAATTTAAGATAAAAATTTCCAATTAACAGATAGAAATTCGTTGGGACTACAAGATGACAATCACCAGAAAAAAGTTAGTAGAATTCACCTTATAACATTAGAGAATTGAAAATTATGTGATCCACTTATGATACAAAAATTTTCTAATTTAGCCATTAATATTGTATAACCCGCTAATTCTCTTTTCGGTTATTGTCAATGTTGAGTTTTGTCAGATTCTGTGTGCTAATTATGATTTTGAGTTTTCAATTGGACCGAAATTATTAACGTAGATCCGATTTAATTCAATTTCAATGTTGAAGGGACCAAAGTAGAAAACTATTATTATGGAACTAAATACAGTTATTTTAAATATTAGAGAGGGAAATTATACTTAAACCAAAAAGTTATGAAAGTACACATAAAGCGGTAACTTCATGAAAAATTGCATCAAATTTAAAATTGCATCATATTTCATTGTTGAAAATGGCATCAGATTTTTTTATATAAAAGTTATAGATTTAATTAACAAATTATGAAAAAAAATATCAAAATTTCAAGAATAAATATAATTATGTGTTAATTCGAGCAAATAAAAAAGCATAGTCTTCAATGATTAATGTTATATGTACAAAAAATAAGATCTAAAATTAGTACAAATTAAAGGTTATTATTAAATATATAGTGATGGGGTAACTTCTGTAAAAATCAATTTAATAAATATAAAAAATTTAAAATTTTATTTTGAATTTTATTTTTGGGACGTATAGCATTTTTTGTCCCTAAAATAAGTATTCTGCTTCAAACGCTGAACCTTTTTTTTTCCCATAACAACATGCATCCTTTTTTTTAGATAATATAATTAAGATACTTGCTATGACACTGATAATGATGTGACAAGTTTTAAAACTTTTTAATTAAAATTATTCAATCATAATTATTTATTTTTAATGGATATAATTAAATAACTTTAATTTAATGATCTTAAAAATTATCATATTACTTCAAAATTTAAAACTTCTGAGTGATTATAAAATTCACCTATGATTAAATTTACTTGTAAGTTGTAACAACAACTTTTTCTTTCTTTCTTATAATAGCATGACAATCGCAAAGAGCAAATCTTTAAATTTATCTTTGAAAAGTAGGTTGAGAACAAGTAAGCCTTAAAATTTGTTTAAATTAAATGTCAAATTAAGAAAATATAAAATTAGGTCCAACTAAATATAGTTTTTTGAATTACCAACAAAATCATCTTTTTTGAGTTTGATATTTATATATAAATTAAATAAATTGCCCATGAATATATTTTGGAAATATTCATGTCCAAGTTCTATCAAAAGGAAATGATTTAGGAAAATAATATATAAATGGCCTCATAATTTATGAAAAAAGCAAAAGCACTATTTCACAGAATCCAATAGGGCCTTTTAATCTTTCCCTGGAAAATAAGTGTTCTACGGTTGTACTCATGCCATTGTTTGGTTAGAAAAGAGAGAAGAAAGTTAAAAAAAAAAAAGACACTAATAATATAAGAGGAAAAAGAGCCTATCCATATAATTTGACCAAAAACGGCCTATACTTGTAATTAATTACCTATTGGCTATAGTATTAGATAACCATAAACGGCCGCTAACGGAATTCTCCCAAAATTCTAATCATATTCCTTATTATAGTGGCTATAGATCCCTATTTTTAATTAATTATAAAACCTAGTCCTATTCAAAATTCAGACGGGCGATTTGTTACGTTAACACCTCTTTCACCTCAACCATTTTTTCGTCAAAAGGAGAGAAAATTGCCATGCTTTTGTCACGTGACCTTTTAAAAATTTGTTATAATAACAAAACCAAAAAGTTAAAATTTAATGGATGATAAATTCGATAATATTTCTTTGAATATCAACTTTAATCATGGAAAAAAATTTCAACTTTAATCTAAAATGCTACTTTATAAATAGTATAACTTGGTCACAAAATGTTCACTCTAATTTTACTTGCTTGATTTAATTTTATAATTTGAGTGGGAAAGCAAAACGATTACAGGATCAAAACTAATATATATTTTACGTTTGTTTATGGAAAATTAAATTAATTTAATTTGAAAGAGAGTTAAATGAACACATCATAAGTAAATTTATAACATTTTAAACCATATGTATACAAATAAAATAAACTTATATCATATTATATAAGAATAAATTGTATTATCCCTCACTCTAAATACTTTATTTCAAATGTTATGATTACAAAATGATAGCAATTTGTAATCGAGGATATAAAATTTTTGAGATTGTTAAAGTGTTTGATTGAATTATAATAACAACTTATCCTTCAAAAATATTATTTTTACTTTTTTTTATTGAACTTTCAGAATCCTGAGCTTCACTTACCCTCAAAGTAAGAAAATAAAAATATAAATAAGTATTGTCTATCTTTTAAATAAATGTCATGATTTGATTGATATAAAATGATAGTAATTTGTAATCAATGAAAGAATATAAAATTTTTGAAATTAGAATTATAATTCCAATCTTATTTTTTAAAATATTATTTTTACTTTTTTATTTTGTTTATTTTTCACCCCCATCATCTCATAAGTAGATGGGGGTTCCAAGTTTTGAACTTTACTTACTTGTGGGAGTATGAAAATAAAAATATAAAATAAGAATCATCCATTTTTTTAAATAATAATTATAATTAATTCAAATATTTAATAATGACTTTCACTAAGAGTGAATAGTGTGTGGGATAATCTTGAATATGGAAAATGATATATTTACATTTTTTTGGGTAATATATTTACATCTCCATTTTAAATGTGTTTGCCATATATTCTTCATAACATGATGGGTTTCCCACAATGACCTAATTGTAAATGAGAAAAGACTTTGACAATAATATATGGAAGCGAAATGTTGGTCAGATTAATTCTCTCTGACAAACTACTTCCATACAATGCTGGTAGTCCGCCCTTATTTTTCAGTTAAAAAAAAACCTAACTAATTAAGAACAATGTAATTAACTTCTAATTTTTTTTTTTCTCATCCACCTGCCTTCATCGATCTTTCTCTGTGTGTAGTACCTAAATCTCTTTTCTTTGCTTTTTTTTTTTTTTTCACACTACTCTCTCTCCTCTCCACCGTCCACTCCCTTCAGCCATCTTGTACTCTCTCTCTCTCTCTCTCTCTCTCTCTCTCTCTCTATAAAAGCAATCCCACCACCTATCTATAAGACTGTTCCCACTCTCTCTCTAAAAAACACCTTTTTTTCCATTCCACCCATGGCTGACCCTTACTCTAATTTCTTCTCAGGTTTCTTCCAATTCCATAATAACAACACTGATCCCATCCCCCATTTCCATCCTGCTTCAAACCCATCCCCACATCACCACCACCCATATCCCTATCTCCACAACTTCATAACCTCCACCGCCGCCGCAGCCACCGCCACCAACTATTTCCAACAAAACACAACTTCCTTCTCGCCGCCATCTCCTCCTCTCAGAGAAGCCCTTCCACTCTTAAGCCTAACTCCGACGGCAAGGCAACAAGAAGATGATATTATCCGAGAGGATTACTTCCGGTCTTCTTCTTCTTCTTGCACAGCCATGGATGTGGAAGCCGAGAATAGGATCCTGCCTCTCAAAGAAGAAGAGGATGAAGATGATGAGGCTGTGACTGTTGCACTTCACATAGGGTTGCCGAGCCCTAGTGCTGCTGAGATGGCTTCTGTGCTGTCTTCTTCCTCAGAGATCACTGATAAAGAACAAACAGCAGACACTGCTGAAGATTCTGGTTTCATGGCTAATAGGCTAAACAAGGGACAATATTGGATCCCAACTCCTTCTCAGATTCTCATTGGTCCAACGCAGTTTTCTTGCCCTGTTTGCTTCAAAACCTTCAACAGATACAACAACATGCAGGTCTGTCAATTGAAAGACCTTCTTCTTTTTCTCCTCCATCTTCTTCCTCCTGCTATTCTCTCTTCTACTTTCCTCTTCTTCGACTTTCCTTCCAATTTGAGGTGGAAAATGGAATTTGCTTGTCTCTGGTAATATTTCCCTCTGTCTCCCACTTTCTTTCCTGATTTGAACCTCTAACGGTTCCATGATGTCTTGATGAAAAGAGTAAATTAAAAGGCTGGTTTTCTGATTTGTTTTTGTTTTGGTTCCTCTTTTTTTCCAGTTCAGACACTTTTTTCTGGGTAATTCCTAATTTCAAGCTCTTGAATCTATAATTATCTGATTTTATTATTATAATTAAAATTATTTCAGGGCATTTTTTTTCCTTTTGCATGGTAAACGGGCATTAAGGAGTATAAACAAATGTTTTTTTACTGATTCAAAAGACTGAGACTCCGATCAGTACTTTCCTTTTCGCTGATTAAACAACTCAGGCAATGTTCCTTATGCCTTTTGTACATTGAAGTCCGCGCTTGATATTTTTGCAGGTTTATAGAAACTGAGAATTCTGCTGTAGATCGCTCAGATAATCATACTAATCCTACAACTAAATTTGTTTCCTTTGTGAGCCCGTCGGTCTGTATCCAAACAGCTTTAGATGTCTGAAAGACCATACATAGGATACATCCTCTTCTCGCTCTTCTTTCTTTGCCATGTCTTCTGAAGTACCCACAATTCAACTTGGAGTTTTCTTCTTTGTACAAAAAACTTGCCGTGGACGAAGAAAACCCTTCTGTCTGAAAGGATTTTTAATCAAATATGTCAATCTATACAATTTAAGAAATTCCTGAAAATAATGTTCCTTAATAACTGTTGCTGAGATCGTGTCAATTAACCAAAAAAAAAAACGCTACACTTCTCATCGATCTTAGCACAATCATCACGATTAATATCACACAATCCAATCTATATGCACAGTATCTGTAAGAGATCTAATCCAAACCAGACAACTGAGTATAGCTTCGAGAGTTCTTATCTGACTTATGTTTTGTTAGAGAGTAATCGAAAGTTTAAGAAAAGAAATAGAAATTTACCTCCTAACACCTTCAATATTCCATTGATAAGGTTATTCGTCTTCAATTATCCATGTTTTAAAGGTTGAGCTATCTGTAGATATTGTGATACAAGCTGCCCATAGATATTGTGATACTTATTAGAAGTTTTAAGGTCAGTAACATGTCCTGACTTTAAAATGGGGAGATTTTTGTTTTCTTAATTAGATCTTTTCATCATCCTTAGAGAGTCATCGCGATATTTTCTTTTAATCTTTAGAGTTTAGCTGTTTGCTACTTCTCATTTCACTCAATTATCCTCCGTCTAGACTTTTCAACTCTCGTCTCCCATGTCTGCACATATCATCATTAATCAGCTCTCACTATTAGTTTCAGCGGTTTGAGTTTATCCTTTCAAAGTATAGTCCAGATTGTGCTCATTTTGGCTTTGTAGGCTAAATTAACAAGTTCTTTCTGGCTTTTTCTTGAATTATATTTGCAGATGCATATGTGGGGGCACGGTTCGCAGTACAGAAAAGGGCCAGAATCACTGAGAGGCACGCAACCAACAGGCATGCTGAGGCTCCCATGCTACTGCTGCGCCCCAGGCTGCAGGAACAACATAGACCACCCAAGAGCGAAGCCACTCAAGGATTTCAGAACCCTCCAAACGCACTACAAGAGGAAGCACGGAATAAAGCCTTTCATGTGCAGAAAATGCGGAAAAGCATTTGCAGTGAGGGGAGATTGGCGAACCCACGAGAAGAACTGCGGCAAGCTTTGGTACTGCATCTGTGGTTCTGATTTCAAACACAAGAGGTCTCTAAAGGATCATATAAAGGCCTTCGGCAGCGGCCATGCAGCTTACGGGATGGACGGATTCGAGGAAGAAGACGAGCCTGCTTCTGAAGTAGAGCAAGATAACGACGATCAGACAACGTCTACTCAGTAAAACTTGGATCAAATCCATGGATAAATATTGATTTTTATGTAATTTATGTGAAATGTAAGTTATCTTAATTTGTGAACTGACTGTGATAAATTTATATATAATGATCGATGATGGCCTTCCTGTCTGAGAATATTCTCTATAAGCGTCAAGTTTTAATATGGAAAGCCAACTTTTGCCTTATTCTTTCTTCCTCCTTCTTCTTCAGCTCTTGCTAAGTGCCGCTTGTTTTACTTTCTTTTTTTTTTTTTTTTTTTTGTTTCCTTTGTTATCTTCTCCCTTCTGTTGGATTATTAGGCTCTGGATTAATGCGCTGCTGCTGCTGATGATGATCAGAATTAAGATGTAACTCTAATTTTTCTATTTCTCCTTTTGCTAAATTAAGCCGCTGCAGAAGAATTATACTTGTTGTATTGCTTTGGATTTTGGTACAAGCATGGCTAATTAATAAAGTAGGGTCAATGACTAATAATGATGGAGTAATTTAATACCCCATGAGAGGTCCAATTATAATTAAAGTTCATCTTCCTTTCTATTTTTTCATACAATACGGCAAAACAGTATTCTTCTGGTAGCTATAAGCGTATTTATTTAGTATATATATTCCTATATACATAATTACATGTGTATTTCTGCGCATAATATAGTGTATTAATTACTCATCTTGATATAAGTATATATCTATGTATATATCACCAAGTATTTACAATTACATGAATAGATAAAAATGAGTTACCACTTTGAGGATTAGAATATATTTATTAATAGCTAAAGTCTATTCAAGATTAATATACCTTTAACCAAACTAACTTCATATCATTTTTTTTTATAATAACTAGAATGGTTAATCTATTTGATATACAAATTCAAAACCTAAAGATTAAACAGTAAATATAATAGAAGGTATAAAATTTTTAAAGAATATTGAATCCAACTTAAGTTACAAGTTACACAAACAAATATAGAGTAATATTATCCATATATATTCATTTAAATCATCAAGCTTGATCACTCATAGGAATTTCAATTGAATTCACGCCACTTGTTCATTGATCCTATTAATTCAATTCAAATTTTCTTTTAAAAAAATGAGTACTGAATTAATTAAAATATGTTACTAACATAATAACATACCAAAATCCTACCTACAGTTCGCCGAGAATTAGAAGAAGGGTTAAGATGAAGAGAACCTTTATCCCAAACCCAGAGGGTGCTGGCTGGCCTCTTCAAACTTCAAAAAATTGATGAGGAAGAATGATGAATTTGCACGGAGTGGAGGCATTTCAAGCTTTCTTGCCATTGATAATTTTGCTCTCCATTTTTTCCCCCTTCCCCCCTTAAGATCCTCTTGTGGGTAATTAATCCCCAATATCCACACATTGTCTGAAATGGATGGTGAAAGATGCAGGTAAAGTAAAGCTCAGCGGATTACAATGGGCTGAGGGCTTAAATTCTATTTGTAACAACTCACATACAGGCTAGCTAACATGTAGCAGGAGATCAAAGTATATTGTGTCGTGTGTATTGTAGGTTAGGTTTTCATTTCGATATATATACGCATAGCCTTTTCATCTATATCCTGAAAAATATACGTCAGCCTTTTTATTGGTATGGTGCATATGATGCCCTTTTGCTTTGGATAGTGGACAAAGATGTGTTTGTTGATAGATGGAACATATACCATTTGAGATTCACCGCTGCTCGGAAAATTCAAAGCAAATGATTAGTCATTTAAAGGTTCAGCGGATAGCATGTTAGTTGCAGTAAATTTTTAATTATTAGATAAGAATTCAAATTTCTTATCAAATTTCGATTAAAATGAAAAAAAAATTAATACTCTAATTTTTACATTGGTTACTTTGTTTGATCATAATTTTGATATGAATCAGCTTATTAAGAGAAAAAATACAAATAATATTAAAAAATATTGAAAAGGAGAGTCGAAAGATATATAGGTAGAATTGAATATGATATGATATCATAATGGTCCCCTCTGAAGTTTTTGTTAGGTATGTATGAGGATACTTCAGGATTGAAATATTGGGATCTTAATTGCAGCTTTGGGCAAGGGGTAGTGAGAGAAAGAGGGGTAGAGAGAGAGAAGGATATGGGCAAAAGTTCAGCTAATAGGTATAGCCGAAAACTGCAAAGACTGTGGAGCCCAAATTGTGCTGGTTGGGCTGATTGGCAACATATACCGATGCCTCCAACAGTGAATACATTACACCCTCTTCTGATGGATAAACTGTACACTGAAACGACATTTCAGCAATGTTTGACCAATTCTCTCTCTTCCCTCTCACACAGTTCAGGCTTCGATTCACGTTGGTGGATACGGTACAAGTATACATTGCATGGTGTCCAAATCAAAGTACTTTGGAACACTAAATACTATGGTCTAAATTAATTAATGTTCATGTTAATCTGAAAAAGAAAGGTCTTTGTGAGCGGGCTTTAATTGGTTAATAGCTTTTGTCTTGACAACATTGAATACTATTTGCATGCGGTTTATTTTCTACGAGGCAAATTATAAGCACCTCCTTTTAAGGTAATTTAGTTATACTCATATTTTCTTTATTTTTAAAAATAAAAAAGATAAATATATATTTAAGTAATGCTATTTGCATGCGGTTTATTTCCTACAGGCAAATTATAAGCACCTTCTTTTAAAGTAATCTAATCATATTCATATTTTTTTATTTTTTAAAAATATATCTTTATTTTTATTTTTAAAAATAAAAATGAGTATATATTTAAAATAGAGAAAATTAGGGGTGAGTGTATATTAAAAAAGAAGTTAATAAATAGATATTTTTAAAATAAAGTTAAATGACTGTATGTATTTTAAACTTCAAGAAGGTTAATATAATTTATCCTTTCTTATATTGACCTTACATGATAAATCTAGGAGCATGGGTTTTGCTTATATATAATTTTGAAAATAGGTCGGTGATTTTACCATTTTTTTTTATAAAATTTGTAATTCTTTTTGTGTAAAGTTTATTACTTTTTTTTATAGAATTATGTAAGTATTTAAGATATTGGATGTAACTTTTTACATAAATTTTATAATATTTTATGAGATTTTGTAATTTTTTTTATAAATTTTGTATCATGAATAATCATATTTATAAGAAAAAAATATTTAAAAATTCTAAAAAAATCTTTAAAAAGATTCATAAAAGTATTATAAAATTTTATGAAAATGTTACAAAAATTTATATAAAAATGTTGCGTAAACCATATATGGATTCTCCCTTCTTACAAAGGAATACCAAGAACCCTCCATATAAAAGCACAGGTTGCATTCATCCTTTTACATTGTGTGAATGTCCAGTATACATGTGACATAAACATGTGCGAGAGAAAATTTTCTTATATGTATTTAAAATAAATGAGAAAATCTAAACCCTAAAACTATATATCGCATAAGTGAATTCAATTTCTTAAAATGAGAATCATACTTTCAATTATGCGAGAAATTTTAATATACTCCTGCAAAGAAGTGTGACCGACATTCATGCAGGATCCATTTATTGTGGAGTTTACTTACTCTTTCTGTCTCTTTCATTTTACTGCAAGACTTTCTTGTTGGAATATAATAGAATTTTCTTCAAAATTAGGGTTAATTTATACCCCTCAGTTGAGAGGCTAATAATTCTCAAAGTGAAAAACTTAGTATTGATGTTTTGTGCGTGGTTCTCTATTGTGTTTATAATTGCAACTTTACTGCATTGTCGACGAATAAAAAAAATATAATTATATTACAATGTAATATTGCAACAAAAAATACAAATGCAATGCAATTCATAATAAATATTGCACATATTATTACGCTTGCGAATCGTAATTTAGGAATTTGGTTTCGTGTAAATCCATAAAACGAAGTTAAAACATTCATATCCCCAGTTGAAGGTGAGTTGATGGCATGTGGGGCTGGCAATTCCTTTGTGAGCGTAAGATGAGGAATGCCAGGAGATGAACTCAAACAGTAAACTATAAGTAAAGCATTTATTGACAATCAATATCCTACCCCTTTCTTGTGGACACCAACCCTACCACTATATTCACCCCTTTGCCTTTGGGACTCTCTCCTCCATTTTCTCTCTCTAAAACTGTGCTGTGTCTCTCAACATCATCTTTTCGTATGGCATTTGTGCTTTTATGGGTAGTCCCTATCCTAAAACCACCCATACCACCAATATGCCCTGCAATCTGATTACACTCACTGCTGGCTACTCATTTTGTATATATCCTACCATTATGGTCATCTGGATTTATATTTCAGAGGAATAAAAATGTATAATTTAATTTCAATGGTCAATACAAAAGTTTTTGTTCGTGGGATAATACATAATAAAAATATTATAAATATTGAAAATAAAATTCGAATTTGAGTTTTGAATATTTATAATTATTGAATTAAATTTTATAAATTTATCATATTATCATATATTTAATAATTGTTTTTTATTTATATTTGCAATCTAATTTCAAAAATCATTTTTGTGTCTATAATATTGGTGATGCATAATATGATGCTTGTCATGGTATTTTTGAGATTTTAAATCTAGAATAACATGAAAAATTTAAAAACCATTATTTTTAATTTAATTACATCTATTTATTTTTAAATAAATATAATTAAATAATTTTAATCTAACAATTTTTACAATTACCACGTTATCTCATGTTTTTAAAATTTAGATAACATAGTACTCATTACATAAGATATATATATATATATATATATATATACAGGGGATGTATTAAGTGGTATAAGTATATTTATATAAAAGTGATAAGAATGAATTATGACTATCAGATCTTATATTGAAATATTAAAATATTAGGATTAAAATATAAAATTATATAACTATTTTATGTAGTTATGTAACCTTCATTAATATTTTATTCTTAATTATTAATGCAAAATTTGTTAGTCATTATTCACTCCCCTCACATCTCATATAAAAATATCTCCTCACTTGATACATTACATAATATTATTGGTGTGTGTGTGTGTGTGTATATATATTTGAACAATTGAACAACATAGTGTGAGTATTTAACAAGTTATAGCACAACTATCATACTTAGATGCTGACAAAATTTGAGAAGAGCAGTTGTCCTTGTAATGATTTTAAATTACAGTATAATTGAGGTTGAAATTACATGGCAATTGTAGTAAAACTAGAAATGAATATAAAAAAATATAATTATTATGGAGCAAAATTGCAATTATTACAAAACTTAATACGAAAATTAATAATGTTATAACTATATAGCTGCAATTTAGAATTATTTTCCTTCCTATCCATGGCGTTGGTAGGGCCTTAACCCATGAGCACGTATAGACATGCATGTACATGCATCATTGCCTTCTTAGTAAGCATTATATGGCACTTTGGTAGACCCTTTTTCTTTTTTGAGTAATCAAATAAGAGAAACCCACCTAACTTAATATCTATTTATAATCCCAATATTCCAAGCTTTCAAATTTAATTTAATCTCTTGTACGAATAAGATTTAATTAATATTAGGTAATTAATAGTTTAATATGACCAAGGTAGGATACCTTGTAGTTTTGAAGCTCCAAGATATACCATTTAAAGGAGACCAAACAACCCAACACACAAGAATATGTTACATGTTATATTCTTCTTTGCATTCATATTCCAATACAGTAGGGACAACTTTGTCTCCCTTGGCACGAATCACAACTCTCTCTCCCTAAACAAATCAAAAGTCATTAAAATATTCAAATTAATCCAAACAAGAGCCATATAATTTTATTAAATTATGAAATACTTCATAGTTTATGAAACTAATCTATGTATTATTAGTGGGTATCCGTGATTGCGGATTTAGAGGAAATTAAGTAGGTGCCATCACATTCACAAAGAAAATCAAAATTCCATTTAGAAGCGAAAGTGTCTGATTAATGTCAATGAGGTGAAAATTAATTAATCATTACTAATTTTTATTGAGGAACGAGTAGTGGATGACAAATCCTTTCAATAAAAACGTTTTGAATTCAAATTTTGTTGTTAGTCTTAAAACTTTTAAAAATTCAATCTCCTTACTAATCGTTGATACATATATTTCAATCCTTTGTAAACGGTATTAATGAATATAAATTACGGATGTTAATTGAGCATTTTTGTTCTTCTAAACAACATTAATGAACATAAATCACTGATATCAAACATTTGGAAAGTTTGAGTTGTTGATAAAATTTGTGTGAAATTAAGACTTTTATTTTAGAGTTTAAATTTGATATCTTATTAATGTAAATCAATGAACAAAAAACTGGCATGCAATTAAAAAAGTAATACCCCATTACCATCTTATTATCTATAGCACTTAATAGATTTCATATAAAACAGGAAAGTAATTTAATTTATTTATTTTTAGTGAATTTTTTAAAATTATTCTTTAATTAAAAATTAAAATTTAATCAATTCTTATTTAATTTTTTATTTAAAATTTATGATAAAATATTTATTAATTAAAAATAAGGAAAAAATAAAATTTTAAAACAAAAAATAAAAATAGACAATAATTTTTTAAAAAGTATGATAGATAATAAGGGATGGAAACAGTAGTAATTAAGGATTTTTCTTAATAGGAAAAAAATTTTAATAATTTTTTTATTAATATAGCAACACAATAATAATAGATAGTATAAAATTGATTTACGTTAATAATAAATTAAATTTAAATTCTTTATTTTATATGAAAACACTTTTCATAACTATCTTTCATTTATTTGTATTATAGTTGCAAAAACTAAAGACCATAAACAATAATATACGTGTATAATGTTATATTATAACAAGTGCGCGGGAAACGTCTACTTCTCTTTGGAGCAGAACTTGCTTTCTTTCGTTATGACATCATAATAAATTATTTTATTAATTAGAATATATATATGCCACGAAACTTTTTACTTTTACGTGTACAAATAAAAATTTTATTTAAGTTTTTTTCATAAAACAAATGGAACTAAATTAAAACAAATTAACCCTAGAAGAAAGCAAAATTGTGAAAACACATCCTTTAATATTTTTCACAATTATTTTAAATTTATAGTGCTTAGGGAATGAAATTAGTCTATACTATATATGGCCAAATATGTAATATATATATATATATATATATATATATATATATATATATATATATATATGTGTGTGTGTGTGTGTGTGTATGTATGTATGTATATATGTATGTGTGTATATATATATGTTCCTCTTTTCACACAAATTATATATTATGATCATTACACCACATGGACATACAAATATAAATATTAGATATATAATCATTCCCTTTATATGGTGTGCAAATATAGAGTTTATATTCAATATTGATATTGATTATATGAAGCTACTTTACCCAATTGTTTGCTTTATAAATGCAGCCAGTGGGGATGAGATCAAAAGGCGATGCGCGTCATAATCCACAAAAACTATATCTGCATGTTTTGTGAATTATATTTTTTTTTCAATGAAATGATTAGCATAGCATGGCTTAGGAACAAAATAAATGATCTCTTTAAACAAAATATTGGACCACTATAACTATGCTAATTTGAGGAACTTTTGATCCTCCTCAAAGTAGATGAGACAACTTTGTGGGTGAGGCCCCAATCAATAAAAGAAAAAGGGAAAAAGGGGAAAATTAATCTTGACCCATAATCACCATAACTTTGAAAATATAAAAAAGGATATAATTTTATACGAATATATCAATTTTTTTTTATACAAAATGAGGGAGAATATAAGGTACCCTAGGATTTCTAAACCCTGGGTGGTGTGACAGAATCTCATCCATTGGATGAGATAACCAAAGACTTAGGTAATCTCATCCAACGCCACACCACCCAGGGTTTGAAACCCTTGAAGGTACCATAGCTTCCCCACAAAATGATGATCAAGTGAGTAATCACTCCAAAGATTATAGAATGCAAATAAATTTCTTCCCTCCCAGTAAAACTTCTCGTTAATATTTAAATTCTTGTTCATTGAAATATAAAATTTATTTGGCATCAACATACTTTTTAATAAACTAATGCCTTATAAGTTAGATTAGATTTTTTTTTAAAAAAATATTACATATGCAAAGCAAAAGAAACAAAAATCCTTCTTTTGGATCCTACCTAGAAAATTAAGTTTTTTCCCCTTATTCTGTTTGATTTTTTTCACTTTTTTTTTGGTTCATGAGTATGCATCTTGTTTGCTTTTGATTTTCTTAATCAACAACATGAAAAATATTTTTAACTTTAATGTAGCATTGTAATTTTGATACTATATTTTCACAAGATATTTTGATATCAAAGTTAAATAGATATTAAAATTTATAAGGTTATTTTCTAATTTATCAAAATATAAAAAATAATAATATTATAATAAGATTGCAAATATTTCTTAGAAGTAATTTGATTCGTAGTAATAACATGAAAATTTTCATTTTTCAAAAATAAAAAAGAAATAAGTTATTTTGTTGGTTATCATTTAACAAATTGGGAGAAATAGAATTTTTGAAAAAAATTTACTTCTTATAAAATATAAAAAGTGCCTACTAACCTCCCCTTAGATAAATTCTACTCTATGTTCATTATATATACAAAAAAAAATTATTCTTACTATATTTTATTAATGATAATTAAAATTTATTAATTTATATTATAATAATATTAAGAATATAATAATTATTTTATTAACATTTTCCTAGAAGATCACAATTGAACCAAATAAAATATAAAAAATTAGATTATGGGAAGTATGACATTTTTAATAATAATTAAATAACTTTGAGTACTTTCTAAAAAATTTATATAAAATATTACTTTCTAAAAATTTCAACTTATTACAAGATGTGAACAAAACAATTTCTTAGTATATAAAACAACATATGTACAAATATAAATCATTAATAACTAAGCAATAAATATAATATATGATTGAACAGATATTTATAAGTTGAAGCTGAAAATGAAGTTTTCTTTAATTTGTGAATTTCACTAAAAACAAGAAATGACGTCTTTCTTACTTGGCTAAAAAAAGCAAGTTTGCAAAAACACATAAATTAATCCAAGCATCGTTTAATCTTTGAGGAAAAAAAAGTTTGGCTCCTTTGATAACTTTTCTTTTGGGCTTGATGCTTGGAGATTCTTCAATTTGTAGGTATTGGGTATTTCTTTAGGAGGAAGAATATATAGTAATAAAACTCCAGGTAGAAGTAAGAGTCCCACGTTGCTTAGACAAAAATATATATACACATATAAATGCATCATATAATATATATTAAAAAATATAGAAAATATAGTTTTAAAAACACTTCACGGTCACTTCTCTATAGAAGAGTATATTTTATATTTTTATTCAGATTCACCTCTATAAAATGGGGTAAACCTAAAAAGAATGATGTTTTAAAAAAATTAATATTACATTAGTATTAAAAATTTAGTATTATTTTCATATAAATATTGTCAAGTACTTCTTTTAACTAAGTTTGATTTCCTTAAAAATAAGTAATTTTTTGTCAAAAATAGATGATTTTAATCATGTTAGATCAGATTGTTAAATTAAAAAAACATAATTAATAATATTTGTATTAAATAATATTAAGTTTTTAGTACTAATATAATACTTAAAATTTCTTTTTTTTAAGAAGTGAATATTCACTCTTTTTTAATAAATAATAAAATTTATAAAATTATAAATTTCATAATTTATAAAGAAAGAATAAATAAGAAGTAAATAAAAAAGAAAAAAAAGACAATAACATATAACCAGATATTTTTAGCACTATTCCAGAATATGTCTAATGAGAATTGTAATTCCATTTTCTCTTACTCTAGGTGGAGAGTGAGTAAACGTGGGGTTTAACGTTCATGCCCATCAAATCAAATAGGTATAAATCTGGCTAGCTAATCCTTTTTGTATATTATTAATATCAATTAAGGACATGCAATGTAATCAATTAGGTCTCCCCATTGAAGATCCTATCTAAGATAAACAAAGAAAAGCTAAAGAAAGCCGCAGGCAATGGGGCACTCATGAGCGACCAAACCCACACGAACAAAAACAACCTTTGAAAAGTACTTCCAAACCATCATAGACGTCTCATGCTGCAGTTTCAGCTTTGCAGGCAGTAAATCATTATAACAGCGGGGAATCTTACTATCCCAACGACTTAAATCATCAGCTATAAGACAGGATGCGATCGCAATATTACAGTTATAATAGATATCGCAAAGTATTGATGATAGTTGTAAATCGATATATTATTATTTAAATTATTAAATTTTATTTATATTTTAAATATAACGTAAAATGAATAAATTTAATTATTTAAATTAATGGTATACTAATATAATTAATATATCAAAGCCTCTCTCATACTACAATTATATATATTAACTACTATTTTGTATAAAATTGTATATTTTACTATGTAATTATAATTATATTTTAAATTTCTGCTATATTGTTAAAGATAATAGAAGGAAAATCTACACTTTATTTATACATGATTTCATTCTTTTTTAATTTACTTACACATGGTTTTAAGAGTTTGAAATTATCCATTTGTTAGCACTTTACATCTCTAAGATGTTTTCTATTTAAAAAATTAGCAGGATCAAAATCACATCATTTTGTTAGATCAGATTGGAAGGAAATCTCGGACCTTAACCATATTATAGAGAATTTGTTGTGCCTTCTTTTAGCTTTACTTTGGAATAGCTTCTTTTCCTAATTTGTCATGCTATTATTATTCATTATCGCTTTTGCTATTTTGCAATTTCTACGTAATTGCACTCAACCACTTGTTACCCATTGATCAGCTTCCAAGTCCATTTCTCCTAATTTTTCTATAATTTTTTTCATTGCTTTATCCTCCCAATAAAATAGATTCAAGCATTTATTCTCTATCTCAACTCTAAGAAATAATGGGCAAAATATGCACAAAATGATCATGTTTATAATTAAAGGATTGTGTACATTGCACATAACTATTCTATTAATTTTTTCGGATAAAAAATAATTTAATGAACAAAGTACTAATAGTTAAAAGTACAAATGAATAGCTTACAACTCTTAAAACTGCATATGGATAAAGTGAAGAAGGATAAAATCACAATTAGATAAACTATAATTTTCCATTAATAAAATTATAAATGTATGCCGTTGTTGTGATATAAAATTATAAAAACACGGACAATATTTTTCCAATTTAAAATCTTGATCTCTGCTGTTACCTTCATAGTTGAAGGCCCCAAACAGATGCCAGAGAAGAAACAAAGGGAAACAAACAAAAACTAGCAAACCAAAGAGTGGTAGTTCGAGTGAATCTATGGTTCGCCAGCAAGATGATTGATAAAATTACTACTGCTGCCATTATGAGTCTCTTTCTTTGACGTGACTTTACCCATCTTGCGGTGAAGATTGATGGGTATTGTCTTGTTTGTTTTCCAATCCCTTTAACATACAGAATGATTATTATGGTCTCATCTCAATTATGCTTGTCAACTTCCAAAACAATGGCCATAATATAACAACATCACAGACATTAACACACGCAGAATATAGCTTTTCTGCAGCCACTTTAATTTGTATAGTTGAAGGTTCCTGAACCCTAATAAATACACACTCACTCAAATTCTAATTGCAGTTAATTCCATCCGGTGATGATGGCACTTAAAGATAATTCCAGCGTTTTGGCAAACTTCCCAAAAATGTATTATAAACTTCAACTCGTGCAATATTTGAATCTGGGTCTTTTCCCCTTTTTTTATCACACTAAAGAAAGAGATAGACATAGGATTAATTTTTTTGTGGATCCTATTGTACATAAAGTAAGAATTCTCTATCCCGCTGCATGTATGAATCCCGCATTTATTTTTATCTTACATGATAAGAAAATAATATAATTTAGATTAGATCTATCTTTCATGATAGTAATTTGTAGAAATAATAATACTAATAACTTCCATTTTCTCATTGAATAGGTAATTCAATATAATCCAAAGATCAAGCGTATATTGCAAGTTCTCATATTAAATTTAAATTCTTATAAATCATGTTTCCTTAATACATCAATTAATTAGTTTTCATTTATTGTGATTTATGAGTTAAGCTTATTTGGTGGTGACACATATATATCTCGTAAAGGAAGCTATGATTGAGGCTTTAAACATTATCAAGTCATGAGTTTAATTTGACTGAGAGAGATTAATTGCATGTTCTTGGATGAATGTTTTGCTTTGGTGGAGTGGGGGCCCAGACATAGTATATGATAATTCCCATGTTCATCATATCTTTCTCAGAAATAAAACAAAGGAAAATTAAAAGAGGAAACTTTTCCTTTCACAAAAGAGCACTTTCACCAGCTTCCGAGAAGGATCCTATCCTTAGATGTTTACCTCAAATTAAAAAGCATAAAACGAAAGGTGAAAAGCAGAAACATATTGTGCACTGATACAATATATATAAAAGTCTCTTTTTCTTTCGTTGTTGCCTCAGTTGTGTGTTTTCGTGAGCCAAAGTTAAGGATCAAATCTGCTGATGATTATGTGGTTCAGTACTAAATACACAACACCACAAGGCAATATAACCAGATTCTAAGAACTTCTTCCGGTACTTCACATAATTCCTGCTCACGTGATTCGAATTGTGTGCTGTATTTGTGAGGAAACTCAATATTTTGCTTCATAGATATTTTAAATAAAAAATATTAATTTTCGGATGGTAATCATAGCATAAATTTTATAAGCAAACGCTTAAGCTTGATACCCGTATAGAACTAAATAATAACAAATCAACAAGATCCATTTTGTTTGAATTAGTATTATGGGGAGTTCAATTCTAAGAGGTTAAATATCTTACTGTTAGATTATTTTTTTTCAAATATCAAAATAAGTAAATTCAAATTAAAAATATAACTTTTAATGTATAAAATATAATGCAATGATAGAAACATTCAATCTTTTAAAAAGTTTAACTGCTTGTAGCATTACTCTTTTATTTAAGACAAATCATTCGATTTTCAAGTCAGTTAAAAACCAAAACTACAGGAATTTAAGTGATAAACCTTTTCATGGTTTTAAATCACCACAAACAGTAAAATTATAGATATATTTATGTAGGAAATTATACGAGTTTTGCAGAACAAAATCATTGAAATTTATAATTGCAGGACATTGCAACTACTGCGATCGGACTATGATTCTTTCCATTATTTCGAAGAGTATGGGAACTAAATCATGGGTGATGTTTGGCGAGATATATAATTAGTTAGAACCCTAATTTCCATTCTTGCAGAGTACAGATAGAATAAAGGGCACTTGCAGTAGCTGACACAAGGAGTCCCCACAGCCAGCTGAACTTGTCTAAATAATACGTAAATGTGAGTAAATTAAGGGCATAAACACATGCCTATAGGTCCCTATATATTCATAGGATCATAAATGAGAAAGCAAGTGCAGGCAAGCAAAGGAGAAGGGTAGCCTGCTATTTGGTTTTCCTGTTCTGATGGTTAAATTTAGTCCTTCCATTTTCTTTTCCTATTTTGTCTGTAATAAGGACATATCCAGTGAAACAGGTAAAAGCCTTTGCCCATAAGTCAGCCAGCCATGCCCTAATTATTGACCCAATTTCAGTAATTTGCGTTTCTCTACTGAACTCTTTCACCCATTGCAAATTCACCCTAGCTAGCTATATGTGGCAAATATATTTTCCCTACATGTGAGACCTCATATAGAGAGTGCGAACTAGGTCACTTGGAGAGGAAAGTTGCAAACGTGTACACTTGGAGAGTCTTTAAATCTATGTATATGTGAAATAAAATAATCAAAAATATTAAATTTGCACTTTTTATTTTAAGAAATATATATTGACTTCTTTTTATATATACATTCACCTCCATCTCCTTCTAATTTACACATAGGTGCCTTTTCTACTCTAAAAAAATATAAGGAGATGAATGTATATATCTGATAATAAAAAAGATATAAATATAATTATTTTATAATGTAAAACTTGAAAAAGCGGGAGATTTCTAGCATATCTATTCTTTAAAATTTTGGCAAAAATAGTGTGTTAGGAGAGATATTTATATGCTGTTATCCAATAAATAAAAACAAACAATCATAGAGGTAATCTACTATCCTAACACAAGATAAAATTCCTACATAACTTCTAATTTAAAAAGTATTTAATCATATATACAATAAACCCTAGCCCCAATCCAATCTTTTGAGTTAAAACAATCTTCTATTCTCCATAAATTTACATAAGCAAAGATCTAGACAAGTTTTATCGTGATCCAAATCTATACTTAGTGTTTTATCTATAATTATTTAATTTGCTTAGTAGGCATATAAATGTTTCTTATAACAACTTATCAATACAAATTTTATAATATAACATATTATTTATACAAATTTGCTTGGTGAAGTGTGTTTCACATTGAGCTCTTTTGTTTATACATAGACAACATTTTGAGGTAAATGTCATCAAGAATTATATGAATTGGTAAAGTGACAAATTAACTTTTCAAGTTATGACCTTGTCAATTTGAAACATCATGGATGGTTGGAGGAGTTGTTGAATGAAGGATTCTATTTCAATATGGACCCTTGAAATGACACAAGAAAGTCAAGAAAACATGTGCCCCACAAAAACTAGGATGAGGAATTGAGAGAGATATTGCAGTACCCTTTGGCTAAAAGTTGATATATGCCGTATGGGATGTTTTTATGTCATTGTTAAGGAAAGTTTACCTCTTCTAGGGAAAGCCCTTTGCAGCGTACTATGTTATGTAACTTATCAAATTCTGCTTCCACAAAGTGTATATATATCTTCTCTACCCTCATTTTTCTTTAAATCAAAGAAATATTCTTTAAAACTTTCAGCACCAAACCTATACCTATCAGTGCTTTAATCTTCTTCATGTTATTCCTCATTCACTTGGCTCACTCTTCTCTGTCGGATGATTTTAAGATACACAGCCCTCTTGATGTGAATCAGTGTTTGGTTTGGTAGCTGTGTCTATTACTACAGCAGCACTAGGGAAGACAGGGCCTCTTAGCCCTTCTCTTCTCTACTCAATGAAATTTTACATTTGAGATCCACTTTTTTCTTGTCTATGTAATAAAATATTCCACGTGGAATTCATTTTTGTTTTTCTTTGGTTTTTGGTCTAAAGAAAGGGTATCCTTGTATGATTCAATATCACAAATGAAAAATGTCCAAACATACATTTGTTTTTTGAGATAATATTATTAACCTTTTTTACGGTGAGATTCACAAAATAGTAAAGCTCATAATACAAAAGAATAAATGAGTAGGAAATAAGTTCAAAAAAGTAAAAATAACATTTTCTACATGAAATTATATATACTTTCAAATATGATTTATAATTTTTATTGACACAAAAAATGATTGGTCCCCAATCATTTTAAATGGATATCAATCACTCTTAAATGCGGACCCTTTCATTCCGAATTAAAGAATTTGGAATGAATCAAATCTCCCTAAGTAGGATTTGAATTTACGACCAATCAATTAACAGCCAACTACTCATAGAATGCCAATCCTCAGGCTTTATTTGTAAAGTCTCTATTCCTTGGTAATCGAAGCCCAAAGATCTATGAACTAGCTCATGTTTGACTAGCCAAGCAGACAAACGACCTTGCATTTTTATAGGATATTTAAGAAGTCAACATCTCTCTTAGTAACGAGATCTGGGGAAAGAATAGGAAAGGTATTTTTACTTCACTTTCTACCCTATAACTACACTGACAATTATATTTATGTATATGATTATACAAAGAAATATTAAAAAATAATATTTACATTATGATTAATAAAATTATAAATAAATAATAGAAAGTGGAATAGCAATAGAAAATTACGTTAGTTGTGAAACCTAACATCACAACAATAACAAATTGCACTTTAAAATGATATCCTCCCATATGAATCCCTCTACTAGGGTATATGATTTCTTTATTTCCTAATTTTTTTAGATAAACTATATGAACTATACTAATTTCAAATTGATTTTTTAATTTATTCAGTCAGAAGAGAGTGGAGGATCTAAATCGGTTGACAAACCCTGCACTCTTAATTTCAATATTCCACCATAAAACAAACTTTACTTGTGTTAAATCAAGACATCAAATCCTGTTCCTGCATGAGGGGACATGATAAAAATATTATCAATTTATTTCCAAATTATGAGGTAATATGCTATGTGTATATGACCATATATCCTTTACGTACAAAGTGATATTGCAATGGTAGAAAAATAACAAAGACAAATAACAAAGGTACATAAAACTTTTGCTTGAATTTTTTTTCTTTATCGTTCCCTCTCTATTGAATGCATATGCTTTGGGCTTCTTGGGCGGATGAATCAATCCCCCTTTTGATGTGTCTTTTGCTTTCACTTGCTCCGTAACTGGAGGTGTCTTTATCTCCCTCTTTCCCATACCCTTTCATTAAAATCTTTGGGAGCCAATCAAAGCCTCCACTTTTTCCATTGTGAGCAAAAGTTGATTTATAAATCAGCTTTAGTCCCTCCCTAGATATTGAATGACTTCCTCCGACCACATATTTCATGATATTTACAAAAAGACATGAAATGTTAGGCCTTGTACTCATCCCTATCCATAATGACATTTAAACTAAATTCTCTTTGAAAACCATCATGTATGGCAATTACCATACCTACCTAGCAACTGCTCATCATTATAAATGACTATTGTGATCAGTAAAATTATGAAACGAGAGGTTAGTTGGTTTGTAAAATGTTAAATGAATAATGTAACTTTTTGAAAAATAATAGATAAATATGTTATTTGATTGACCGTAAATTGAAAAAATACGACAATTGCTCATTCTCTCTTTATATGAGAAAAACTTTCTATAGAAATATTTAGTATTAATTATTAATCAAATAATTTTGAGTCATTTATAAAAAAATTCATACATAAATTTAGGTTTTGTTTACTTCGACAAAAAATATTTTTTATAAAATATAATTATAAAATATTAAGATGAGAGAAAGTATTTTATTTATTTAATATTAAATATAAAAGATTAAGGGGAAGTAATTTTTTCTATTTTAAAAAAAATTACTTAGAAAATTGCTTTCTCTCATTATCATAATTTTAGGTATTATTTTTTTAATATAATTTATACATTATATGTTATTTATTTACCAATATATATGTAAATAATACTTTCCTATGAAAAGTACCTTTGGCAAAATAAGTGGAACCTTACTTTTTAAAATATTCAATTTCCTACAACAAGCTCATACGTAAATTGAAATGCAATATATGTATATAATACAAGTAGCAGGCAGTATTATAATTACAAACTGCAATTTAAATCTGTGTTATTAGCTATATGTTCCAATCAACCCGTACATATAACATCTCAGACATTAACTAGATTTCAATGGGATGTCTAGAGAATTTATGTGCCATATTTAATGACAATAATAAATGCAAATTTAGGGAATTGGGGGATATATTTCCTGAAATGGTTGGGCAGTGGGGGGAATTGTGGAAATGTGCTCCATTGCATTTTGGATTCTCTTTTTGTTGGACAGAACCATTTCATTGTGGATTTCATCAGTTTGTATTAATTGACATGTGCATGGCACATGGGCTGTGGTGGCCATAACAAAAGTTCTGTCGATGTGAGTCCCCCCTTTTCTGTGCGTGTCTGTGTAGGTAAAACGATTTTGGGAGTGTAAAGTTGAAGGGAGCAAATTTTTAAAGTGAGTTGGGAGATCCGCTAATTCTGTGGGGTTATTCCCTTTGTTCTTCAGAAAGGACACATGTCCCCACTTTGATATGGTGTCAGATGCTTCAGCCGTAAGATATTTAAGTGGGCTACTTATGGGCTTTTGGAAAGGTTGTGGTTCCTTGTGTTTGGGCTTACATTGTTGGGAGAGATTACTTGGGCTCAAATTGTCAAAGGGGAAATACACAACCTTTTTCACATACAACGCATAGAGTCCTACAAGCCTACCATACTTTATTCTTAGAACCAAAAAACCCATAACACTTTATGTCACCTGAAATTGCTCGTGTTTTGATCCATCATCTATATTATCATCTCTTATGGCATTTTGCCATACTAACTCAAGATTTGCGGATGGGAGAAAACGGAATGGAAACATAACCTTTTTATTTCGTGAGAAATTTTTTTATAAAAAAATTATTTGTATATATATATATATCGATAAAAAGGTGACATATCATTTATATATCTTTATAATTAAAAAATAATATCTAAAGTCAACGTAATAAAGGAAAATAAATTTTTCTTTAAAATAAAATATTTTGCTTTACAAAATTTTTTTCATATTTAATATTGAACAAATAAAATATTTTCACTCATCATAACATATGACAAATATTTTTCATCAAAATAAATGTACCTTTAATATAATTCAATTTTTATTTTTATTAGAGTAGCCTTCAAATTCTTTCTCTTCGTATCTAAACATCTCTTTAAAATTTAACCTAATTACCCTTACGTTCTATAATTTTCACAAGTATGCTCACCTCTCTATTCATGTATTTTAGAACTACATTTACCCTTTTTGCCTCATAAAAATAAAGGAGGAGATTATATATTTATGAATTAAAAGGATTGTCGTTAAGTTAGACCTCAAAAAATAAAGATGTAATTTCCCTGTAATAAGTAGGAAAATGCTTGATAAACTTTCATTTTTTAGTGTGTATTATTCGGTCGTTTCTAATAAATAGTAAGAAGGGGACCCAGAATAACAATACCGTGGGTAATAGGCATTCTTTACCTTGTACACTTTGGGAAGGCTAGGCCCAAAAATAGATGGCCTGAGATTGATGAAGCCCATATTTAAAACTCATAATTGTAGGCTCTTCAGTCTTGTTGTGTCTGAAGGCCCATATCAAAATGTGGACCCAATTGCAGCAACATTTTTGGACTGTGACAAGAAAAAGATACCTTTGCCCAAAAACATAAAGATGTAAAATTGTCTTCATTCTTGCCCAATAAACAATTGTATTCATTTAAATAAATACACTTGGCTTCCTGGTTAGTATTCATAGTCAGTGCAATCTAAATAAATGAAACTATAAATAAAACTCAGTCAACTTAAACCAATTTTTCCTAATTATATGGTGAGTTATAACAATTTGAAAATCTCAAAAGTGAGTGTATCATTTTATTAATTGTTTTATGTCAAAATGATCAAGCTTGCAGCTCAAATCAATCACCAATAGTTGATAACCATGATTAATAACTAATCAATTAACTAATTATAATAAAAATATTTAATAAAATTAGTTATTAAATTAATTAAAAATATAAACAAATATAAAAAAATATATTAATATAAATTTATAAATTAAATTAATTTATATTTATTGAGAATTAAATTATATTAATATTATTAAAGTATACAAAACAAAAATATAATTATTTAGAATCTAATTAATTATATTTTATGATATTATTTATTTTTTATATTAAATTAATAAGTATATGTCAAATATTTATTTATATAATTAGAATATAAAATATTATTTAGAAAAATGATAAAGTTGGAAAAAATTGAAAAACTACTAATTATAAGTTATAAGCTATTCTATAAAATTTATTAAATGAGAGTTTATTTTTCAAATAAATTATTGAATTAAATATCTTTGAAGATTAGTATATAACTTATTAATTAAATTAATAAATTATAAATTAATTTATTTATTATGCTAAATACACCTTTAGTCAAAATTGGAAAACCAAAATATCACCAGAAAATTAGAAATAAAAAAAATCCAAATACGAATGAGAAATTCTAATTTCTCATAAAATAGAAGAATTATTTCGTGAAATTTATACATCCGCGAATTTCACGGCCCATAATTACGTATATCATATCATATATGTAAAGTTGGAAAAAAAAATTAATCCTGAACTGCTTTCTATTATATTTACATAAATCGATAATCATAACTTCATAATTAAGTAATTTTTAAAATTAAAAAAATAATGTTTTGATTTATTAAAAAATAGTAATGGAAATTTCAACAATAAAATAAGACCAGAAATTTTTCCGTAAAGTTCACCGATCGGATTCCAACATTTTTATATTATTCTTTTTGACGGTTGAATAAAGATTTCTCCTAAATGTTAGAATTTCTTTGAAGAAATAACAAAGCAGGGGAAAATAACACCCCTTGTTGTCTTCAGTTTGAATGCATACTTATTCAGCACGTGGAACATTGTAAGAGTTCTGCCCGCAAAGGCAATATTCGCTCTTTCATACGTACACGGATGCGTAGAGGACCTGATGACCACAAAGATTCAGATGGGCCCATCCCAGAATCCACCACACATAACGGTCACCACTATACATATTCTTTCCTCTGCAAATTGTCCAAACACTGACTTCACCATCCAAAATTGATGGAGCCT
Source organism: Sindora glabra (assembly GCA_020226215.1). Classification (NCBI taxonomy): domain Eukaryota; kingdom Viridiplantae; phylum Streptophyta; class Magnoliopsida; order Fabales; family Fabaceae; genus Sindora; species Sindora glabra. The sequence continues at coordinate 57,262,602 of CM035233.1, forward strand.
CTTACTTCCAATTTTGATCTTAAACCAACGTATCGCTCTCTGATTTTACCAAAATTAAGGAAACGCACTTCAATTTTACTTCATTCGAGTAGATTTTCGTTCCCAAATCTTCGTGCGCACCAGAAATGGAATTTCTCAGTTTCGTGCTCTTGGAATCGGGCCTCATTTGAAGAAAAGTTCAAAGGATTTTGTAGTGGTCGACAGGTGTTGATTGAATCCGCTGCGAAAAGAGTTCTAGGATTTGGTTTCTCAGCTGCTGTGTTGTTGTCTGTCTTCTGCGATTCGCCAGCTCTTGCAGAGTCTCTCACTGTAGCTTTTCCCGTTTCACGGGCTCCCGAGGTGACCGCTTTTCTTTCACCTTTTGTTTTATTTAATAGTTTTAAGTATACTGCAGCCCTTGTTTTGAATTGGTTTTGCTTTCTTTATGTGAGAGGTATGGAATTTTTTTGCTTTTAGTTTGATGGATAATTCTCAGTTGGCTGTCCAAACGCTGTGGATATATGGAGATTTCCACTATAATCAAGTAGCTATGAATACTCTTTAAATCTTCATAGTAACTATTTTTAGTCAAGTTAGTTTAGTAAATTTTGCCTACAAAACAAGTAAAATAAATGGATCACTAAGCGTGTTTACTGCTGGTTATATTAAATGCGGCTTAGATCTGGTAGCTGATGACTACTTGTGGTGAAATTATACTGCAACCCACGAGAGATATGGAAAAAGCCAATGTGCGATCACCCTTGAAATCTCCATCAGTCGCTTCAAAAGAACATTCAGTCATGCCACGATGTGAAAGGACCTAAACTGCAATTAAAGATGATAAAGTTACTGATACTAATAATTACTAACCTATTTTACTCGATTTATTAATGAAATCAAATTTAGTTCTACTCTATTATAGTACAGGTTCAGCCAAAAGTTCTAGCTTTTTCTTCTGCCTCGACCATGGTTCTGGATTGTTCCAAGCTTAAATATGAAGTTGTGTGTCTTCGTACTAGACTCTGGTTCGCTCACAACTTTAACTTGAACTGTGCTAAGTGGAAAAGGTTTGTTTGGTAGGTAAATGCAGTTCAAAGAACTCTGGTGGAGGCATGGGGTTTAATTCGGGAAACATTTATTGATCCTACATTTAATCATCAAGGTATTTCTGTTTACAAGTATTTTATTCCACATTAAATCTTCTGACTAATGAAGCATGGCGCAGTTTTCGTTTGTTACAGAAAAATGTTTTTAATTAGTTTTGTGCTATTTAAGTGGCATTTAACTAATTGGTTTGCTTATGGTTCTAATAAACTGAACTTTTAGGATCTGACAGTTTTTCTTGATTTTAAGGTTCCTGCATTTGATGATTAGTGCATAAATGTATGGAAATTGGAATCTATGAATGAATAAGCAAAACTTATAATCTTTTTTATTTGTAGATTGGGATTTGAAGTTGCAACAGACAATGGTGGAAATGTTTCCCCTGAATTCAGCTGATGCAGCGTACAAGAAGATCAGTGGAATGCTTTCTACTCTTGGAGATCCTTTCACCCGCATTATCAGTCCAAAGGTCTTCCAATTGAAGTCCTTTTTATGAAATCAGAATCTATCTTCTTTGGTGAATAGAATAAATAGTAGCTTGCGAGATGATCATAATCCAATATATATTAGTCTGTTTATTATTTTTTTTTCCTTTGATTATTGCTGCTGTAATTAATGTATACTATTCTGACAATACCATTTTATTTATAACTGGTGAGTCTGTTCTATAATCATTTTGTGGTTAATTCTAACGGCAGGTTCCCTCTTACAGGAATACCAAGGTTTTAGGATCGGAAGTGATGGGAACTTACAAGGAGTGGGCCTCTTCATAAATGTTGAACCAAGAACTGGACATTTGGTCAGTCACTTGCAATGATCACTACTTCTTGTTTTTAGAAATCACCTGTGTTCAAATTTTATGCTGATACATTTAATTATTGATTGATCTCCCTTTAATGTATATTTCATTTTTTTTCTTCTCATTTTAATCTTTACTGATACTAAAATCTGACAAGGATGAGGCATGGAATTGTAATCTGTATTGCTTTATGATTCTTATTTCTTATTGTGATGTTTCTTAACATGAGTGTGTTTTGTCTATATTCTTTTGAATTGAAATCGCAGGTTGTTTTGTCCTGTATAGAAGGTAGTCCAGCTGCTCGTGCAGGCATACATCAAGGAGATGAATTGCTTGAGATAAATGGTGCCGAACAAACACCTAGTCCTTTTTTTAACTTATGAAGCCAATTTATCCTGCTGGTATATGTCAAGGCCATTCTTTGAAAACATAATTTGTTTTTCTTCAGGGGAGAAGCTTGATGGCATTGGTGGTGAAGCTGCAGCGAATAGGCTTAGAGGGAATGCTGGAACAACTGTAACAGTAAAGGTTCATAGTTTAATTATCATAGTTTCATAAATTGTTATTCTAATCGTTCAGGTATACTACAAACAGAGCTTATCGGGGGTAGCTTTGAATCTATGCTTTCTTTTCTGGGATAGATTTTGATTTTTAATCAACCTGAACCCTATCTCTCTATTCATCCCCAAAATGGTGTCCACTTTTTGGACCAACGTCGGAAGGATGTGTATCGGTAAAATATTAATTTTGTATAATTCATCCTTTCCTCACAAGCTTTTTGGAGTAATTGAGAGTTGAGACTTTGGATTTCAAGAAACTTATTTTTAGGTTTCTTTTTTAGGTGAAGGACTCAGGACGTGGTTCTAGTCTCCGAGAGGTAACTATTAACATTTTATTGGTTAGCATTTATGGGTTGTAACTGAATTCTGCAATTCAGTTAAGTTCTTATGTGTTGGCGAAATATTAATCCTTTCCTTATATTTCCCAACTTCAAAATATTTTGGTCTCTAAGCTAATTTGTTAACTTCTGCTACACATTTGAAGGTCAAATTGCCACGAGAGTATATTAAGCTCTCTCCCTTATCCAGTGCCATCATCCCTCACAAGTCCCCAGATGGGCGGCTGACAAAGACTGGCTATGTGAAATTGTCCGCCTTCTCTCAGGTGAGTTAGTCATGTTATAAAATATTTAATCCTGTATGTACTTTAAAGAGGAAAAGCAAATCTCGTTTAAGGTCATTCGTTTTTTAAAAGAAACAACTTCTGTAGGAATACTCTCATTTACTTATATTTATAGTTATAAAATATTAAGATAACTGAAAATTTTCTTTGTTCAATATTACACAGTGTGACGGGGAGCAATAACAATTATTTTTGTGAGGAAGTTGCTTTCCCCCCACTACTATGACACCATGCAATATTTTATTAATCACAACATATAAATGGCATGAAAGTCTTTTATTTATATACAAGCAAATGAGATTGTCTTATGAAAAATATCTTCCAACAATACAAAACAAACAAAGCCTGTGCATTCCGTGTAAACTGCATATGAATTTTTCGTGTTTTACATTAACAGAGTGCTGCTGAAGATATGAGGGATGCAATTCAGGAATTGGAAAGTCAAGGAGTACATTCATACATACTTGATCTACGGAACAATCCAGTAATCTTTTTTTTTGTGGCAAAATTTCATATAGATAATTACTTGGCCTCTATATTAAAGTAACTTAAACTATTTTCCATCTTTTTTTTTTCCTGTGAATCATATTGCAGGGTGGCCTTGTGAAAGCAGGACTTGATGTTGCCCAGATATGGTTAGAGGGAGATGAGACTCTTGTGAATACAATTGATAGGAGCGGGGATATGTTACCGATTACTATGGTCAATGGGCATGCAATTACACATGATCCACTCGTGGTGATTGTGAGTACTTTCTTCTATTCTAAGCTCATTGACAGTGATTCTGCCTTTCAATATTACAGTCATCTTCAGAAGTAGAGAAAAGAAGAGACTGAACCTTCTGAACTTTACATTTTCATACAGATAGAAAGCTGTGATTCTTTTTCTTTTGTCATACCAAATGCATATTTCTAACTTCCAAGTGTAGTTCTGTAAAGTTTAAGCCATTGAATTAACTTAAGTCTGATCATGAAGACATCAAATTCATTGCATACTTCAGAATTTGATAGGCAGAAATGAGCCCATAATCGTTTGCTTATTTGAAAAAATTTCCGAGTTTTCCATAGTAAAGTTCAGTCCTTCCCAATCAGAGTTGACTACCTTAAGCCAGTTTTGCATTACTTATAAGTTATTCCTCTCCCTTGTCAATGCAACTCCTCTTGGCAGGATACCCTATATTAAACAGCATTTCTTCATTCTTGAGTCCATTCTTTTATAATACAAGTTTAACTTAATTTCTAACTTCCCAGTGTAGTTCTGTAAAGTTTAAGCCAATGAATTAACTTAAGTCTGATCATGAAGACATCAAATTCATTGCATACTTCAGAATTTGATAGGTAGAAATGAGCCCATAATCGTTTGCTTATTTGAAAAAATTTCCGAGTTTTCCATAGTAAAGTTCAGTCCTTCCCAATCAGAGTTGACTACCTTAAGCCAGTTTTGCATTACTTATAAGTTATTCCTCTCCCTTGTCAATGCAACTCCTCTTGGCAGGATACCCTATATTAAACAGCATTTCTTCATTCTTGAGTCCATTCTTTTATAATACAAGTTTAACTTAATTTCTAAATGCCACATTTGTCCATTCCTTAACACAGGCATGCTAAAACTTAATTTTCTATAAGTACAGTTCTGAATTGTGCCAACGTTACTGCTTAATGAACTTTAATTTTGTTTTCTGAACAGGTAAACGAGGGAAGTGCAAGTGCCAGTGAGATTTTAGCCGGGGCATTGCATGACAATGGCCGTGCTATTCTTGTCGGACACAAAACCTTTGGGAAAGGAAAGATTCAGGTATCACTACAACTACTTAAAATTATCCCCTGAAGTGGGATGCCAAAGATTGAAATCCTACTAATAGTCAAAATTATAAATGAAATAAGAGGCACTTTGGATGATGAATTACAAGCAGCACCATATGTTGAGATTTTTATGATTGTTTGGTGAACAGCATTGTATGACTGATAGGTTTTTATCAAAGTGCATTTGAAAAAAGAAAAATACAGAACGCCTTTTCTGTTCCAAGCTTTCCTGCCTTTTTTCTGATAAGTTTAGTTATTCATGCTTTGATTTCATTATTACCAGAGCGTCACAGAGCTTCATGATGGATCAGCTCTATTTGTGACAGTTGCAAAATATTTATCACCAGCACTTCATGACATAGATCAGGTCGGGATAACGCCCGACGTGCAGTGCACGACAGAAATGCTTAATTCAACCAAGCAATCGTCAACAAAAGATAAGAATTCGGTCTCATCTCTGGAAGCAGATTCCTGCATCATGGTAGCTGAGCACGAACTGGATATTGAGGAGTCCAAGGGAACTGCTTCTTGAGCATTGCACTGATTTTTATACCCATCTCGTTTCAATTTTTAGTTGAAAGGAAGGTTAGTTAGCTGAGCGCTGCTGTAAAGGCCAGCACATGAATTTGTGCAATGTACATTGCAATTAGCAGAATTAGAAGAAAGATGACAAACTGAATGTATATATATCGCATGAAACAAGCAAAAGGAACTTACACAACTGCTGTGCATTTTTTATGCTGGTCACAATGAGAGAAGGAAAGAAAATCAAGAATTATCTTCGTAAAAATAAAATAAAAATAAGACAATAAAGCTATTTTTCTTTTCCTTCTCTTCCTATCTTATACTCCCTGGAGCGGAGGGTGAAACTTAATGGTGTCGGTCATATGAATCACTGCCGTTTTTGTCTGTCAAATACAATATATTCAGCAAAACCATTTAAGAGCAATATATGAACAAAAGAAAACCTTCAAATCATTATTAACATATCTTGTAAAACCCACAAGGCAAAACATATACAACATCTCAACAACAATGCATCCCAATTCACTGAAATGTAAAGGCCACGAGAGAAACCAGCACAGAAGAACAAAACAAGTCCAACCCAGAAACAGACAGAGCAAACCCAGCTCCAGCCTCCAATGGTGGGGTAGGTGCAATCCCTGAGTCCTGAGCCGCAACCTTACTCGCACAAAACAATCCCACAACCATTAAAACCATCACAATGTGTGCACCAGAGCTGCCAATTTGTGCCATTCTCGGACAGAATGTGAATATAAAGAATTGCTAATTTTGTAATGGTTAAGAACTGAATTATCTGTTCAAACCCAAGTATTGGATTTATAGGAACATGTGCTGGGAAAGTGAAGAGGTTGTCGGTTTCATTTAGGTGAGTGGCGTATGAAATGAAGCATTAACCATTTCTGAATGTTACTATGACTTTTGGACTACGGCTGCTAAGTCCCACAATTTCCAATCAGGGCCACTCAGCGGGTGAAAGGTGGCACTGCATATTCAAGATGTGAACTTTGAGCCATTTACTAATGATTGTTAAGGCCAATGTTTTATAATTCATTTGCCAAATGTATTGTATTAATTAATTACTCTTTTTCTTATAAGAAATTAATTTGTATCAAATGTCGTTGGTCACTGCAAATAGTAGAAAGTACAAATTTTATGAATATTAAATACGTATAAATTTACTAGATTTGATATCGATTAATTTGTTTGGACTGGTATAAAGAGAGAACTACTGAGAGATAAAACCAGCATAAAATTAGATGAGTTGGCAAGCTATCTTTCCAGAAGGCATTGTTGGTGGGGAATCAGTTTCAGGCCAGCACAATGCTTTATTGGTTAAAATAGAGTGTCAGCTTTTCTTTCTTGCTTCCTATGGACAAGTTTGAAGTTTCGATTGGCAATTGGGATTAACTATAAATATGAACATTATTATGATTGATGAGAATTGATTTGAATCAAGGATTGTGGCCAATTTAGAGACATTAGACAGAGACTCGTCCGTTGCACGAATTAGCCTCTGCACCAATTAATATTATAAAATGAACAAACATTATTTTCATATATATAAGAAGCATTTCTAATATAACATATATTTAAATAATTTTGAAAATATTTATCTTATATATATATATATAGGAGAGGAGAGTGGAATATATTTTAGGGGTGGCCAAAGCTTGTTTAAAAATTTTTTTTAGGTAGGGTGGAGAATTAGAATATTAAATAAATTGAATCAAATGAAACCCCTAATTGTTTGAATTTGAAATTGATAAAAATAAATAAGATCAAAATCAAGTTAAAATCCATCAAGTCTACAAAATTTAAACTCAAGCTTGATTATTGCATGAATTTTGATATATTTAAATATTACTTTTAATAATTTAAATTTGATATATTTTTGGATTAAGACATTTTATACAATCAATATATACGTAAAATGTATGATTGAATGTTAGGTTTTCCCACATCGGTTATAGAAAGGATTAAAATCCAATTATAACATTTTCGTCTAACAATCCACCAAAAAGCAAGTTTCAACTAATGGTCCGGTATATAAAGGAGTGATTATTAGGTTATTTAACATTAACTATGGAAGTAATTGGGTGTTGATTTAAAAATATAAGTGATATTGTAAAATTAATTACATTAATAAATGAATCAAATTTAAATTTTACTTTTAATGACAATAAAAAAATAATACTATACTTTATCTTCACACCATTTCTAAAAGAGAAAATATAATAATGTTTATTTATTATAATATATTTATTTTATTTTTAAAGGGGCTAAATGTTCAAATTTTTCTTATAAAAAATAATTACATATAATAATAAATTTAAAAAATTAAGGGGCCATGATGAGAAATTTTTAGGCATACATCATCTATTATATGAAGCTATCTCAAAATAAATTTTAAATGTTAAATTATTTATGAGTTTTGATTTAATGTAATAATTATAATTTTTTTTAAAATTTGATAATTTAAATGAATGGGGCCCATGCATTTTCATGAGCTCTTTGTTGATATTGCTTTATCATGAATTCTTTATATGACCTTTAATTAATATAGGATCCATTAAATATAAGGTTCCACTCATTTATATAACTATATTTAACAATTATAATTACAATTGTTATATTAAATGAAAATTCATATATAATTTGATATATAAAAATTATTTAAAATAATTTAATATAATACATGATGTGTACTTAAAAATTTCTCTATTATACACATAATATTTTATACTAATCTTTTCCTATATTTATGTCTCTTAGGATGTCATTATATTTATTTTAATGGGTTTAGGTTTATTTTGAAATAAATCATGAATTGTTATTAAATGGAAAACAATGACTACTTTTACAAATTTCATATTATTTTAGGTTTTTTTTATTGTAACTTGAACTCTAAACCTCCAATTGAGCTAATCTTTATATGGATTGAAAGTTAAGCGAATTCTCCCCAACTTCTATGTTTTGTGGAAGAGCCATGTCGAGTTCCAAGAGCTCAAATTATAAAATTTTGATATCCATAATTAGCTAAGACCTAAAGTAATATGTTTCTAAGCAATTGGAATGAAAGTGACATCATTTTGAAAGTATAAAAGTAGCCCCAATCAGAATAATAAAAATAAAAAAGCATTCGATTTGTTTTAATGTTTAAGTTATAATCTGAACTATGAGCTCCAAATTGTAAAAAATTTAATTCATTAGATGCTTAAGAGTTAACCCTATTTGTTGGTAACCTAGTAAAGATGAATTAAAATGAAATACATAGAGAAAAATGTAACTTTTGAGAGAATTCAAATTTCAACATTTAACATTTTTTTTTCCTTTTGGTGTTTTTAAGCTCTTTAAACTATAAGAAGCTAAACTCTTTTCTTTTAATTTTTTAATTGTTGATTGTATGGATAGATTTCTAAAAAGAAACATATTAAAAACTGAAATAAAATCTATCCACTTGTATCAATCTTATTTTAACACTATATAAAATTAAAATTAAATTAAAAATTTATTAAATATCTATTTAAATATTATTTATTGAAATAAAAATATATGATTTATTTTACACTCATGATAGAATATGCAAGTTTTAAAAATATTATCCATCCATTTGCATATGCCTTATTAATATGCATATATATTATTTTCTAATTTATAAAATAATTTTCTGTAACTATGTAGTAATACTGAAATAATTAATACTATAATTTGAATTCAAGTTTTTTCTATTAAAACTAAAAAGCAATATATTATTATGTGTCTATATATATAATTTTTTTATGATTCTTAATAATGTAAATATATTTCAAAATTTTATTTTATAGCATTTAATAATATAATAAATAATTTTGTACTTTAAAACATTCTAAAACATTGATGATAATATATCTACGCACCAAAAAAAAAGAGATGATTAATTTTAATGAATTTTAATTCATTATTGTATTAGTTAAATATTTACTTTAAGTTCCAGCAATTTGTCATTCTAAGGAATTACTCTTCATTATAAATTCATATATCCACAAAAAAAAGTCACATTGGATAATTGGAAAATGAAATGCTCAAATTAGTGACAATAGGTAACTAAAAATAAATGAAATTAAAATTTAGGTACTAATTAAAAAAAGTATAAAAATGTAATTATTAATTATTAGAAATATACAGATCAAAATTTTAATTCAACATATATTTATTATCATAATTGTTAAAAGGTTTTTATAGCATTATTTGTTGTTACATATATGCTAATATTAAACTTGCATATTTTAAGATTAATTATTATGTAAAAAAATGTTTTATTATGTGTTTGGAAAAGGAATTTGATTGGATGTAATCAAATGACTTGAGAGCTAAACTAATACTAAAAAACTTTTAGAGACTTAATTACATTAAAAGTTTATATTAATATCAATAGTTATTTGGTGGTTATGATCGGAAGCAGCTGAACTTTCCAAGAATGAAATTCCCTTATAAATTTTTTTAAAAAGTATTTAAAGTTGTTGTTTGGTAAATAACAAGAATTAAAAATTTTACGAAAAAAGATTTCTTACGTAATAGATATAAGCAAGTAACTTCCTTCATCCTACATTTTGTATAAAGTAAAAAAGTTATATTTTATCATTTTTACTAATTTGTAATTAACAAAACAACATTCATTTGCTCCCAAGAAGTTACATTTTTTACATAAATTTCTATCAATAAAAGGATTCTTGATATTTTTCAAAAAAAGGTATATTGATACAAGTCAATTAGGTGAAAAATCGAAATACATGCTTATTCTTTGTATTATTATGCATAGTTTTATAAACCAAATCAAATCAACCTATTAAACCTATGAAACAACGAAGCAACCAATAAGCTAGTATCCACTTAAGGGTCTTGTTTAGCAATTAGCTGATTCAATTAACTGTTAACTGATTCAATTAGTTGTTAGCTGATTGTATTAGCTGATTTGACTAGTTGATAACATTAGTTGTTTAAATGAAAATGTTTGATAAAATTAACTGTTTCGTATTAACTGTTTATATGCAAAATGACATATAAGGACACGTATATATTTTATAATTTATTTAAATATTTTTTATTTTAATAATATTTTAAATTTATTATATAATTTATATTTAAGAAATATAATAATTTATTTTAAATAATTTTTTAAGTCATAATTCCTTAAAAATATGATAAATCTAAAATATAATTAAAGATTTATTATATTTCTTAGGTTATTATATTTTTTAAAAAATAAATTATTATATTTCTTAAAAATAAATTATTACACTTTATAAATACTTATAGAAATTAATAATTATTATTTAATAAAAAAATTTAATCTTTTTTTAGTGAGGATATAAGTGAAAAGGAGTATATTATTTAAGGATAATTTTATTTTTTTACAAACCTTTTATCAATAAGCTAATTGAAAACACTAGATTTACTATTTTTTTCAAATTAGCTTATTAAGGGCCAATCAACTAATTAAATAAGTTATTTATCAAACAGTTAAATTAGCTTATTGACTCGGTCAAACAGGTAAACACTATTAAATCAGCTAAAAGCTCATCAAAAAGCTCTTTACCAAATATCCTCAAGGTTTTTGAACCAAAAATGTACATGAACCAGTAAGAACTAGGCAAAACTAGTATGAACTAACCAAAACTATTCTAAACTAATTAAAATTAGTGAACTAGACCTGGTTTTTTAAAAAACTAAATCTATTCTATATCAAACCTACTGTATTCTTACACTGTTCATCTCCTTCACTCCTTCCACCATTCTGACACTATTCAAGCACAACATATAGCTTTTCTTTCTCCTTTTTACCTAATGCATTTGGCAATTTGTATACTCTTACCATTTTATATCCACAACCTTTGCCAATCAATTGGTGTTTTTTTATTCCATTTTGATTCATTTAATTTAATGGACTAGATACGCATTTATGAGATTTTGATTTCTTTTCTAATTGTGATGCTTATTATAGTTGCTTTCTCTATATTAAGGTTTTTAATTTCTTGTTTGGTGTTGCATATGTTAGTGTATTCTCCCTGATTCTAGTTTTTTGCTTTTTTAGTGAAATTTGCATTTTGTAATCTGATTTGCCTATCTTTGCTATAATATCATAGGCATGAAGTTTGGTTTTGCTAATTTTCCTATGCTTTTGCCTTAATTGAGACATGTTTGCATATTTTTCCTTAAAAATCAAAACCCTAATTTCTTTACTCTTGAATATTTTCTACTTTTATGTAATATTAGGTGTCTATTAATCGTATTTATATATTAGTCATCTATAACTTAGAATTAGGTTTGATTTATGATCCTAATCACACCACATTAGCTATCTAAATTTTAAAATGGCCCTAACCTAATTTTTTATATTAACTCCAACATTTGACCTAAAATTTAGACAATGTTTTTGTTTTTCTCTTCTTTATGGACTATTTGACATTCTTTGCATATTCATATTGAAGTTTATTATGTCTTTTGGTTTTTGTTTGGAGCTTTTCCTCTCTTGCACTTTCATTCCCTTGCATTCTTTATTTTCTAGAGGTAAGTTGCTCGTTTACCCTATTTTATTCATTCATGCTTAACTTCATTTTTGTTTTTATCATGTGCAAATATATTCATAATCTTGAACTAAAGTAAATAGCTTTCATTAGAACTAAAAATAACAAAACACGAATAACATGGCCAAAAATATTAATAAGCAGATATGTTTTCCTTTAATAATGTTTCATCTTTTATATTATTTCATATTTATTTTAAGTAATTGTCTATAGTTTTAATATTTTTTTCATCATTACATATAAGTTTCTCTTCCTTTGAATGTGCAATATTACTTTGATCATGGAAACATACATTTTGAACTTATATTTTGTCCAAGGTTAGTATTTCATGTTTATAGGTTCTTTTTTGTCTATGGACTTTTTCTGAGTTATAAATGTTCTTAACTATCTTCTTTTTTTAATCTACATTTATTTTAAGGTTTTATTGAGGTTGATGATATTTTTTTCAAACTATATATATATACTTGAAATATTTATACATTTCAAACGATATGCATCTTCTTCCAGATGATTTATTTTTCCTTCTCATTTGAGTATATATCCATTTGAAAGATTACAAGAGCAAAATTTATAAAGCTTTGTTAACCTTTATACATATTTTGACTTCCAAACTATCTAATATTAGAATTGTAATCATTTTACTTACCATATTAACATCTAAGATTTTGAAATTTATGTTATCCCTTCAACATAAGGCATATTTTCATATTATTATTTTTTTCAATTTCACATCCTTTTTTTCTATTTGAAAACTATATCACTTTATATTTGAAACTTGTCATTATCTCTTCGGCCATATTTTCATATTTTTTCAATTCCATATCCCTTTTTCTCTATTTAGAAACTATATCCATGTTCAAGGAAGTTTTGATTAACTATAAAATTGTTGATAGTATTGAATTTTCTATGTAATTTTTCTAGATTTGATGTTTTTTAATTATATTTTTGTGAGATTATAGGATGGATCGTCTTTTGAATTACTCTCTTTCCATTGGTTCTCTTTTATTTATGGACTTTCTTTAAGTTATAAATATTCCTAACTATCTTCTTTCTTGAATTCACATTTATTTTGAAGTTTTGTCAAGGTTGATGATTTTTCTTTTTCAAACCATATGTATATACTTGAAATATTTATGCATTTCAAACAATATATATCTTCTTTTAAACTATTTGTTTTCCCTTCTCATTTAAGTATATATCCATTTGAAAGATATACAAGAACAAAATTTATAAAGCTTTAATCTTTGTACATGTTTTAACTTCTAAACTAAATGAAATTAAAGTTGCAATCATTTTACTTACCATATTAACATCTAAGATTTTAAAATTTAAATTATTTCTTCAATGTAAGGCATAATTTCATATTATTTTTTTTTCAATTTCATGTTCTTTTTTTTTCTATTTAGAAACTACATCACTTCATATTTAAAACTTATCATTATTTCCTCAACCATATCTTTATATTTTTTTTAGTTCAACATCCTTTTTTCTCTGTTTACAAACTATATCCATATTCAAGGAAGTTTTGAATAACCATAAAATTGTTGGCAATATTAAATTTTCTATGTCATTTTCCTAGATTTGATGTTTATGAATTATATTTTTATGAGATTACAACATGGATCATCCTTTAAATCACTTTCATTCCATTAATAAATTTAGAAATAATTGGAAGATTGTTGGTCATACGATAAGGATTTAGAATGAATTAAAGCTTGGGTTAGGCAACATTTTGCAATTTATTGATTTAGTTTTTATGGATGAACAGGTACTTTCATATTTGGTTATGGTTTAATCTTCCATTTATTTTTTAGGCTATCTATAATGATTATTTCTTAATGTTAACTTTTCTACTAATTGTGGAAGAATAGGATTCAAGTTACAATTCATAATAATTTGCTTCAATATTACCAAGGTCAAATAATTGAGGGGAATTGCTATGGGGTTAAGAATTTTGATGTTATTGACAATTTGAGGAATTTGAAAGCCACTTATCATGGCTTTTGAATTATATTTAACAAAAAAACTGAAATCACAACCTTTAATGTTGTTATTTTTTTATAATAGTCTCCACCACATTTCTTTTTTTGAGATTCTTCAAAGTTGTGGTCCCTTGAATTATATGCTTGGTATGTTATCATTATTTTTTAATATTTTTTCTTAACATTTAGTCATCATTATTTCTTATTTTCTCTTTTTCACTGCATTTTAATTGCTTTTTTTATTTGCATTAAATTTTTATAAAGATATGATGGGTGATATCAAGCGTCACTTTTAGAGCATTTTGATGTTGAAGGTAAAATGGTGAGATATGTTAAGGTTACTCTTTAAGATATAATGTAAGTGTAAATAAGATTAGTCTATTTTTTACTTGTCAATTTTTATAAATATTTTCCTAATTTTTCTATTTTTTTTAGGGTTGCTCTCTCATATATGTGTTGTGGAATTTCAATGTTGATTTGGTGATGAATCATTTTAACCAAAGCTATAATGACAAAAATATAATAATTTTTCAACTTGCGCAAATCAAAATATTGAGTTGTAAGTATTCTTTACATTAATTGATTTTCCTTCATAATGTTGTTTTTTTTTTAAACTTATATGCATGTTACACAAACAAGCTCTATATCCAACGTTATACTGACTCCTTTTCACAATCCTGTGGATAAGCTACGAAATGAATGAGCTAGATACCAAAAAGATATATTTTTTATTTATTTTTTACTAAAATTTTTAATTAATTTAAAAATTTTCCTTAAATATTTATTCTTGATTTTACAAGCTTATTATGTACTCTCCTCTAAACACTGCTATTCAACCAAAGCATCAAAATTCAGCATATGAATTTACCCCTAAAACTTTTTTTAAAGACTATTATTGCTAAAGTGGTTAGTGTTGAATTATTTAAATGTTCTATTTTTTGCAATAATTTTATTTATATATATTCCACACTTTGTCATTTTATAATCTTGTAGCCTTTTCTATGCATGACTGTTGCTAAAGTTTAAAAAATTAACACTAGCCGTAACTGGTTTTATGAAAGCTATCATGATTACAAATGTAAAGTTAACTTAGTTAATAGTAGAATACAATGTCATCATTGTAATGTCTCTTTACCATGTTATTCTATCATTCAGGAAGTAAAATTAATTTATATTTTTATTTATTTAAGAATTATATTATATGGAATATAATATTATATTAATCTAATTATTATTTTATTTTGTATTTGTTTAAGTATGTCATATTTGTGACAGTTACTAGTGCAAAGAATATTGCTCTTTTTTTGCTTTTAAATGATGACATCGAAAAACTTATTAATATTAGTACTAAGGATTTAAAGGATTTTCAATGTATGTGAATATTTTTGTTTTACATTAATTGTGGTCCTATCTATTATAAAATTTATATTTTCATATTATATTATTTTTAATCAATTAATGATATTATTTATGTTATTTGTCAAGAATATGGTTATTATCCCTTCTTCTAAGTGATTATTGATAATCTTCTTAAGAAAACCTTTTGCTTCAAGATTTACATTTTATCTTACAACATTAACAAAGTATATGAGAACCACTCTGTTTTAGAGATGTTTATGCTTAACTTTAGAGCAAAGAAGCAACAATTTGAAGAGAAAATGTTGAATGGGGTTTGTTAATGTTAGTAATGAAGAAATATCTTGAAGCATTATTTGAATGGATTTAAATATTGTTTATTTCCTTTTATGATTTTACATCTAAAACTGCTCCTTTTAAGTGATTAGTGAAGTTCATGGAAAATGTCTAATATTTGAAGAGGTTCATTTTTTTTTTGTTGAAATATTACCATTTCACCATTTATTTTCTACTATACAACTTACCTTTTATCTTAAAGTAGGCTAAAATGTTTACAATTAGATATGTTAATGTTATAAGTTGTTTAATCTCTCACACTTTAAGTAAGAAGGCATATTTTGAGTTTTTAATTTAATAGAGCTATGATGTATTAAATTTATATGTTATGCTAAGACAATTTGTTGTTTGAATTAGCCTTACTTGGCTTGGGATAATTGTTAGTTTATTCACTCAAACTTATCTTCTAAATAAGTTTTTATTATTTTTTAAAATTGTAGAAGCTTGATATTATTATCTATATAGACCTAATTAACAATAACTTTCTTTAATTTTTTTTATAGATTCAATTTTGTTAAACAAAAATGACTAACACTAAATTTTTATCCATAAATTTATTTATTTCTAAAAAGGTTAGATAATGTTTGTGTGTGAGTTTTTTAACATTTTCAAATCAATAAGTAATGGTATTAAGAATAAGAAAAAAAACTTCCTTGAAGAGGTATTTCTAAACTACATGTTTCCATTGATTTGTACTTTACAGATGAAAATGTTATATTTTTATCTATATAAAGGAAGATTAAAGATATAATTTCATCTATAAACCTTAAAAAAGTAGTTTCCTTTTTAATACATTGAGTTAAAGATCATTTATAATACTTATAAGTTTAATTGCTTTAAGAAATATGCATTTTGATTATTTGAACCAAGTTTTTAGTTTTGATTACTATACTTTCACTTTAGTTATTTATGTGTTGATATTTATGAAGGGCATTATTTCGTAGCACTATGATAACATATTATACTTATTATTAATTCTATTTGATTCTTCAATATACGATTTTTGTTAAAGTAGGTTTTATATAACTACAAATCAAAGTTTAGAGTGTGTTTTCCCATTTAGCAATGATGGAAATTCATTTTTTTGTACTTTATCTATAATTTTCTTTTTTATGCTCTCATAATTTTGTATTTTTCTATTTTGTTTAGAAACTTACATGTCTCTCTTTATAAATGCAAGTTTCTATGTAAGCATATATCAAATTCATCCTTTTTGTACTTTTTTCACTATGTTCTACACTTTCCTTTCACTTCTTTATCCCTATTTTGATTCTAATTCCAATAATCAAGAGTTCATATATTTGTACTTTTTACTTGTAAAACTATCTACTTTTTAATTTTTTTTTATCAAAGTGAAAAAGTAGTGACTTATTTAACATATTTCTTCTTTATTTCATCTTCACTTTGACAATGGTGTTTTATATTCAAGTTCTTCTTATCTATTGCTATGCTACAATAGGTTATTGTTATTTATAGAAGCAAGATAAGTTTAGTTTCCCTTTGTTTTCTATCTTAGTTTTTTAGAGTTTAATGTTTTTATCCATGTATGATTCACTATCTTTCATTCTTATTTCTTTTTTATGTCTTATCTCTTAAAGTTTCTCCTAACTTGAAGCTATTTGTTAAAAGTTTATTTATTTTTGAAGAAACAAGGTATTTTTTCTTAAACCACTTAGTTTTATGCTATTTTAGAGAGATGTATTTTTTGATTGATTTATACTTATGTTCATTAAGTTTTTTTTTTTTAACATTGCTTCTTATTTGAAATCTGCTTTCTCTATTGACATTGTATGTATTCAAATTTCTTGAAAGTGTTTTAACTAAATGTACATTCCTTTTTTTTACTTTTGATTTATGAATTCATTTTGTTTTAACAAATGTCAATAATTTTTCAAATTAGATGATATCTTGGTTGGTTCTTAATCTTGAAGTTTGATTTTTTGTTAAATTATATTTATTTTGTAACGGATATGAAGCTATTTAATCATTTAAAACTATAATTTCATTATCACTAAGTATCTAAATATGAATTAGATGAAGATCAATTTTGCTATAACTGTTTATTTTACTATATGAACCATTTACATAATGAGTTATAATTATAATTTGCACAATAAAATAATCTTTTTATGGTTGGGAAGCATTTAGTTTAACTTATTTAGTGTTCACATAGATGCAAAGTTAGCAGCTTGGCTTATTTAATGAACATATAATGAGTTATTTCACTCATTTTTTGGATTTTTTTGCATAATATTTAGTTATATAATGTATAAGTTATTTGCATAAAGAGGTAGTAATATCATAATGAATTGATCTCTTTCTTAAGTGAAATTGTTTACTATCTCTATATTAAGTAATTATACATTTTATTTTGTAGTTTTAAATTTCTAGATTATGTAATTATATAATTAACACTTAATTATTGGTTTCATTAATTATTTTCTTATGGATAGCCATGTTGATTTGATTATTGCTAGCAATAATAAAAAAGAAACATGGAAAATTATCACTCTTGTCATCCATGTTTGGTTCCATATGAAAAAAAATAAAAAAGATGCGATTAACAGTGTCAAATTTGTACTTATAGATGACAAAGTAATAGATATTTACTTTTATGTTTTTAATTATGATTTTTAATTACTAATTTTATTTAGCAATGCTATTAATTAGGTTTTAAATTTTATTCCATCCATCAAACGGACCATGCTCGTGGTACTATGAAGAATTTTCTTATAAATAAGTTTAACAGTATTTTAGTTGAAAGGAAAAGTTTTTTCGTATAACACTTCATGTTGAGGAAAATAGTGGTGATTTCAAATGCATTAAACACCTGTTTCAAATAATGCTAAATAAACCTTCTATCATTCAACCAAAAGAAGTTACAATCCCTTATTGTGGATTCAACTTTGTTGATTTTGAAGATATTCTGCTGCACAAATATCCTAAAAAATGTTTGATTGGTAATATTTATTCACTTCAAATTTCTATATCTTTATTAAATTTGTTGATATGTATGATATTTTGTTATTAATTTGTTAAATTTTTTTAGATGTGATTTATGAGGTTAGCTATGTTAATGATGTTAATGAGTATACTAACAATGGAGTTACAAGCAAGAGAATTGAAGTTGTTTTGATTGACTCAAAGTAAGTTGGATCAATCTCAATTATAATTTCATTGGCATTAGTTAATAATTAATAGCATAACTAACATACAAGTCTCAATAATTGTTATTTTTCTAAATGGTAACCAATTGAAGTGCATATTATAAGGTACATATGCTAAATATGTATCAAATTATGTCAAGGAAAACAATAAGAAAGAATTAATCAATGTTATGGCTTTACAATTATATTGTATCAAGAGTTTTGGAGGTAATTTCCAAGTAGAATTAGAAAAAATTTATCTTTACATGTATCTAAAATATAACAATTATTTTCATTCATTATTATAAATACTTTCAATTGAAATTGATCTATTTTTCATCTTCATTAACAATTACCAATTCTTTGCAAGCTTCAAAGGTATTATTCAATCCTAATATACTAGAATTTGAAGATTTGAAAAAGGTATATGCTTTTTAAACTTTCTCGTAATTTAACCATCTAATTCTTTTTAATTGCTAAGTTCTTAACTAAAATTATTTTTTTATTATTAGGATCAGCTTGTTTGATAATACTCATTCTTAACATCTCGCTTAAGCCTTAATTTATTCTGGTTATAATCTTCGTGAAGACTTCATTTATTTGACTCTTAGGAAAATTGTAACAAAGATTGCTACCACAATAGAGGTAATATATTTTTTTTACTAGATCATAATCATAGTTTGACTATATTATGTTTTTTTAAAGAAGTAATCCATCTAATATTTACTATGCCTATATATTTTGTATTAGCCTAAGAAAGTTATAATACAATTAATAGTATTATTTGACTCTTTAATGTACCTTTGTTAGTTTATATGCTTAAACATAATTTTTTTAGGCTAAAAATATTAATTTCTCCAATGACGTTGCTATCTCTAACGAAAAAAGATCTTATTTCAAATGCTAGTTTCATACTTCACAACTATTTCAACTCATGTCTTATTCTTATATAGATTGTGCTTAATATGCTCAATTATTCTAATGTCTATTTATATTTCACATTTATTTTTTTATTTCCATAATATTTTCTAATTCTTTTTAACTTTGTCATGTTTAATTGGATTAAACTTTATTAGTGTCTTTTGAAAATGATCTTGAGGTTAGGTTTATAACACTTATAACTCCACTTAAAAAAAATCACGAAGTTAATGCTAATGATTTTATCCTATCATCTTTGATGCCTCTTTAGCATTCCACTAATAAGCTAAAATTGAATATAAAATGCAAAAATTTAGATTAACGAAGAGTTAAAGAAGTTGTTGTCATTGGAAAGTATTTGTTATTTTCAATCTAAGTGTATGTAATTGTTGAAGACATGATATTAATATAGTTTTTTTTGTTAGACTAAATACTTAAATAATTTTTTTTGTTTTGAACAATAATATGTTTGCACATTTTAAAGTTTAAAATTTATTTTTAATTTATATAATAGCTTCCAAGTAAAAGATATGGTTTTCCTAAGAAAGGGTTCTATTATGGTAAAATATGATATTCCTAGAGCAATTAAGTTTTCAAAGTTTTAATTATGGTAAAGGTATGAAACAAGAAGTTAAAAAAAAAGTTACAAGTATTGAATGTGAATAATATAAAGCATCTACTCTATATCTTCCCACAAGTTCTAGAAATAGAGCTTTAAGTTAAGCATACAAATTGAAATATGCAAAATGTGTTATAAATCACCTTTATAGCTTAAGGCAACATGATGTGAGGAAGTTAATCCCTTTTCTCTATCAATTCACTATATCCATTTTCTATATTAGTAGAAAACAATTTAAGAAACTCATTGAGACTATATTAATGGTAAAAATTATGGTTCAACTATTTAACTTTTAAATGATATGTCTTTTTTGTTAATTAATTTTAATAAAGAAAGTTGTTCTAATATAAGTAAACCCCTTTCTTGAAACCAATTTCATGAAATGTTAATTAATTTATTTTTTCAATTGAACTCCCTCACCAATTGCAAAGTACATATGATTATATTAACTTGGATGGAACTAAAATTTGTTTTATTTATTAAGAATAGGACAATGAGATTTCAATTAAATTTAATGCACAGTTCAATTGGAAGATTAATTTTATGCAATTGTCGACATTATTTATAATTATATTTCAATTTGGAAGGTATATTTTAATTTAAATATTTATAATTATTTAGTTATTTTTATAATTATATGAGTGATAAGAAGAAGAATTTTTTTTATTGAATGTTTGAACTCATGAAATATCAAAATCCCTTAATATATATCTTATAAGATTCCATCATTAAATTTCTTAATAATTGGAATACAATTTTACTTATAGAGTTCATTTCTTTATGAATGTAAAATATGACAACTTGTTCAAGATAAATAGTTATTATCTCAATTTTAGCTTAGGATTTAAAGTTTAGGGTTCAAGATAAATAGCTTAGATCATATTTCAACATCTAAAAACATGATAAAAATAATTTTATTTTTTAAAATGAATTATAAAATTTGGATTTATTTTATTCTGAATAATGGGGAAGGATATTTGTAAACTAAATTAATTACTTTAAGTTATACTCAAAATTATGTAAAATGAAAACTTTAAAGATGATTTTGAAATTTGACTAAACTCAAAATAATCTTATGAAATTTGACTAAACTCAAAATAATCTTAATAAAATCCTATATAATAAAAGATATGATTATAAAATCTTAGTAAATACTATTTTTATTACTTAAATATTTAACTTTTGCAGATTTTCCTTGAATAAATTTATTTTATTGATGCAAAAGTTCACTTACAAATTAAATAGGAACTTAAGATAATTTTAATATAAATGAAATAAATTTATTAAACATACAAAAGTTATTTTAGCGTTATATGGATTCTCTTTCTTTTTAAAGATTCTTAAAGCTACTAAAGTTTTTCTTTCCTTAGATAAAATTATCACCAAGAGATTAAATAGTACAACCCATTTCAATTTTGCATTCTAAGAATAGTATAAGATGGCTTCATCTATTTTCAACAAAATTGTCAATGTTCATTTTGGATTTAAAGACATAGAAAAATGGAAGATTGTTGCCAAATGCTGCTACCTATCCTTGGAATGGATGTTATTCCTAGTTCTATCGACTTCCATATTCTTGGTGAATTTTTTAATAATTTCATATTTTTTGTTTTTTGCTTTCATAGAGAAGGTTTGTTGACTTCTTAATTCAACAAAATGAATGTTTTATGGTATGCTTTTTAAAAATTTTTGGACCTATCTGGTTTATTACTCTTTTGGTGAATGAAGTATATTTTTTCATACCCTACTTTTTGCAAAAGTACATAACTTTTTGTTATTTTTCTCGATTTATTTCATTTGCTTTCAAAAAATTATAGGTAGACTGTCTTTTTCCTTCTTTTGGAAAATATTTGGTCTAATACAATTTCTTTCTTTCTAAAAAAAATAAATGCTCTGTTTTTTGCTTTTGGCACAAGAAATGGGAAGCAACCAAAAGAACTGTATTACTATTAATATTGTAAAAAATTACCTAGTTTTGTTATTTTTTGGAGTTGTTATTCTTCTAACTTAGTAGTTAAAGGTTTCCTTACACTCTTTCATAATAAGCATAATGAAATTGAGCCATTTTTACTGTGAATTTTGGTTTTAGGTTTCTAAGTCAAATTGTTGATGCCATACAGGTATTCTCTTCCTTTAATTCTATAAAAATTTGTTTGTTTTGTAATTTCCTTTCAATCTAACAATAATTTTTTCTTATTATCTACCAATTATATCCTAGATGATGAAATCTTCTTTAGAACCAATATGTTAATTAAAAATTAATTCAATTTTTGAATATGCTATGTCATCTCATATTAACTCTACTTTGTATGATTTTGCTATAGTTTTCTTAATCTTTATTAATATATTATTCTAAATTGAGATGGATTAACTAATTAATTCATCATATGGTAAGATATTTAACAACATCTAAGTTTTCATTTTTATATTTAGATATAAGTTTTGATGTGTTTTTGAAATTTGAATATTGTAATTATAATACAAGATTGCTTAGTTAGACTTGAACTACATGAAATGCATGTTATTCATCTTTTAAATTTAATTGTTTTCTTTATCTATATTAGGAAAGTAAGGTTTCAATTAACATTTTTTTTACAAATGGTTATTTATTTAATTGTATTGAATATATCTATTTATGTTTCATATTTTATTCTAAGAAATTTTAATAGTGTTATTTTCTATTATATTCTAAGGAAGGATACAATAGTTGAATTTTTTTAATTTATGTTACAAGTATTTGGAAAGTTCATGAGAACAATTATGAATTCTAACCAAAAAGGACAAATTGGAACATCGTTCAAGGAAGTAAGAATGAAACAAGCTCAAATTAGAATGATCCAAAAGAAAGTAGAGTAAAGAAATTCTTCTGGTATGAATTTTGACACTCACAAACAAATTTAAAAATTTTCATATAAATAAGCTTTATTAATTTGAACTGTTTAATTATATGAATTATTATTGATAGTTTTGATAGCTTGAATTTGACATGATCAGTATTAAGACATATGGAAACTTTATTAACTATAATATTTCACATAATAATGTTTAATTTAATTAATTTGGAAAAGGCATACTAGCAAATATTATTATTCTAAATTTTACATGATAATGACTAATATCACTATTTTCTACTTCAAATGAAATTGAAATTAATTGTTTGAAAATATAAAGAAACACTGATATAAGGTTTAATATTACAATATTCAAATATATATGCATACATTTATCATATGCCAACTAAATCTACTTTTAAGCATGAATAATGATAAATCGGCTATTGTAGGAATAATCTACACTTGCTCTTTTGAAAACAGATAGGCTACAAATGCATTTTTGTCATAAAAATGCATGCTTAATGAAAAATGACATTTTTCAACATAAAAAATGAATATAATTCAGATAATAACATGCAAAATCAATGATTTCCCATAGCTAGAGTTCTTAAAGATGTGTCATGTGTATGCCAACAAATCCAATAATGGTTTATCAAATTTTAAGACATCATAATTTCTTACTAGCAATAATACAAGTAGACAAACTTAAAACTTAAGTGAAACAAAAGGGATACCAAATAAATGTTAATATGCCTTCTGAAGTGAGTAATCAAATATAGTTCAAATGCTCAATTTTCTTACATAATTCTCCCATTTCGTTTCTTTTTTCTTTAAGATCATTTATAAGTAATTTGTAGTCAAGGCACCTAGATAGTCCTTTTTCTTCACCATGCCTTAGTTTAAATAGTAATGATAATATTTATTTTAATATAATACAAAACTTTAATAGAATATTTCTTAATATGTTATCTATAAAAGTTCTAAGCTAATAATATACACGATTGAAAATGATATTTAGAAGATTATGAACATTTAATTTCATCAATATTATGTCTTATATATATTTTTAGTTAGTGAATTTGATATATTTTATTTTTTTGTGAATATACAGAGAATTTTATACATATCTAAAATGTAACAATGCTTATGAAGGAGAATATTTTAGCAATGAATTGCAACTCTTGTCATATGATTTTGAAATGAATAGTTTCAATGGTTCATACTCTTTCTAACTTCCATCTTTAAGAGATAATGAAGTTCATGCATTAAAGAATAAACATAGAGCATTGTGTGACATTTTGAATACTACATTAAATCTTAAAAACATATTCAATTCTGCAAATACTGTAAATCAAAAAGGTAATTAAAGATAAATTTTATGTATATAACATGATCTGCATTATTTGGCATCTTTATTTTTTGAATATGATAATATATTGAATATTTGCTTTAATTATTATGTGTATAGGTCAAATGAATGAATATTTGAATTTAAAAAGATGTAAAAAAGTTTATGAAGATGTCATTATTCAAGAAAACATGATTAATGATAGCACATCTCTTAAAGAGTATTAATTTATTAATGAATAAGATATAACCCCTCATATCCTTATAATGGAATTGACTAGTCTAGTGAATATAAATAATACAATGGAATCTTCACAACAAGAAAATATCATTAATACGAATATTCGTGTTAATGAATATGGCTAGTAATAAAAAGTTTATTGAAACTTTATAATATAATTGCTCATGCTACTAATCAAATTTTCACTTCTTTTGAAAATATATCACATTACACTCTACAAGCTTAAGATGTAACAAAGATTAACTTAATTAATGATAGTATATATGCATAAAACCTTTTTTTCTTCAGTCTCATGTTATTTTATTTTGATTTAAAAATATACTTAAATTAGATAACCATAAGATAATTAACTATTTATCTAAAGATATGTTAACTTCTTTTAAAGGTATTTCATATGTAGCTATTCAACCTAAAAAGCAACCCTGAATTTAATTTAACCAATGATAGTAAGTTATTCTTTTCATTTTTTTACTTCTAACTTAATGAATAAACATTCTTAAAGATTGCATTATTTATTAAATATTACAGGTTATCTTGATATTGGCAATAGAAGTTATCAATATGAATTTTGTGTAGCTCAAATATGGATTGAAGAGTCCACAACCAAACTTAGGAAATACATTTTCTCTTTATTACTCTTAACGCAAAGTTAAGCTTACATTTATGAAACAAACCTTACAATTTCTATAAGAATTGTTATTAGATGAACATTCTATAAAAATTAAAAATTTCAAGGATAATATACATGTCTATAATACCATACTCTTATTCACTTTTATGGGTGGTAAATTAAACAAAAAGGTGACCAATGTTTATAGTCCTTTTTTTATCCTATTTCTAGGAAAAATTACCATAAGATTGATAATTTACTTTCTTATAAGGATAATCCTCCCCATTTTACTCAACTTTGTATGTATGACACAAACAATGAAATCAATAATCATTTAAGTGTTATTAGGTAATAATTCCAATATGTGATATTATCTTTATTTAACAAGTTATCATTAATTTATAAAGCTAATGTTTAAGTTTTTTTTTCATTTCATTTATTTTGATGTGATAAATAGCAATATTAATCCATATTTTGTTGAAATTCCAAGAAAATACTTGATGAAGTTAACCTTTTAGTTCAAACATTCAAAATAGCAAGAGATAGATACCAAGATGATCATTTAACTATAGATACTAGGATGATCATTTAACTAAGATCTAAATAAAGTTAATTAATAGTAGAAAAAAAGACAGGCTTAACTATAACACATTAACTGCAAGTGAAGTAATAGGTCTTGTTGTTAATGACCTCAATTTCGAGAAATAAGATATAATAATTGAAACTAGGCTTTGAGGGGTACAATATATCAGTGAACTTCATCCATTATATCTTGTATTGCAATATCCACTTATTTTTTTGCATGTTGAGGATGGGTGTAAAATTAATATGGAACATTATGAACCTTTTGTAAGGTTGGTAAAGAAAAAGAAGCTACTTTCAATGTAAGAATTCTTTTCCTTTAAACCACAAGATTGATTACAAGAATTTTCTATCTTGATGAATTCTAAAAGGTTATTGTAATAATTTGTTATTGATGTATACACTATGATTAAAGCAGAAAGAATTCAATATAGAAAAAATACTAGCCAAATCTTAGAAGAGATACGTATTGTCATTTTAGTGAAGTTATTTTAAATGGTGAAACAAATCCAACAAGTAAAGGAAGAAGAATTATTCTTCCCTTAAGTTTCACTAGTGGTGCCTAATATATGATGCAAAGTTATTATGATGCAATGGCTATATGTAAGTGGGCTAGATATCCTAATATATTTTTAACATTCACTTGTAATTCAAATTGGTTAGAAATTACTAGAATCATTAACTCACTTAGGTTAAAACCTTCTGATCTAGTTGACTTGATTTATAGAGTTTTTAAGACCAAACTATGGTATATGATGCAAGACTTGACAAAGGCTCCTTCTTTGGTAAAGTTATAGCAAGTAAGTTAATATATAATTATTATTAAATAAATTTTAATTTTACTACAATTATTCATTTATATAGAATAATAATTTTAACCTAAGTAACCTTATTATGAATATTTTGCAATAATATATATTGTGAAGTTTCAAAAGAGAGGTCTTCCACATCCATATATAATAATCTTTCTATCTCCTTAAAATAAGGTTTTAACTACTGAAGGTGTTAATAGAAAAATATATGTTGAAATTCTTAACGTTGAACAAGATCAAATTTTGTATGATTTGGCAAATAATTTAATGGTTCATGGATCATGTGAAGCTACTAATGTTCATTCTCTATGTATGGAAAATGGCATATACTAAACATTTCTTAAAAAAGTTTGTAGATTGAATATCAATTGATGATGATAGATATACTTTATATAAGCAATGAAATAATGAAAGAATCATTGAGAGAAAAAAATCAAATTATACTGGATAATTATTTCCTTGTTCCATATAATCCTCAATTATTGAAAAGGTATAAAGCTCATACCAATATTGAAGCATGCAATTAAGGCACTTTTATCAAATATCTTTTCAAATATGTAAACAAAGGTTATGATCATGTGATTATCTCTTTGTATCAAGCAAAAGAAGAAGTCAATAAATTGGCAATATAGATAAGATAAAGTCTTATTATGATTGTATATATGTTTCAGCTTGTGAAGCATATTAAAGAATCTTTACTTATGACATTCATCATAAACAACCTTCTATAGAAAGGTCAAAGTTTCACCTTCCAAGTTAACAGTACTTAGTTATCAATAATGATAGATTACTTGAAGAAATAGCAAATCAAGAAATGAATAAAGATATAACATTTATTGCGTGGATGAAAAAAATAAAGAAGGTCTAGATGCTAGAAAGTTAAGTTATATAGATTTTTCTTCAAAATATATATCTACAAAAAAAGATATTCTAAAATGGGTGAAAGAAAACATGGAATTGAAATTGGAAGAATTAATTTTATGCTTCCATTAACTGGAAAATTATACTACTTGCATGTATTACTTAACAAAGTTAAAGGACCAACTTGCTATAAAGATATACAAATAGTAAATGGCATTGTTTATGATCCATTCAAAGAAGCTTCCATGCTTTGGGATCATTAGATGACGATAGAATGCATATTACTACAACTAAATAAGCATCTTCTTGGGGTTTTGGTCAATATTTTTGAAAAATTTTTTGCACTATGTTGTTTTACAATTGCCTTTTAAGATTTAAAGTTTTTTGGAAAGCAACTTGGTCTTTACTTTTAGAAAATATTTTATACATGGAAAGAAAAAGGCTTAATTGGAAGTTATTTGTAATTTTTTATAATTTTTTATTATGTCCATAAATTACTTAAGTATTCTATTTTTTAAAGAACATTAATTCATTATTTTTATGGTGTTTTTATTTGTGAACTAATTATTATTTTTTGAATTGATTTAATATTTATAGATGATCAATTACAAATCTTTACTCTTATTGATATTGAAAAGATATTAAAAAAGGAATGGTTATAATTTATGTGATATTCCTCCAATGCCAATTTCATATTTGAATGACTTTACTTTGAAATTGATTAATTGCTAATGAACTAAGTTATGATAAAGAAACTTTAAAAAATTGAGCTATTAACTTTGTTAGATTTAATGACTTTTGAGTAGAAAAATATTTACAACATTCTGATTGATGTTGTTAAATCTAGTAATGATGGTGTTTTCTTTCTATATGGTTATAGTGGTATTGGAAATACTTATATATGGAAGACTCTAACTTCTTCTCTAAGATCTTAAGGTTAAATTATATTAACAATGACATCCAATGATATTGCATTAATTTTACTTTAGGTGGACATACAACTTATTCTATGTTTGATATTCCTTTAGATATCAATGAAGACTCAACATACAATATAAAATAAAAGAGTCTTCAAGCTAAATTAATGCGAATGATAGATCTCATAACTTAAGATGAAATACTAATGGTTAACAAATATTATTTTAAAGCTCTTGATAAAACACTTAGACATATTTTTCAATTTGATATTCAGATAGTCATAACTTACCATTTGGAGGAAAGATTATAATTTTTGGTGATAATTTCATCAGATTTTACTGCTAATCCCAAGAGGCAATCATGCTAATATTATCAATGCCACTTTAAACTCTTCTTATTTATGGGATTATTGTCAAGTGTTAACCCTAACAAAGGATATGTGTCTTTAAGTAGAGTGTTATTCTCCTTTTGAAGTTCAAAAATTAAAAGAATTCTCAAAGTTAATTTTAAAAATTGGTGATTGGAAACTTAGGATGTAAATGATGGTAAAGTTGATATAAAGATCCCTAAAGATCTTTTTATTAAAGATTTCAATAATCTAATTGAAGCTATTATTTATTCAACTTGTCCTTCTCTATTAGATGATTTTGACAATAAAGAAAGCTTATATAATTCAGCTATTCTTTCTCCAAGACTTAATTCTATAGATCAGATTAATTTCTACATCTTATCATTAATTCAAAATGAAAGGAAAGAATATTTGAGTTTATATTCAATATGCAAAACAATTTTAAATAGGTGTTATCAAGTTAATTTATTGACACCAGAAATTATGAACGAGATATAATGTTCGGGTTTACCAAATTATAAAAGTATAAATAGGTTAGGTTAAACTAGGCTTTACCCTAAATAGATCAAATCTGCTTTCTAAATCATTAGTCTAAGTCTAACCTGTTAACCTATGTCTAGCCTGTTAGCCTATATAAAGTCAAAATTTAAGCTTAGCCTGGTCTGGCCTATTAAAGAAGTCTTATCTATCTAATTAGGTTAATTTATTAGCCTAAGTTTGACTTATTTAGATAAATAAATTAAGCTAGATTAGGCTTTAAGTAAGCCAGGCCATAGGCCGCCAGGCCATAGGCCGCCTGGCCTATTTGCACATTTATCAAATTATAATCTAAAACTCAAGGTTAGTGTTCCTATCATACTCATGAGAAATATTGACCAATCTGTCGGTCTTCATAATGAAATAAGATTGTTGATCACACAATTGGTAAATTATGTGATAAAAGCTAAAATTTTGATAAGAAGAAATATTAGTTCAAAAGTTTTCATACATCGAATGGTTCTTAGTCCCTCTTAATCTAGATGGCCATTCAAGTTGCAAAGAAAGCAATTTCCAATTATAATTTCATATGTAATGTTTATTAACAAAAGTCAAGGGCAATCACTAAAGAGACTTAGACCTTATTTGCCAAGATTAATATTTAGTTATAATCAATTATATATTGCTATATCTAGAGTTCGAAGTAGGGAAAGATTAAAAATCTTAATTCATGATAAAGAGAAGGAGAATTCAAATATTACTATTAATGTTGTATTCAAAAAAGTGTTTCAAATTTTATGATAATATATAAGTTTATTCTCATCTATGAACTTTGAATTACTATTTTTTGAAAAAAAATATATCTCTTCCATTTATATAATATCTTACTAATTTTTTTTATTTTATGGCACTTTTAATTAATACAAAAATTTGCAATCCACGCATCAAATGGGCTTCAATCTAATTTTTCATAATTTTATAACAATTAAAGTATAACACCTTTGTAATTTCATATATCGATTGAATTTAAATTATTTTTTAATTATTTCTTACACATACTATTATTATATTCAGTGTTTTTTATTACTTTAAATATTTATTACTAGTTTATATATTCTATATTTTTAAAATTAAAATTGATTCGATGAAAGAATCAGTTATTAAACTTATGAATCAATAAATCAGTATTATATATAGTTTAATGAACAATTTGATTTTAAAAATTATGATTATAAATGTACAAATTATATATCGTGCATGTTTAATTAATTCTAATGAAATTGGAAACGCATAAGAAATTAAGATTCATTGATAATCGCAATTGGTACCCCATAGAAATAGCATTGCATATATCAGCAGTCTTGAAGTTTCTGTTGCTCTAAAGTTCCAGTCTTTGCAAACGCACATAGCAATAGAAAATTACAACAATCTAATAAGCATAAATAGAAAAAGGAAATGAAAAAAAGAAAAGAAAAAATAAAGATAACTTACAATCTCAAACTGTTGAAAATTTTACGCCACAAATTTATTAGAAGGGATATATATTATACTGATTCCACACAAAACCATCTCTAAAGCAAAACAACCCTAAAACCATGCAGAACCACACACGTACAACCCTCTTCCAGAAATAACTCCAATTCCTGCCCTATAAAACCTTCACAGTTCTCCTTTCTTCCTCAGACCTGCAGCAAGAGGGAAAAAAAATCTAACAAACACAGTTCCTACAACAGCAAATAAGTGGGTCTCCCATAAGCCACATCACTTTCTTCAGTATTCATCATGGAAATGAAGAAGATTGCATGCGCCGTTCTCGTCGCCGCCGCCTCCATGAGCGCGGTTTTGGCCACTGAGGCCCCTGCTGCCGCCCCTGGCCCCAGCAACGGAGCGTCTGCTAGCCTGCCCGTCGTTGGCTCCTTGGTTGGTGCCTCGGTGTTGTCTTTCTTTGCCTTGTTCCACTAATTGAGCTCATCCATAATATGTAGGAGAGCTTCCAATGGGGTGTTGGGGTTAATGGTCGTTATATGGAATAAGAGGTGAAAAGAAATCTTGTATTATGATGTAACAATTGTTTATTGCGATCTCTGATTTGTTTCAATGAGTTATAATGAATACAAAGATTCTTTTCCCCCATCTTCGTTTTAGTTCATGTTATGATTATATACATGTATGTGTGTAGACTCAAGAAATATGCTAATTTATTAAGTTTTATTGAGCACATACGCATATTGCTATGAATATTAAATTTATATAAATTCACTAGGTTTGACATAGACTAATCTCTCTGAAGTGGTGTAAAGAAAGGACTCTTGAGGGATAAAATCAGCATAAAATTAGATGAGATGGCATGCTATCTTTCCTGAAGGCATTGCTGGTGGGAAATCACTCTCAGGCCAGCACAATGCTTCGTTGGTTAAAATATAGCGTCAGCTTCTATTTCTTTGCTTCCTATGGAGAAGTTTCGTTTGGCAACTGGGATTAACTATGAATATGAACATTATTATGATTGATGAGAATTGTTTTGAACCAAGGGTATGACTAATTTGGAGCCATTATGAGCCAGTTGAAGGCCATATTTAAATTAACTTATTACTTATTAACTTATTACTTATTAGTAAGTTATAAATTAGTTTCTAGAAATATTTTTGACACTAACTTATTGAAAAAAATAAATTCTAATTTAATAAATTATTTAGAGTAGTTTATATCTTACAAGTTACTATCTTTTTAAATTCTTTATAAATCTATATTTATTCTTTTTATTAATTTATAATTCGTGTCCTTTGTAATATAAATCTAAATATTTTTTATAAAATATAATTAATTTAATTTTAATATAATTTTATCCTAATTTTAAATTATAAATATATAAAAATATATATATAAAAATAAATAATATCATAAAATATAATTAAGTATATTTTAAGTAATTATAATTTTATTAAAAATAAAAATTATGTAAGTAAATAAATATATAAGTTTATAAAATATAATTAATTAAATATTAAATATTATATTTTTATTTTAAACTTCTTAATTGTATTAATATAATTTAATAAAAAAATATAAATTATTTTAATTATATATTTATTTCTATTAATATATCTTTTTATATCATTTTATAATTTTAAATAATTTAATAGTTAATTTTATAAAATATTTGTATCTAACTTATTAGTTATTAGTTAATTTATTAGTTATTTGCACAAAGCCTAAAGCAAGAATATTAAACTTATATATTTTAAAAATTAATTATTATATCAAAAATACCGTTAGTATTTTTAATGAGAGATTGATAAAGAAATTTGATTGGATGTAATTGAAGATTAAATTAATACTAAAATTATTTCAAAAACTTAATTCAATTCAAGGTTTTTCTCAATGTTGATGGGGATTAAACTCTTCTAAAATATAAAATTACATTTTAGAGGGTAAAGTAAAAAATTAAATAGTTTAAATTCTTGTGATGTCATCAAGGGCTATGATGTCACTTAACTATGTGCATCATGCACGTTAGAAGATCTTGATCTTATTGATGATCATTTAGTAATTCCTATAAAGGGTTGAGCTTTTTACGAATGAAATTCTATTAAGAACTTTTAGAGAAATACCTAAAATTATTTAATATATAATGAAAATTAAAAGCTCCTACATGAAATTCTCCTCACTTAAGAGAGGTAAGTAAATAACTTCATCCTTCTTTTTTAAGAAACTAGAGAAGTTCTAGTTCCTAATTCATTTAAAAAAATAATGATTTAATGACAAAAGAATCCTTTAATAATTAATTTTAAGAAATTTATTGCTAAAAAAATTTTTGTTGTTAATTTTAAGAAATTTATAGCTAAAAAAGAAAATAAAGCAATAGATCACAAATAAACAGTGCATCAATAATTCAATTAATGATAGCATTTTGTTATCCCTCCCTAATTTCCATTGTTATTTTCATCATTAATTTTAGAAGCCAATGATAAAAAAAATAAATGACAAATGGAATTAAAAAAATGAATGATTGATAAAATTAGCGATGCCTTTTTTTGTTACCAACTATATATCTACTAATAAAATGTTCATCACTAATGTGGAATTCAATGTATTCAAATATTCATCACTAATCTAGGATACATTTATCAATGAGTTGTCTGTTTTTGTAGCAAACACTTTACAAGCCAAACAACAAACATTTTGATCAAAATTCATAATGACTAAACCCTATCTTGAATCAAATGTTTGAATCGAATTACATAAAAAAAAATTAATGTGAATATTTTATTTTCATAAAGTAAAAAAGATAAAAATCAATGAAATTCAATGTAAAAAAAATTATACATAAGTACATACATTATAAAAACAAAAAGTCTAGGCAATTAACTTTTTACATCTTGCTATTGGTCTTCCTTAAGGTGCTCGTGTATTTGATCAACTGGTGGCCGCTATGACTATCTCTAACCTAACAAACAACTCTCTAATATGTGCTAATACTTCTTGATCATCAACTATTGAAAAATGAGTCACTATTCCTAAGTTGTTAAACTCTTTCATGCCTTCTCGAGCTCCACATTCTATTGTTTAATGGTGCTTTGTTACTGTTCCAACTTAGACTATAAGCACAAACTCGTTATAACATATGATAGCCTGGCAATCTTTCACGCCTCTAATCTCATGCCATAAATGTAGCCATTTTTGTTTCAGCCACTAACTACCTCTATCCACAATAAGGTCTTATCAACTTCAAGTTGTCATCACCCTCAAGTAATTCCTGAAAGATTACATATCCACCATCCTAGAGAACTTAGCTTGTAAAATTGAATTTGAAGGTTAAACACTTATGATATAGAAAAAAAATATAATGTAATGCATATCAAAAATAAAAATTAAATCTTATATAAGTTCTCCCGGCTCTTTTATCTACAAACATTTGGATGCCCTCCGAAATCATATGAGTGTGAGTGTGCAAGAACACCTCCCCATTAGCCACTTAACAATTTATGTACAAACACAAATATAAATAATAGAATTACTGAATTAATGTTGAAACTAACTTTAAAATAAGAGTAAAATTTACCATATTTCTTTTATGCTTTAAAATGGAAATGGAATTGTTAATGTGCAAACTCCTTTAAATAATAAATGTCGAATTTTTTTTCTTTTTACTTCTTGCTTTCTTTTAAAATTAACATCTTAAGCCCACTTCTACTTAAAGATCTTAAAAATGTCATTAAGCGTATACTTGAAATTTTTTGGTAGGCCCTTCATCACCCAATCCATTATAATCTTGTAATTAGTCACTATCTTTATAGGCAAAATTCCCTTTTATTAGAAGTACATCCTTAAGCCACCACTTGCATAAGGCTTGTAAAATATTGAATAGTTGAAGTTAAATACTAATAATTACTAAATTAAAATATAAATGCCAATATATGATAATACTTAATTCTAATTTACTTGTCTTTAAGCCTTTTAAAGACATTAGTATAAATAAGGGCCCTTTTTGCAAAGTGTACATGCTTCACCTTTATTATGCCCTTAATAAAACCACAAGTAAACACAACAATTAACTCATAGCCAAATACAATCAAATACAATAGTTTAAAATTAACATAAATGTTAAACAATGGTAATTAATACAAATAAATCATTGAAAGTTAATCAATTAGTGCAATGTAATGCTAACAATAATCATGTTATTAAATGTTTAATTAATACTTACTAGTTGCCCTTCAAATATACCAAAATATGGCCATTAACTAGGTCTTTACTCCAGAGATGTATTGATGGATATCTTAAATGAATAACCAAGTGCTTTATAATTTGTTAGGTAAGGTCCTAAGTAATAAGCTAAAATAGGCCCTCATGAATAGTCGAGGAAGCCTGCAACTCTTGCTGAAGTGATAATAGTGATAATTATGAACCTGTGGTAGCTACTAATGCTGTAGGTTTGCTATGCTAAAGGCCAAAGTAGTTAAATATGATAGCGTCGCTAAACTAGTATGACAACCTTTGAGCTTATAGCTACCACCCCTAATGAAAGTGAATCTACAAGTTTCATGTGATGATAATATAATACTTTACAATATTAAACAAATGAAATAATTAGTTAATAAATATCAACTTCCCTAAATCCTAATTCTAATACTAACACTACAACTAAAATTGATTTCAATTTTTCAATTTCCTAGTATAATAAGTAAGTGTCAATATCATAAGTATACTATAGCTACTATTCTCTAACACACTATTACATATAGCACATTTTCAAGAAATGAACTCTATGAATTATTTAGAATTTGTACAAATCAATAGTATTATTCATCAACACCAAATATAATATCATAAGTTAAACATGAAACAAACTCCATGAATTATTTAGAATTTGCACATGTCAATAGTACCATTCATTGACACTAAATATAATATCAAAAGTTATGAAACAAACAACTTTAGAATAAATAAAAAATAACTCACAATTATTATCTGAATCCGAAAAAATAAACTAACAATGATTATAAGGGAACAAAATCCTTTAGCTGTATGTATTCCCACAAACAAATAAGAGATTCTTTACTAACTTAGGACCAAACAAAATCTTTAAAGGACATAAATGAGAAATAAGTTTGCTGGGTCATGAGTGATTTTGGAAAACTCGTAGGTGCTTTGCTTAATTTGTTGGGAACTAAACATGATTTGTTAAGAAAAGATCCAAAAATTATTTTATTATAATTCTAACAATATTTAACTTTGTGATATTGATTTCAAAATTGTATTGCATGCAATTCTTGAAATATATCCTACTTTGTTAGGCTCATATGATAAAACTTATGGTAAGGTATATCAAAGTTTCTTGAAATATATAATTAGATGCATGTATGTATGTTACAAAGTCATTTCCAATCAAGCTAGAAGAAATTTCTTTGTAAATGATCTTTAAATCAAACATGTATAGTCTATTTTTAACTAACTAAAACAAAATAAAAAAAAGAGAAATAAGAATTTTCAAGACAATTCTTCTCTTCAATCCATTTGCATGTAGGGGTGTTTAATGGACTGGACGAACCGAATAAATCCATTTAGGCCTGGTCCGTTTCCAGTCCATTTAGGCCCGTTTTTAAACAGGCCTGTTTTGGCCAGTCCGGTCCGTTTTATTAGCCCAGCGGACCGATTCGCGGGCGGTCCATTTTTTTTGTATTTTAATTTATATTTTATTTTTATTATATTTTTATATTTATTAATTTTATTTTTATTATATTTAATTATTTTAAGTATTTTTATTTAATTTTTTAATAGTTGAATTGTGTTTTGTATTAAATTATAATATAAAACTAATTAATAAGATATTTTTTAATATAAATATCATTTAAATTATTAAATATAATTTTTTTATAAAAAAAGGGTTAGTCCGTTTAGGCTCGTGGACCGGTCCGCTTTAGTCCGCGTACCAAACGGACTAACCCATTTAGGCTTGTTTAATTTTTTTTAGTCCGATCCGTTGAAAATCCGTGGACCAGTCCATTTAACCCACGAACTTTTGACTCATTAAACACCCCTATTTGCATGCAACTAACATTCAATCCTCAGTCTTTCCTATAGTGCCATAAAACATGTACAAACACATAATGGTATCTTAGAAACTATCATCTAACAATTCAATTAACAAGTAATTTCATGCAATTACATAATTATAGCAATACAAATCTAACAAGATCCTAAAAAGGGAAAAAAAAGAACACAAAACAAACTAGCCTCTATTTCTTCATCTTTCTTCTTTCTTTTTCATCTAAATCAAAAAATTTCATTCTTCTAACCCTAAAAATTACATAAATTGGAAAATGACTCAAAAGAAAGCTAATCGAAGAAAACTTACTAATTAGAATAAAGTTCAACTAAAGGCAAAGTCAATAATCACCAAAGTAGGTAGTAGCAACAAAAATGGGTGCAAAATGACGAAAAGCAACTATGGCAATGGAAGATAGCAAAGAAGCAGAGAGATAAGGAAAAGTAGGGATTTGGCATTGAGCAATGATATTAGTTCCAATTTATCAACAAAATTAGTGACAGATTAATTTATTACTAACATAAATTAATAAAATAATGTGTTTTAATTAGCAATGGATAATCACACATTTATCAATAATTCGATCGCTAATTATCAAAAAATTTACTACCCACTAAACAAAATTTTGAATTTTTTTGCACAACTTTGTCAATAAGTCAATCCAACAAGTGTAATATTATTTGTCACTAAAATTATGACATAAATATGACTCATGTTATCTCAATTACCAATAATAATTCTATCGTCAAATACAAATTTTCTTGTAATAATTTTATGAATTTGTGGTAATCAAACAACGTTGACCTACTATTTTTTTAATTAGTTACACATCCCCATGTAACTTCTATTAATCAAATAATTCCTCAAAATTTTCAACAAAAAAAAATAAATTAAAATAAATCAGTTCAATGAAGGACCAAGATAGATGCTTATTCTTTACCTTATTATTATAAGAAATATAATTTATACATTGTACATGTTTAATTAATTCGAGTGAAAATAGAAACATAGAATTAATTAAGATCGGTTGATAATTGCCATTGTTGCACCGGGGATGTAGTATTGCATATATTGGCAGTTTTGAAGTTCCTCTTTCTGTTGTTCCAAAGTTCCAGTCTTTTGCAAATAGAAAATTAAAACAATCTAATAAGCATAAATAGGGGGGGAAATGAAAGAAGGACAGAAAAAATAGATATAACTTGCTATGTCAAATTGTTGAAGATTTTACGCCACAAATATATTAGAAGAGATATTTTATACTGATTCCACACGAAACCGTCTCTAAAGCAAAACAACCCTAAAACAATGCGGAACCATACACGTACAACCCTCTTCCAGAAATGGCTCCAATTCCTGCCCTATAAAACCATTACAGCTCTCCTTTCTTCCTCAGACCTGCAGCAAGAAGAGAAAAAACAATTTCAAACACAGTTTCTACAACAACAAATAAGCGGGTCTCCCACAAGCCAATCACTTTCTTCAATATTCATCATGGAAATGAAGAAGGTTGCATGCGCCGTTCTCATTGCCGCGGCCTCCATGAGTGCAGTTTTGGCCACCAAGGCCCCTGCTGCTGCCCCCGGTCCCAGCAACGGAGCCTCTGCTAGCCTGCCCGTCGTTGGCTCCTTGGTTGGTGCCTCAGTGTTGTCTTTCTTTGCCTTGTTCCACTAATTGAGCTCATCCATGATATGCAGGAGAGCTTCAAATGGGGTGCTGGGGTTAATGGACGTTATATGGAATAAGAGGTGAAAAGAAATCATGTATCATGATGTTACAATTGTTCATTGTGATTTCTGATTTATCCCAATGAGTTATAATTAATACAAAGATTCTTTTCCCCCATCTTCGTTTCAGTTCATGTTAGATTATATATACATGTGTGTGTATGGCTCGAGAAATATGCTAGTCTATTAAGTTCTACTAAGCACATTCAGGCGTATTGGATATAAGTACAGCAATACAACAGTTTTTAAAAAAATTAGGATACGGATATGTCCAAAATGCCAAGAGAAATATATAACTTCCACATCATTTGAGAACTAGAAATATGCACTTTCTATTAGTGCCCAAAGAACAAAGTTATATTCTCATATATTTCCCGCAAATACACCATCATATATAAAATAAATTTTTAAGAATAAAAAAATAAGAATGTTTCTCAAAAAAGTATCAAACAGTATTATATAAGTATTGTGACGGATAGATGAGCTATTTTGAAGTATATGTGCTTCTAGACTAAGTTCAATGGGAAAGAAATTAGCATACAAGCAATGTATGAATTTGTACCTTCTGAAAGCTTATCAAATACAAACCTGATTTATCGATATCTACATGAGAGAATTTATTATGCATCATTGACACATAACACACACCGATATACCACCAAATCTAACCATACATCATGTTAACAATCTCCCAAAGCACACCACAATGATATATCAACTGTCAGATTTAGTAGTACATCAATCCATAGATTTTTCCTATTTATATTAATTAGAAAAATACTTGCATAGCAATCTACAAGATTAGTACTTAGGTCAAAGTTTATGATGTGTTCCACAGTTCCAAGTTTATGTATCTGAGGCCAACAATAGAAGGAATAAACATGGACAACAATTGTATCCGAGATTCCAAGATACCTAGATATGTTACCCAGAAGAACAAGGAAAACTTGTACTATGCTTGGAAGGAGGGAAAAAGTTAAGGAAAAGAGAAAAGAGAGAGGGTTATCCTTCAAAAAATACAAAGAGAATCTTACCTCTCTTTCCCCTCCTTTTTCTCTACTTCCACACAAACCACTGAAGTCTCTTTTTCATTTCATTTTCCCCCTCTTTTCACTTTGAGAGGACAGAACAACATTGAAAATTCAACCTACTCTAGTAATATGATCCATGTAATATAACCCATCTAAGAGGGGAAAAACCTATGAAATGTTGTATTGCAATCTCGAATCCTCAACAAATCAGTCTGGAAAGGACACACTTTTATGACATTTAAGCAGACATACTCTCGTAACTAAAAAATATAAATTAATGACAAGCACCTTTTCACAAACTAGGTTTCTGTAATTTTTGTGCGGATAGTAGGGTCTTTGTCAACAAAATTGCTGTCTCTCTGGAGGAGACAGCTTCTCCCCCAAATGGTTTCAGCACACCAGCAAGCTCTCCAATTTTGTCTTGCTTAATTAGCTGAGCACATAGCTCAAGCAGAGATTCCAAAGCATCAGCCCTTTGCTGACCCAGATGGTCCACAACACTCTTAGTTTCATCACCGCCTATTGCAGTAAGAGTACCCAATTTAATGTCACTCAGCGGCTGCACATGATCAACCACACAAGCACTGCCATTTACGGTAAGAGTATCCAATTTAATGTCACTCTGCAGCTGCACCTGATCAACCACACAAGCACTGACATTTGCAATATGAGTATCCAATTTAATGTCAATGTCCCTCTGTGGCTGCACCCGATCAAACACACAAGCACTGCCATTTACAGCAAGAGTATCCAATTTACTGTCATTCTGCAGCTGCACCCGATCAACCACACAAGCACTGCCATTTGAAGAGAGAGTATCCAATTTAATGTCACAAGCACTACCATTTGCAGTAAGAGTATCCAATTTAATGTCACTCTGTTGCTGCACCTGATCAACCACAGAGGCACTGCCATTTGCAGGAAGAGTATCAAATTTAATGTCACTCTGTAGCTGCACCCAATCAACTACACAAGAACTCCCATTTGCAGTAAGAGTATCCAATTTAATGTCACTCAGCCACTCTACCTTATCAACCACACATGCACTGCCAATTGCAGTAAGGGTATCCAATCCAATGTCACCCTGCAGCTGCACCCAATCAACCACACAAGCACCACCATTTGCAGTAAGAGTATCCAATTTAATGTCACTTGGCGGCTGTGCCTGATCAACCACACAAGCACTACAATTTTCCTGTTGTGTGGAGCAACTGATTTCACAAATTTTTCCTTTGGCTTCATATTTTCCTAGAAGTGTATCATTACTATCAGAAGGCAAGAGGCCCCGGTGAAAGCTTTCTGTAAATGCATCAGGATTTTCTCTTTCCCCTAGAGAGTTTCCAGATTCAGCATCGTGTTCAACACTAATGGGCTGCATATTTGACACACAGTTTTCCTCATCAAGTGACCTGTCATTATCATTTGTGACTGCACCGGACATTATTGGATCCCTGGAGTAATGTTTGGTATCTTCCCTCCATGCTTCAGCTTTATCAAAACTGCCTCTGCAAAAATCATCCTCAACTTTTATGCTTGCCGCATTTATGTCAAACCCTTCTGATTTCTGAACATTTTCAGAAGCAAATCCTAGTCCTTCATGCTCAGAGTCTGCTGTAATCTTTGAAGTAATCTCATTTTCTTCTGTTTCCATTGCAGGACTGCTATTCAAGTCTGCTTCCTTCCACACACTACTGAAGGTTGATTCAGATGTTGTTGACTCATCTTTGGAACCACTGAAACTAGTAGATGATTCTACTATACAGCTGGTAGGGTCAACCATCTTGGTCTCAAGATTTTCTTCAGCGTTATTTGAGACTGATAGTTTGTCATCATTAGGCAGATCACTTCCCTCAAATGGATGAACCCTTTCCAAACATTTTACTAAACCTGCTCCTTTATCCCCATGGTCTTTGCCACCAGTAGATTTTTTAGACTTTCTCATTTTATCCTTTGAGTTACTAGTGGGAAATATTGGAAGAAAAACAGATGATGCATTATGACAGCGGAGTACATATGGCTGTAAATGAGGGTGCCTTAACAGTTCTGCTGCCTGTCAACAAAGACATGAAACATTAGAATAAACACTTGCAACAAAGTTTATCAGACAAGACCATAGGCTTAGCTTTACTAACTGTTGGTCTATGTTCTGGCTTCTTCCTTAGCATGCTCTTTATGATCTGTTTCCTGTAACATGCAAATCATCTTTCAATTTTAGCATTCAATGAATTACGAACATTAAGAAAAGAACAGGGAAGTAAAATGCAGCTATAATGCAAGGATAATAATTTAAAGATGTTGCTTACAGTGCGGAAGAATAAACAATTGGCAGTGGAGACATTAAGGATCTATTAATTTTATTGATAAGTCCAGCCATGTCCTGTTTCATTCATAAAATAATCTACTTAAACTATATACATTTTGAAGAATGGAGACTTCTATGCTAGAAATGATATACAATTCTGGCAGATAATTCAAGTTCTTCTTACTGGTGCACGAAATGCCGGCTGATGTGCGACAATTTCAAACATGCAGCAACCTTTATGCACAAAAATATGTCAATCTCACACCAAGTTGGAAATCATATGACTGTGTCAATATGAATCAAGCATCCATGATTCTTACCAAGTGACCATATGTCAGATTTATAACCATAAGGTATATCAACAAGGAGCTCAGGGCACATGTAATTTGGAGTTCCAACAACCTGAAAAGAGGAATCAAGAAGAAATTTGTAAGCAACACTAATCATTGTATAAAGATGGACAACATCACTTACTGGGCATGACACTCAGGAAAGTAATACTTCAGAGTTTCTTGAAAAAGACATAAAAGTGATTAATATATTAAAGATAGATACCGAGGAAGCAAGATCTTCTGTGTTAAGTAGCTTTGCAAGGCCAAAGTCACCTGTATAGTATGTGAAATACATATACTTCTTAGATTACTCAGTACATGGAAGCCACAATGATTTTTTTCAGAGATAATGCTTTCATACCAAGCTGAATGTCATTGTCTCTGGTGAGGAATATGTTGGAACACTGAAATTATAGGAAATTACATTAATAAAACATCATGTCAAGAATTTCTTTGTCAGGACAAAAAATAAGTAATACCTTTAGATCTCTGTGCACTACACGATTGGAGTGCAGGTAGTCCACAGCTAGCAACAGTTGAGTCATCCATTTGCAGACCCTCTGCAGAAGAAAATGGTAATGCAGAGTAAGCACAGAATATTCAGATAGGAATATAATAAGGAGTTGTATATTACATCTTACTAATTACCTCCTCAGGGAAAAATGACCCTCGGGCTTTCTTTAAATTCGCAGCCCTGCTCATCATGAAGTATTTTATGATTCAGTTTCATTTAGAGAGTAGAAGTCACTATTTATAATCCCATTAAGCGTCTATACAAATACTGATATTGAAATGTATGTATATCAGAAAATATATGCACATTTAACAAGACATACAACTCATGAAATCCCCAATCCATCACTTAAGTTTATTCTTTTATAATATCAAATTCTGATAAAGATTACTAATGATGAGATTTGATTTAAAAACATATCTATCAAGCTGAGTATGAAAAGGTTATTATTATAACAATGCAACCTCAATCAACAAGAAGTAGTTTCACCTTTTCAAGATTCTCCATAATGCATCAAGTACAAAACATGCTAAGGTTAATTTTTAGGTCAAGTGGTTCTTATAATATGCCATGGAGCCTTGTCAACCAATTCTAAAATCAATCAATCTGGCACTCTTACCCCTTGTTTGGAATTATACAAAAATGAGAATTCAATTCATATGGAATTGAAATCATGTAAAATTGTTGTTGAATCCAGCTCTAAATGAATTGAATTCTAGCTTTTTTTTTCTTTTTTCTTCCAAACGAAGAGAAATTCCAATACAGAGTTATGTGTAGTTTCAGCACAGGATAGATGTTTTTATCCACACTGCAAGTCCATTCAGCTTTCATGTGAAAGGATGCGTTAGAGTTGTGAAAAGTCTTATATGTTAACAGTTTATAGGTAGATTTCTACTACATAATTCCTATTCTCCATACAAGTTATCTGTTTTTGAAGGTTAAACAAAGGATAGATTAATAATACATAGGAGGGAAGGTGAACTCAATGTCAGTCTTGCAAAGGTGTAAAAGCTTTCATCTGCTAATGCTCTTCAATCGAGGAAAATATGCTCATAACCTTAACTCATGCAAGAAAGGATCAGTGTTACCAACAGATACAACTTACATATCACCTCGTTCACAATAGCCAGTGATAATGCATACACAGTCCCCCTGCAAAACACGAGAATCTCAGAAACATGCATATAAATCATAAACATCAGAATCATCAGACAGATCCAAGGAATTTCAATGTTCAAAGTTCAAACCTAATTTGTCGCCTATATATAAATGTAAAACTGAAAATATATCAGAGATTAGGTATTTACCTTCTCCACCCAAGCATCTTTGTACTCGACAATATATGGATTATTCAGTTTTGCAATCAGGTTCATCTGTAACAGAGGGGAAAAATTGTCCTCTTCATATAAGTAGGTAAAAACTTTCCATTCAAGACCAAATTCAGACAAACTCTTCGGATTGCAGTCTTTGAAATAACTACGAAAATCTTCTCAAACCTAGCTTCAAATCATACTTGAAATGCCACAAATATGGTGTTTACTGTATTTTGTAGGCTTGAAGGGAAAATAATATACAGAACAAATATCCTTTTCTCTGGAAGTGTGGTCAGTATTAGATAAACCAACAACAAGTGGCTCAAGGGTTATTGCTTCTTGAAGTTTCTTTAGTCATTATGTTAGCATGTGCAGAAGGTTTATTGCTTCTGGAAGGTACTATCCAACTTTCTGATTTCCAGTAGGAACGGCTAACAACCAGCAACAGCATTTTAGTAGATCATCAACGAAGA
The DNA here is from genome assembly GCA_020226215.1 of Sindora glabra. Taxonomy (NCBI): domain Eukaryota; kingdom Viridiplantae; phylum Streptophyta; class Magnoliopsida; order Fabales; family Fabaceae; genus Sindora; species Sindora glabra. The sequence continues at coordinate 57,307,182 of CM035233.1, forward strand.
CATGAAGATATTAGGAAAGCAACCAAAAACTGCAATTGGCTTGTCCATGCTACATGACTCAAAATGATAGCAAACAGATTAACTATACTAACAATTTTTGTTGAGAATGCAAATTAAGAATTAAAGAAAATATTAAAAATCAAAAAAAGAAAAAAAAAAAAGAGTACAGAAATATTAGACAGTAACGGGATAATCTAGCTCAAACAAATCGTTTTCCAAACAACTACGGTGGAAACAGGAAAACTGGAGAATATATTCTATCAAATATATAAGGTTGCCACTGAATTTGTGCATCAGCTGTGGGGGTTGATTCCACCAACCTCCTGGTGAGCCGTACGCTTGAATTTCTCAGTTTGTTTGGCCAACCGAATCTTCTTCAGCACATACCTACACAGAAGAAACGATGAAAAAATGAACCATGAATTGAAGCCAAAAGCAGAAACTAGAATGGGTTTCCATTTCAACAATTAAACAGAGATCTCAGAAAAATCAAATTCCCCTTGTTGGATTGCTCATTATCAGCTGAAGAATCGCATCTTCATCCTTTGCCAGCTACAAAAACTACATATAGGACATTGTTCGTAAAGAGATTCACTCACCTTTTTTTCTCGGACTTGTGGAGAACAAGGAAAGTTGAACCGAATCTTCCCCTGCCTATTTGCCCTACTACTTCATAGTCCTCCATCTTGGACTTATTTTCACCATTATCGATCTCCATGGAGCTAACTGACAAACAGTGAAGTGCAGATCCTAATTGCTATGAACCCAATTCAGAAAATACAAAAAGAATCAAATTTTGCAGTAATATCTGCAAATTCCTTCTTCCCTTCTCACCCAAACGGCTGTAATTGAAGGCAATCGCCAGTTCCACAGAGCATTAATTACCCCCGAAGTTAATATGCTCTGAGAATGAGTCCGAAGCCTATTGAATTGATATCTAAAGCAATGAAGACGCTTCACATGCAAGAACTGACAGGAATCAAAACGAATGAGTTACATTCGACCACAATTATGACACCAAACTACCTTCCCCGAAAGAGAGAGAAGGAAGAGCGGAGACTCAACTAAAAGACTACCGAGCAAGAAATTGGAAGGTTGATGACTTACCCAAAAGGTAGAGAGGAAGAGAGAGAAGGTTGGTGGTGTGGGGGAGAAACTAGAAAGGACAAAGTCAAGTAGAGAAATATAGCACATACATATTTTCACATTTTATTGTACTTTTCAGTGATCTATCTATCCATACAAAAATAAAAGTGAGGTGGCGGTAGACTGAGAGCATTGAAGGGTGGCAGCTATGGAAGGCAAGGCTTTGCTTGCATTTACAGATTACAGATTCATTCATGAATCACCCACAACAGGTGATGTTTTTGTTTTTTTAGCAGAAGTTGTGAATTATGATGTCATAGTTTTCTCACCTTAAATTGAAAATCTTCCAAAATTTAGACACAGCGTCATTGTCTCATTCTCTCCCAAAAAGAAAAAGAACAATATATATATATACACTTTATCCTAGATCTCGCACATTTTGTCAGAAGCAATAAGAAAGATACATCTAATTTAAACGTAATTAAGTAATCTCACACTTAATTAAATTAATCTACTTAATTTTATTTATTATTTATATTCAAAATAAACATTGTACAAATTAAGGAATGTTTGAATATATCATTTTTATCACTTAACTAAATAGAATTAAATTGAAAATAATTTTTTATATATATTTTCTCAAAATTTAAAATATTTTCATTAAATAATTAATAAATTATATTTTAATCCCTCCAAAAGAATTCTTCTAATTTTTTCCTTTTAAAAAATATGATGTATAAAAAAAATTATTATGATTAAGGATAATTTAAATTGTCTAAAATTATAATATTTTGTAATGAAATTTTTAAACTATTAACTAGAGTTAGTAGTTAAAATAAAAAATTATTGAAATACTAGAAATTTAGTAGCCGACATATTTGACACTTAAAATTTTGTGTTTATTTTCATAAAATATTTTAATGTTATTAAATACACCCTAAGTTGGAACAACTTGAATAGGATTCTACCAATAAACATATAATGAATCTGATAGAAAATTAACAAAAGGATAGTAAACATTATTCACTGAAACTTCTTTAAAGGGTGCACTTGTATACTCCAAGTCTTATCTTAAATGTTTTTAGGTTGAAATTTTTTTTAACACTAGCGAATATGATACGCCAAGATGAATATGGAATTCATTATTTTAAAAAGATGAAAAATATAATATGTTTATGGGCATTGAAATAAATTTGTATAAATCTACAAATATTGGTATCTACCTTTTTTAACGTGGATATGACTCTAAAATTAAATAATAATTAATATAATATGAGAGTATTCAATGGTGAAATGATTATAACCTTCATTAAAAATAAAAAATATAAAGGAAAAATGAGCCGTGTGCGTCGTGTTGGGGTGCTGTGCCGGCCAACCAGGGGTGCTGGGTCTTTTCTTTGGAGACATGATTGTAGCTCAATCGTCAACATTCTCAAAGAGACGAAATTGTATTCTCCATGTTTTGACGTGTTGATTCCATCAACTTTATATTAAAATTCTTTTACCAGGGGTATTTAATATTATTCTTAAAAATTTTCTTTTAGCATTTTTGGTTTACTTGCCTCTTTTGCTGTCAAAAAATTTTATAAAAAATTAAATTGATACGATTTTTTCTTTTACATAGAGAGACTAAGCCCAAATTAAGGAATAATAAACCTAAGAAGAACTATTCCCATTATATCTTTAAACCCTTCGGAGATAAAATAGGATAAAAAAAGAAGAAATGAGAGAGAAAAAATTTTAAAATTTAAAAAATTATAACCACATATTTTATTTTTAAATTTTCTTTACTTTCTCTTTCTTCTTTAACCAAATAAAAAAAGAGATAAACCTTAAGAACAAGATTAGAACACTTGGCATGAGGACTTGGGAAATGAACGTATTTGATTATCGATCAAGTAGATAGAATGTGTCGAATTTACCGAATAATTAACAACATCATTAATCTCTGTAGTAGTGAGAAATTTTGATAAATCATGATTTCTTCAAAAACTTATGGATAAAATTAATTAAAGCGCTACATAATTCGTAGAACAGCAACGCTTCATGACTATATGGACAGCAGGGGAAGAATCCATTCCACAGTAAAATTTACTACTCCCTTATTACATTATCAACTATAGAGACTCCAACCATTTCGATTTAGAGGATGGGGTAAGTGTGTATAATTAAGTCATTCAAAGGAATGCTTCCGTTGTCTTTTTAAGGAGGCGGGGTATAAACATAATTTCAAATGGAGCATACTCATTATTTTAGTAAAATAAATTGTATTATAAATAATATTTTCCAAGAAATTAGAATAGACTAATCATAACATGGCTGTGCCAGTGGTTCTCAAATTACAGAAATGAGGTGTTAATTTGATCTATTTAGTGATTAACAAGCTCGTCACTCACATTCTGGCGACTGACAACATAATTTCAAGTTAATTTGGTAATTATGGTGTCAAATCAAACTTAATGTGTTTATCCAACCAACCAGCCATGGACCAAGTGGTTAACATGTTCAATGAACGATTGCTTTACACTTTTCATGCATTCAGGTCCCAAAAGATTTTAGTTGTCCTAAATAAGAGCACTAAAGCAATGGAGGGTTGAGCCCACCGAGATACAATTCCCTCGTTAACCAAGAAAATTTTAGTGATTGAGAGCAAGGGCCCATCCTCGTCTATTCTATCATCATTTTCTCTCGACTTTGCATGAAACAAACTAACCGACAATGGAATCACAATCTCCGATGAAAATATTCGGGTGGCGTTTGGTAGGAGATTGAAAATAAGAATAAAAATTTAGTTTTCTCACTAAATACTTGATGAATGTGTATTAAAATTTACTTTAATAACTTAAAACTAAAGTGCTAAATAAAAATAAAAAGCACTTCACTCTATTGTTCACAATCACAATTACTATTGCACCTACTGTATTATTATCTTGTTGTTACAAATATTATTATTGTAATTATCATTATTATTACTATCATTATCACTAACATATTATTATATTATTAATATTATTGTCATTATCATCGGCAATAATTCTATTACTACTATCATTCCCATCATCATCAATATTTCGATCATTATTATTATTATTAATTATTATTATTATCAATATTATTATCAACACCACTTTATCATTATTATCATTGTCATTACCATTATCATTGCCACTTCTCCACATCATTACTACTATTATCATTATCATTATTATTGTTATCATCACTACTACTAATATCATTGCCACTATATTATTATTATCATTTCTTTACATCATTACTATTATTATCACTCTCATTATTATTGTATTATCATTATTACTAATATTTTTGTTGCCAAAATTACCCCTATCACTATTGCCACCATTAACAACACTATCATTTCTGTTTCCACTTTCACTTATACCCTATCTAATAAATAATAAAAATAAAACATATAATATATATAAGTATATTCCTTATGTCATGTGAACCAAATAGTTGAAAAAATTAATAACTTTTCCCCTCCTTCCTCTTATTTAATTTCATTCCCTTTTCGATCTTGCAAATTTAACCAAACAAAATCTCAAATTAAGAGCCTAAACTCTAAAAGAGTTCCTTACGAAGTTATAAAAAGTTACTCCGGGCTGATGATTGAAAGTTGCAACAATCCAAACAATGTACAGGTTAAATATTAATGGACGTCAAGAAACGTATGCAAGAAAAAGAAAAAAAATGCATAAATGTGGCTGATTTTTCATTGAGATCTAATAAAAAATGAAAAATGAAAATTTTGCTCTGCAAACTTCTTTTCAATGCTTTTTGTATTTTTGGTTTTGTCAAAATTGTATATAAATGAAAAGCTTTTTATAGCAGATATTATCAATAGACATAAATCTTATATAAAGTTCATTTAAAATTGTGTATAAATGCAATCCTTTTTCAATGATACAAACTCTGGAATAGACGTGACAATTATAGGACTTGGAAAAGGGATCAGAACAACCTAACCATGCGTAACACAGCACAAGCCAGGCGTTTGCCAAAGAGTACCTGGTAAAGTTGAAGAGCTTCGATCACATAAAGTTACAAACAGAGAGCCACAACCGATATTTGATTACTATTATCACACAGGAACAAACGCAGGGTTTGGCAAGGTAAACTTTATACAGACATCAAAGATCCAGTATCCCAAATTGCTTGCTACTTCCGCTTTGACATTTTTGAGGCCCTTCGGCTCTCCATTTTTCTCTGTGCAGCTTCAAATTCCTCTTCAGTGGGTTCTGGCACATCGCCTCCACCATATTTAGAAGCCAGAGATGAGAACATGGAATCAAATCGGCCTTTCCTGTCATTTTGGCGTTGCGATATGATTGCATATAGATCTGTTCCTGGCTGCTTATTCGACCTGTAGAAGGATTTAAATTGGATTATTTCAAACTACTTGCGTTAAGAACATATGTGAAATCCTGCCATGATAAACTTACTTTGCCCTCTTCCTTAAAGGACTCGTTGGTGGTTTGGTTTCGGATACTTGCTTTGCCCATTTCTGGTAGGCTTTTGTTGCCTTCAGTTCACCTAGAAAAGACAAACAGAACAGAAAAGAAGCATCAACACAAATCGTAGGCAACTCCGGAAGATGCTTAACATTGTATAATGGACCCTGCCATGACTTTCTACAATGATATTAAATTTTAGGGGATTCTATGGTACAGTACTAATACAATAGTACACAATATACCATCAAATATAACAACATATTAAATTGACAATTTTCAAAATATGCCATACAATAACATATGAACAATTAAATTTGATGATATACTAGTTCACTAATAACAAATTTTTTCAGTCTCTCATCATAGAGTAATTTTATTATTAAAAGGAAAAAAAAGATACCTTATTCTCTGAATGATCTGTAATCCTAATTTGAAACTAAAACTTGAGACATCCCAAAAGTGAAACCTAGATCTAGACCAACCGAGTGGTAATAAAACCATAAAGATTTTGCCTATTAATATTCTTACCGGCTGCTATAGATTCATCGAGAATATCCTTGAAACGATGTGAGTCTAGTTTAGGATCTGAACAAAGCATTGAACAGAAAAGCCTACAAGGGGAAACTTCAGATTTCAAGCTGAAGCCTTCGTCAAAAAAACTAGCTCACACTCATCCCGGTGCTCTTACAATCTTACCTGTTCATATTACCCTTGCATTTCTTGTACAGATCAATTAAATCATTCTTCTCAGAATCTGATCCTCTGTAGTTTGCTTCAAACTCCTCAATATCAGCTTCAGTCACCTACAATTCTGTAATATAAATCTCCAAAAGTAGAAATAAATGTATTGCATGGCTTCAGGAAGGAAGCTGTGGTATATTAAGATAAATACCTTTTTGTACATGGTCCTAAAAAAGTTGTGAAGATTCTGAACGGCTTCCCCAGCAAGGTCCTGATTGTTAGAAACGACAAATAAGCTAAATATGTCCAAGACATGTTTCGAGTATCTGAAAAGCTAATTCCATCCCTTCTACACTAATGGAGATATTATATAGAAGATCATTGCCTCTAATAACAAATTGACATTGTACTGTTTTATATTGTATCTACATTCTACGATTGGCCATTATGAGATGAGTTCACCAATTATGTACTTAATCCCACCCACAGCTTTGCTAATTTAACAAAAACACATGTAACATGATACTCACAGCATCTTCAACACAACCAGTCTGATCATAAAGAGCACGTTTTTCTTCATCCCCTAGAATTGAGATAACTTTCTGCAATTGCTGAAATTTCACTTTGGCTTCCTGTATATGAGAAAATACAACCATAAAGACTGGGCAAGTCAATACACAGATTTTATTATAATTAAGTGACCTTAACAATCACCTCATCACCCGGATTCTTATCAGGATGAAGCCGCAATGCCAATTTGTAGTATGCTTTCTTTATTTCCTGCTGAGATGCTGTCCTCTCCACACCAAGAACCTGCAACCAGACAAGCATCGGATCATTGTCCAACTCGTCCTTATTTTCTATGAAATTTGGTGTATAATTAGAAGTAAAAACTTGGGAAAATAATGAAACCAGTACATTTTCTTGAGTTCAATTCCACACGTTTTCTATAAAAATTTCAACTTTGTTCCATAAAATTTGTGATGAATGAATTGACAGTATATACAATCTCACTAAAAGTCCACAGACTCCACATCTTTAGCCGTCTAATTGAAAGATGTCAATCCTTCTTACAGTTTAAGGCAACACTAATAAAGTAGCTAAGCTATACCGGTCCATATTCATTGGACTATAAACCGCGAACCCTTTTCGCTTAAAATAAAGCACAAGCCATAATCGAGTGAAATTCATCTTAAAGTTTGATAAAGCAAATCGATAAAGAGTTAATTCGTAAATGTACTCCAATCAATGAAGAAAAAAGTAACTCATCTATTAACGATACCTCGTAAAGGCTCATTTCTCTTGAGGAGCTTTCCGTGTGATTTTGATGCTCCGCTTCGATTTCTTCTTCATCGGAAACCCTAGTTTTGTTTTTCTTGGCCATTGTCCTGTCCCAAAAGCGAGGTATATTGCGATTTCCTCTGGGGTAAAGGGCAGCTTTGCTAAGCCTAATATGAAGGGTCTGCGGTATATAAATCAATTTTTTCTTTTTTGGGAGATATCATTTCTTCCCGCCATTCGCATAATTTTCCCGCCGTCGTCTTCTATCTGGGGGAAAATTTAACTTGAAATTTAAAAAAAAATGTAACTATCAGTATCAAAGAATGTGGTATGAATTTGAGATAAAAAAAATATTAGGGTTATTGCGAATTTTTAACATTTAATTTACATAAATTCATCCCAATAAAATTATCCTAAATTCATGCCAATAAAGTGTATTGCAGCATTTAGAGGTTTGTCTTTCATTACAAGGGTGGGATTTTTTTTGTTTTAAACAACAAAAGCGGCTCATGTAATAAGTGGAGATGCATAGAAAAGATAAAATTGTCCAGAAAAAAAAATCAAATGTTACTTGAAGTAACTACACCAGATGAAATAACAATCCCTCTCTGCTACTTAAACCCATTGGAATTTAAATGTTTTACGTAGAAGTAATTAATTCATTATAATAAGTTTATAAATTTTATTTAAAATAGTTTATAAATGAATAAATAATGGTGAATTAAAAATAAATATGATTAAAGATGAGTATATGAATGAAAAAAAAAAATTTATGAATCTTTTTTTCCATTTTGCTCTCAAGCTCATTTTCCTTCTTTTATTTCCTCTATATCATCCACTCTTCCATTCTACCCAAAACTTTCCAACATTCATTTTCTCCCACTATCTTAACAAAGAAGGACTAATCCATCTCCCTTAGCTTCTCAAATCTAAACAAGGCAATGTTTTTGGCACCATAATCCTATTAGATTCTCCTCTACTTTCTTTTCTTAGATAATGAATGATGTGAGAATTTCAATAAATTTAGGTGTGAAGATTTTGGTTTTAAAAGGAATTTTGGTGCCCTAACCCTAAATTCTTGTTTATGAATGTTAAGGACAGGCTAATCCTCATTTTCATTACCTAATGCCTCCTTTAACAATTGTAAGTAAACATTTTAATCAATTTTTTATGTACTTGTTACATCCTCTTAAAATAAATTAGAATTTATATTGAGAAGAGGAATAATTTCAATGATCAATAAATTTAGTTAAACTAAAAATTTTGAATATAAATTATGAAATAAAATGAAATTAATAATTTACTAAATATAGGAGTACAAATTTTACGAGAATTGAATAAAAAAATTAAATAAAATCACGATATAAAGTTATGAAATGATGAAAGCAAGTATGTAAATATGAAAAGGATTTAGGATACATTTTCAATATTGCCCTTGAACACTATTTCTCATTTTTAACATTATTCATCGTTTTCCCTCTCATTTCCCCAATTTCATTTAGACCCCTGCTAACTCCATTTCCTCTTTTTTCTTTTCTTCATCTCTTGACCAAATCATGCAAGAAACCATAAGTTTTCCTTTAAATTTTTTAACCAATCGAGGTAAAAACATCAATAATGCAAGAATCTCTCTTCATCTCTTTAGATTTAATGAAAAATGAAAATTATTTTTAGCTTTTAAAGTGAAATGGAATTTTAATCAAGAATTTCTTGAATTTGATATGAAAAGGCTTAGGGAATGTCAATTTCAACCTTTTACTATTCTTCTCTATACCAAGTGAGTAGATAATCTAGTTAAACTCAATAATTTTGTGAAAATATGATAGTATTGTTTAAATATTAGGTTCTATGTGATTTTGTTCTAAAAGTGTTGGATTTGATGATTAGGATGTAATAAATGTTAGACGAGATCGATATGAAATGTTAAAGATATGTATTAATAATGATTATATATGGGTTTAGAAAGTAATAAATATGTTTAAAAGGTAATTAAGGATGGGTGAATAGTGAAAATTTTCACAAAAATTCTAATTTTCATATGTGAATTGAATGTATAATAGATTCCTTATGTCCAAAAGCAAATCTAAGGTTAGTGAACTGATTTTATAATCAAGTACCCTACTTTCCAAAAAATATAATCATGCATGAATCAAGTGCAGAATTAATTCTTCATGTCTAAGAGCAAACATGAAGTAGAAAAACTAATTTTATAATCAATTCTCCTCATTTAGGATTGCAAAATCCATCCTAAATTGCATCTACAATCAATTCACCCTACCATGTTTCATGTTTAAACATTGTAATCAATTGAAATTTGTGTCTTAATGCATATTTAATTGTAATATTAATGGATGAACACATTAATAAGGATACTTAATTCTTTTAATCCTATATATGGCTATTATAACATGAATTATGTTAGGGTTGAGATTATTATACGCTATATAAGATGAAGTGAGACTTATACCTAAACTAAAGTGACACATTATAAATGACATAATTGATCTTGTTTATATAATTATATAATGAAATATGATATGCAAAGAGGTATGAGATATTTAATATTTGAAAATATGAATATCGCTAAAGAAATACATCGATTGAAGTGTTAGTAGGAGTACTTATGATATTGTAGTAATATAATGAATTAAATGTGAGATACTTGATGTGAATAAATTTGTATTATCGTTATACAATGAAATAGGTTATGTGGTCATATATTAAGGCAAGGTATTGTTATGAAACTATGATAACAATATTTTAAGATATGATAAAAGAAAGAAATATGTTATTACCTATAATATGAGAAATGTAATAGAGGAGATGATGTGAACATTAAACGAAAAATTCTTAATAACATACTTCTAGAGGGTATAAGGATGACTTGAGAACTATAAGGCAAATACATGTATTTTGCTATTTACTATTGTATATTGTGTTATAGGTTTGGAACCTAATTACCATTAGTTGTTTCTACGCAACATAATTATATTGATATGGTTACAGTTGAGTCTCCTAAAGCTATTAGAAATGATTGTGATAATGTGGTTACGAATGAGCTCTTTATGGCTATTTGATGTACAATTTGATATTTATGAATACTTTATTATTTAAATTTCATTTTTTTAGGAAGTTAATCCAATAGGTAAGTTATTACTTGATTACTTGTTTAATTAAAATGTTCATTCATTGAACCCCGAACTTGGTCATTTGTGATTTATTTTATGAAGATAGAGGTTGAGTTTCCATCATAACATCCTCTGACCTAAATCACATGAAAGCTCACTATTTGGTTGTATTGTAGCACAAAATATTTACATATAAAGTGTTTTAGGCCTTATTCTATTGGTAGGCTAGGTAAACAAAATGCACAAACTAAATCCCTTTTTGTTGATAATGAATAAAGAAACTTCTTCCTTACTTGTACTTTCCTTTCTTGTCATCTAGATTTGTATTAATTAATAATGAATGCAAAGGTTGAATCAATGTAGACAAGTGCAAATTAGGAAACATATTTCATACCAATCACAATCGAATTAAAGTTGTGATAATATTTTAATGATTTAGACTAATTTAAGTTTTTTTTTATACTTGCAAATTTGAGGATTTTGTGCCATAAGATCAAGTTTAATGAGCATTTCTAACTAGATTTAATGTATATGAGATTTTTTTTTATGTTTTATGGTTATTCAGTGGTTTAATTTTGCGTGATTAATGAGTTTTAGGTAAAATCTCAACAAATGAGCAATGAATTTTTGAAAAAAAAAATTAAAGGTGTTCTTGATGGTAATTGATGTATTTGGTTACCTAGGCATGAAGTTGTCTTTTCTTGATGGTAATTGATCTAATTGATTACTCTAATAGAATGTTCGATATGATTGATTATATAATCAATTATTTAGGTATAAGGTTGTCTTTACTTGACAGTAATCCTATGTAAAAGTGCTAGTGTTATTAATTATGTAATTGATTACTAAGACTTTGGGTTGTCTTTGTTTGTACATAATTAATTATCCTTAATTCTTATTTGTCATTTGCTTCTTTTAAAAATTTTAAAAGCTTTAAGTCATTCTATAATTATAGTACTAATATCTAAATTCTAATTCTAGTACAAAAAAATAAGGGATAATGTAAAATATCCTCTTCAACTTTACAGTGGTTGAATTTTGTCCTTTTTTATTCTAGAAACTTAGAAATGACTCTTTTAAATTATATGAAAGTTGGAATTAATATTAATTGTCAACTTAATTTATCAATCTAGCAAATGACATGATTTTTTAATGAACTTTTTAAACAAGAATTGGAATACTATAATATATTGGTTTTATTTTCATCATTTTATCACATATAGTTTTGCAAATTTTTATTATTTAATTAAAACTCTGTATATCTAATTTAATTCTTATTAATTATATAATATAGAAATTATTTATGAAAAAATAATAATATAAATTAACATACTATAATATTATAATTTTTTTTCAAAGTAATCATTAAAAAATATGAAATTTGATAAAATAATAAATTAAATTAATGATAAGTGTTAATCGTAAATTTTATTTAGTTTAAAAGGATAATTTCTAAATTTTTAAAATAGAAGAGAGCAAAACTCATTCACGGAAATATTTTATATTTTTTTCTTAAAAATAAGTAGAAAAGCGGAGACATGGCAATCTTAAAAGTATACTGCCAATTTCTCTTGGTGCTGCCATTTGTCTCCTTAACAAAGCAACATTAGAAAAACACATGTACTTTTAAAAGGTAGCTTAAATATATTTATGTACTGCTATATGATCATATATTTCCTTCCTTACTTTATTAAAAAAATTATTTGTCATTATATGCTATTTTCATCATATCCATCGATTTAAATTATGCAAATAAGTACTGTGAAAATATACTTATTAAATTTCAAATAATAATAATAATATAAATTTTTTATTTACTATCTTGTGAAATATTTTAAAGTTTATTTGATTTTAAAAAAGTATAGTTTAACAAAAGAAAGGAAATATTTGAACAATAATCAATAAAATTTCAATTAGAAGATCAATATTACAATTTAATTTTTAATAATTAATTAAAATGTAATTTTTTTACTTCTACCTATTTGGTGTGGAAAATATTTTTTGTAAACCCACATCATCATTTTTATGACAACTTTTGTTGGTATTCAAAATTTTTCACATCAATTGACCATGATAGAAATTTGATTCCCCACTTTTCTTTATATATATTTTCTTTTCACCGTTTTCTGATAGCTTTAAACAAAATGTTAAAAAGAAAAAAGAGGTTAAGGGTCAGCTAAGATATAACATGTAAATTTTATGAAATTTTTGAATAAATATAATAATTAATCCTTCATTTAAAATATAATGAGTATTATATTTTTTAAATTATACAATTGACATTGTCAATCCTTTATTGTTTTTGTTATAACCATTTATTTCTCCCATCATTCATTATACTAAGATAAATGGCAAAAAAGTGTAACAAAAAAATTATATATTTGAAATTATTAAGATGAGATTTAACAATTCACTTTAACAATTTTCATTTTTTTTAGTAATAAAAGTAAAAAATAAAAACTAATAATACTAATTATAATTTTTGAGAAATATAATAATTATCACTTTTTTAAATAATGGATGAATTATTGTGCTTATTAAAAAAATTGCTTTGCTAGCTAGAAACTTAACTCATAGTCACATTTAATTAGGAGAAATTCTTAAGCACATCGCATGTAGTACATGATGTTATTTAGAATAATTTTTCAACTATTAAATCACCATTGGATTTTTATCCAAAAATGCAATTATAATTGCAATTGATGCATCTAGCCATTTAAATGAGTAGACTTCTTCATTTTCATAGAATTTATGCTTATCAAATATACCATTTGTAGTAATAGTTGTTATGTTGAATCAAAACTCAAATCATCTAGTATTTTGAAAAAAAATTTAAATTATATCATATACTTAAGAATTTCTCATTAGTTATAGTATAACTTGAGGCCCACCTAGTAAAATACCAATTTAACATTCATACAATTCCTAAATTCATTTCCATAGTTACTCTTCTAAGTTTATAAAAAAAATTATGTTTTTGGTTATTTTTTATGGATTTAAATTTAATTTACTATAACTTTATATTATCACCTATTTGTGCATTGTTATGCCCATAAAAAATTATTAAAATTTCTTATTACTTTTAAAAAATTTTAATTACTATTACTTTCTAATGATATATTTTTCTTATTTATTAATAATATTAAACATCTTATACTAATACTGGATCAAATTTAATCTTATTTTAAATGTATTTATAACTTTTATTAAAATAACTAAAAAAATTGGTATAATTTTGAATAATTGTGTTATAATTTTTTTGTATACTTATCAAATTAAAAATCTAGAAGAATTCCATGAGAAATTCAAATTTTAAAAACTTAAATATTTTCATGATTAGATCATTTATTTTATTATAATAATAAGGATTTTTTAACTTAAAAATAAGTAACTTGGGTTTTATTAATGGAGTTAACTTAGAATTAGTACAAATTACTATTATGAAAATAAAATTAAAATACTATGGAAATAGGAGAAGAGAAAAAAATAGAACAAGAGTAGTTTTCTTTATTTTGAATGTATAGAATCCTTCGTATAACATTTATATTTATACATTCAAAGCACCAATTGATGAATATTACTAATTGATACTTATTACAAATTAATTACAATCAAATATTGGGTAAATCTCACTCATGATAACCAATAGATAAAATAAAAATATTTTATAAATATTCACATAAATAAATATTTATAACAGTCTCCTTAAATGTTCATTTTTTAAAAAATATACCTCATTAAAACTTTTATTAGAAAAAATTTCAATGGAAAAAATTCTTAGTAAAAGAAAAAAAGTATATTATTTTTTTCATAAATAATTTACCTTATTAAAAATTTTGTCAAAAAAATTCAATAAAAAAATCATGATCAAGAACAAAAATTATAGTACGAGCTTAACTATCCTTATTAAGAATATAACTGAAAATTCATAAGTCAATGTCTCTATAAAAATTCAATTAAAGACCACTTGAACAAATTTGCTATCGTAATTAACTATCACGATCCTTTTATACGCATAAGAAAAAGTTACCTTCTTTTTATGCATTATTCTTCCAAATAAGCTTTTGTACAAAGCATTATCTTCATATGAATTTGTTAAAATTTCTCTTTTGAAATTCATAGCATATATTAATAGGCTTAATATAGACATGCCATCATATATAAACAAATATTATTATCAAATTAAACTTTGTGTAAATTAAACATATAGCAATAAGAAGCTAAATGAGGATATGTATTATTAGCAAACTATATTAGTGTATTAACTATACCAAGATATGGTATTTTAGGATCAAGAACTTTTTCATTATTCTCTAGATTTTAAAGTAAATCTTTATTAGTTTCAAGTGATTGAATAATAATTGGGACATTTAATGGACTTCATTTAAGATATTTTTATCTTGATTTATGAATAAATATTTCATTATTTAAATGTTTGATTTATGGGCCAAAGCAAAACTTGGTTTTTCAAGACCTTTGATCTTAAATTCCATTATTTTCAAATACTTAACTATCTTTACAAGTTATACATAAGTTTTGATAATATTCAAATAGTGAAATCACATTTAAATATTTTGATGAAAACATGTCACACCCTTTAAAAAATTTAAAATATTTTATGTGAGAAAAATAAATTATTATAAAGAAATATAAGATAAAATCTTGCAAGGAAAATAATTAATTGTTTAAATGAAAGTTGAATTAAGAATATTGTGTAAAGTAGTTAAGAAAAAAAAAGGAATGAAATAAAGTGTTTAAATGTTAAGTGTGTTTAAGGCTGAAAATTGAATGTAGAGGAAATTTAGGTTACTTTTTCAATTATCTCCTTGGTTACATTTCCCTTTATCTCCCCTAAATTTTTTACCCCTCCCTATTTTTCCCAATCACAACACATATTAAACCTTTATCCTTTTCTCTTCCCCTTTTCTAATTAAGGTAAATCTTCTTTAATCATTCACATTTCTCAATCCATGCAAAGTAAGCCTTCTAAACTTTAATCTTTGCTAAGCTTCTTCTTTATTTTCTTTGGGATTTGGCAGGATTAAGGTATTTTAGCTCAAAAGGGAAATTTGAGCCTAACTTGAATATTTTGATTTTTAGATGACTAGGAGCTATTAACTTATAATTTCATTTATTTGGTATCTCTTTTATACACGGTGAGTAAGCATTCTAGCCAAACTTTAAAGATTTAAATGGCCTTGGTTGATTAGACTTAGATTTTTTCATGTTTTATGATTCTTAAAGAAATAATATGATCAAATTTTTTTTTGTATGGATTTAATGTAAATAATGATATAGATGCAAAACATAATGATTTGTATGTATATTATAACTTATAAGATGAGATCTTAATAAGGTTATCTTAGATGAATAGTATTTTTGTAGGGAAAACTTATAAAAATTAAGTTATAATCAATTATATAATCAATTATGCCTAAAAAATCTACTTTTTAGGCAAGCGATTATGCTCTTAAGGAATTGTTCTTTGAAAACTTGTAGTTGACTACATAATCAATTATAACTTGTAGAATTGTTCTATGAGATTGCATAATCGATTATATGGCAAAGCCCTACCTTTAGGACCTTTATAATCGATTATATCCCTATAAAACTGCTTTCTAGGAATGCATAATTGATTATATAATAGATTAAGCTTGTAAAGTTTTACACATTATGTTATACAAGGGTTCAAGGCATATTAATTATGCTATAATGTTAGGGTTAGTTATTATACATTAAATAATATTGGATAAACAATATATGACTATGCAAAGAGGCATGAAAATGTTGTGATATTTAATATTGAATTATGTTATTACTTATAGAAATTAAGATAGAGGTAAATTGATAATGTTTATGATTTAAAACTCGAATATCATATATGCTTGTGAGGAATAAGAATTACTTAGAAAGACAACAATAAGTTTGTAATGGATAAGAATGGATGAGATTACAAGAAAATTTACTTTTTTTCTTTTTTAATTTGCTTTTGAAATAACCTTGATTTGTTATTCTTGAATTAAATAAATTATGAAGTGTTGCTACCATTATGCATATGAGATGTTATGAATACTAATGATTTGATTGTGAATTTGTATGCAAGTTTAGATATGTGTAAATAAGGGTAAATCCAATTAATAAAGTTTAATTATGTCCTTGTCTTTATGATTTTCTTATTTTATGATTCTTATTCATTAAGCTTTAGACTTACCTTTTAATGTTTTTATGATTGTCTTCATTATGCATATGAGATGTTATGAATACTAATGATTTGATTGTGAATTTGTGTGCGAGTTTAGATATGTGTAAACGAGGGTAAATCCAATTAATAAAGTTTAATTATGTCCTTGTCTTCATGATATTCTTATTTTATGATTCTTATTCATTAAGCTTTAGACTTACGTTTTAATGCTTTAATATTGCAAATTTTCAAATTAAGATGCTTCCACTATTATCACAGTAAGGATAAGTCTTTTAAGAACTCTTTTGGCATGGTTACAAGCAATTGTTAGATATTTTATTTATAGAAAGTGATATTTCTTATAGATGTGTAAAATGGCATGGGTAGGGTAATATGAGCTTAGTCCATATAGACTTACCTATATAAACTCATAAAAAATTCAGAAAAAATTTGTCTAGCCTGCAAGTGCTAACAAATAGTTTACATTATTAATTTTTTTATTATTAAAAGTTATTAAATCACTATATACATATATATATATATATATATATATATATATATATACATACATACATATATATATATATATATGTATATAAGGATTAAAAATCGAATCATAAATATAAGAAAAGAAATATACCTTTAAGGAATATTAGATTAAGTTAAATTAAATTTTTTATAATTTTTAATTAGGAAATTAGATTTTTTTTTATATAATAGAGTTAGTCAAGTAAGGCCAAAAAAATTATAATAGGTCATTGGATATTGAATTAAGAATTAGGTTAAATTAAAAAAATTTCTAAATACTTGAAGAATTATAAAAAATCTTGATGGTAAAAAAAATTGCAAGCAAGCCTATATTGGTGTAAGCTTAATCATATGGGCTTACTCGTATAAGTTTATAAAAAATATGATCTCCAAATAAAGATGTCTAAGCTGCCCTTACGACTGTAGGCTACTCATATTACTCACAAATTTTCTACTCACTTTATGTGTTTAATTTCTTAGGCCTTGGACTATAAGGAAGGGTAATAGGTAGAGACTTTTTAGTCTATTAAGGTTAGTTAGGTTAACTTAAATTTGAATTAGTAGGAAATATAAATAGGCTTAAGTTCTTTATTTTGTGAAACTAATTTGATGAATATGATATTTTCATCTACTAATGTTAACTTTATTGCTAAATTGCCTCTAATGTCTTATACACATATATGTGAATATTGAGTGTGAATGAGTTAGGCTAGTAGAAACTAGTAAAGTAGATTTTATACTTGTTATAAATAGAGTTAGGTCATGACAAAATAGAAGGGATTTTTGTATACTTTCAACAAATATTCCTTAAGATGATTGTATCGCATTTGTCTTGATTATTTTAATTCATACAAAAATCTTTGTCATTAAATTGAATATATTTCTCAAAAATTCAAATTGCATTTTTTAAGCATCTGAGATCTTTTAAAGACTTTCATATAGTATTATTGTCAATTGTCATGTATGAAATAGGGTATGTTAAATCCATTAGACATATATCAAGTTTTAATATCTTAGTAGAAAATTGAACTTATCACTTGCAAATAAATATTTCTCATAGTTAATACTAATTATTATAAAAATATTTGTGTTAGCAATTATATTTTCTCTTTGTAACTTCATTTTTTTTTATTTTCTCAGCATAATTATATATTTATACCTCATTGATTTCATACCTTTGAGATGTTTCATTAGCTTGATACTTTTTGGGTGTTTTTAAACTTTGCAGCTAAATTTTAACTTTGCATTTCTATTTAAATTATGTCTTTTCTCTTTTCTTTTTGGCCACTAATCATATACCATTATTTTATAAATTCAAGATCTTTATTAATTACTAGTTTTCAAATTTTTAAATGCTACATTATACATAAAAATAAATGTTGTTAATAATTATTTCCTTTTTTGATTCCGTCTTTTTCATCAATGATATAATTAATTGAGATTTTTTTATTTTCATAATTTTTAAGCAGTTATACTTTTTCTAGAAATTTATCATTAATTATATCTCAAATCTTTTCAAAAGTATTTAGTCTCTCAAGAAGACTATTTATTTGTTCATTCTTTATTTTAACATTATTTGTATTTGGAACCAATAAGTTTATCATGCATCAAGTATGCATTAAACTCAATTATTATTGATAAATATATTGTCCTACTTGGTCATCAATCTGAATACAAGCATTTATAAATAATATATAATGTTTATTTATTCTTTTTTTATTAGTAATATATTTGACAATTTTGCTATACTTTATATATTAATTATATAATGAGCTTATAGTTCATGTTTAGAGATGTAAAAACAAGTTCAAGCCTATAGGCTTTGTAGATATGAGGCAAGTCAAGCTTAAAAATTTATGTCAGTATTTTTTATAGGTTTAAACACACATGACAACCCACAGGCCATTACTTATATATATAATATATATTTTTTAATTATAATAGGAGTCACTCAATACTTTGAAAACTTAATAAGTTAGCTTAATGCAATTTATAGAAATTGTATGGGCTAATTTGCAAGCTAATGCGAGATAAGTACAAGATGGATATGCCTATTTTTGTAGTTTGTTAAAAATATGGACTTATGAAGGTTAGCTCACGTGGGCCTGACCCATTTAAGCTTGCCTTATATGTTTTGTGCCCTTATTCATATTGCTTTATGTGAGAATTAAGATATTAAATGTTAAATTATTCCTACAGTTGTATATATGTAAAGTTGCATATCTCTTTAAATGATATAAAGAATCTAATTCTCTTAAATGAAATGATAAGTAATAATTTGGAATATTAAAATACTATAGCCGAATCATTTAACATATGAACATACTTCAAGATGTTCAATAACTATTCTAATTGACATATAATAATCAATGAAAACTTTAAATAGAAATTCACCAACATTACCAAAACATATTATCTTAATTACACAATTAAGAAATTGTACTTAAAGCCAATTTGGTTAAGCAAGTAATCTTATAAATATTATGTCACGAATTGACAATAAATACAAATATGGCTATTTTGTTAAAGGATTAAATAAAATTATAAAATATTCAAATAGTTACATAATGAATAAATAGATCAACATATGTCACATCACATTCATTTAAAAAATACTAGAAATTCAATTATAATTTTAGTTAGTAATCACTTTATAATTAAATTACCTTGAAAATAAATAGCATATGAAATCTTATTAGATTAAATAATCTTCTGCTTCTTCAATAAATAATTTTATAAATTTTTAATTATTTTTCACATTATTATTAACTTAAGATAAACCATTCGATTATGCTAAAAAATGACTATATTTTGGTTAGTTAACTTCTAATTCACCTTTCATGCAAATAGTTTTGTATATTTATGATACATATCAAAAGAAAATGACAATAACTTTTTCAATACATTTTCTTATTTAAGACAATCATTATAATATAAAGATATTCAATTTCTTATTGTCTCAATGTAGTATCTAGATCGTATGCCTCTAAAACTTAGAAAAATTCTTTAAGACTTAATTAACAATAACACATCTTTAATAATTATTTGCATTCTTTCTAGTAGAATAACAATAGCCCTTTTGAAAACTTTAACCAATTTTTTACTTCTAATTATTATATTAACAGAATAAATGATGAATTCTTCATTTAGAATATTCAAAAAAATATGTCGTATTTAAATATTTTATATCATAAAAATCACAATTGAAAGCATCATTATCATAAAAAAAAAAATTGCTTCAACATTTTTTTCTTTGGATGTACAACAAACACATAACCAATAAACTTTTATAATATATCATTAACATTTACTTTTAAAATCTTTTAATCCTTATTATATTAATATTTTCTTTATTATTATATATACTTTTTAAACCTTCTAGCCTCTTATTATATAGGTTAACTTTTAGGTTTTTATTTTATTGGCTTTTTTCTTTACATTATTCTTCCATTTTAGGCGGTGAGAAGAAATCTTTAGTTATTTTTATAATTCTTATAACCATAATGATTTTAGTAATTAATTTGGCATTTTTTACATTTATATTTATGACTATGATCTTGTCCATATTTAAACTTTAGTTGTTAATTTATACACTTTAAGAAATATAGTGAAACTAGTTAGATGAGTTTCAATATTTTTCATCAAAAATTTGAAATTTTGTTTAACCATAAGAAAGCAAGAATGAGTAAAGAAATATTTATATGATGATGAAAGAAAGCACAAGCCACATAATGATGCAATTGATAAAGAAAAAGGAAAAAATTAGTAGTTGAATTTTTGTTTCATCAATTTATTTCGTATCTTTTTTCAACTTACGCAAAGATTAAAGGAATCTTTTATTCTAAAATATTCAATTTTTAATATTTCATAAATATAACAATGAAGCAAAATTATTACCTTTAAATAATTTTGCATTGATAAGTTTTCTTGTTAAAATTTAGATGAATGTCTTATAAGATTCATGCTATATGAAATCAACAATTTTAGGATCATTGATTCTATTTCTCTAATTTATGATCTCATAGTTTATGATGTTTCTCCTTTGTTTTGCAATGATAACAAGACCATGAGCAATTAGATCAAGCATAAACACCATCGCTAATATCAAGGTTGAAGGCATCACTAAAAAATCCACCATTTTGCATCTTAGTATGCATGATCACTAGTTTAGCTAAGAACAACACTATTACACTCACTGTAATTTAAAACATTTTTTTTGAAAATAAATAATTACGATAGGCTAGTAAATAAAATTTCTTTTATTGAAAAATAATTTATAAATGACTAAGTAAGAACAACTAGAAGTTAAAAGTGATTAAAGATATGGAGGAGATTTTTAGAAAACATTTTCCAAAATGGCCTTGGGGCTTATTTTCCTTATTTTACCTTAAAATCATCTAAACTTTTCATTTTCATCTTCCACTAAGGTAGAGGTTTAATCATCCCTCTTATATTTTCTCTTTCTTAATCTAAGCATGGTAAAAGCTTCCATACTCTAACTTTTGTAACAACTTTTCTTGTATTTTATCTTTTGATTTGGATGATAGGAGTTTTAGAGCAAATGACGTCTCAATAACCTAACCCTAAATTGTGATTTTTGGATGATTAGGAATTAGTCAATCTTTGTTCCTACCATTTATTTTCTTATCTATAAGCTGTGAATGAATATTCCATCTAAAATTATTTTTTTAAATGATTTGAATTGATTAAGCCAAGTATTTCCCTTATGTTAATTGATTTGAGATAAAATGTCATAGAATCATGTTTGGTATGAATTATATATTGATTCTAGTGAATATGATGCTATTTTAATATTATATCATGGTTAGATTGCATAATTTAACTTCCAAGGTGAGATTTGGGTAGAATTTTCCATAAGTGAATAGTATATTTTCTACAAATATTCATACTTAAATTAATTGGTGAATCAATTCATTAGGTTAGTATGATAAAAATCCTACAATGAATTGATTCATGAATCCATTTATTGCTTATAAAAGCAAAATGAAGGCAATAGAATCAATTGATGAATTGATTCAGTGAAAGTCAAAGAGCACTTATATTAAATTGATTTAGGACTTATAAAAACTCGCAAACATCCTTTAATTGATTCAGCCCTTACAAAACCATACTAGAGTTTCTAAATTGTTTCCTTAATTAATCCACGAGGGGTTAAATTTTATTTTTTTATAATTAAATCAAGTATTATGGAATAGTTATAGTATATTTATATATGTATATGCACTAAAGAGATGGTGATTGAGTTGTGATTCCATTTTGATTATATTGGTAACCATAACCTTACAATTTATCCAAATTTTGAATGTGATTGTGGCTATATACATTAAGATTTGTGATAGAGGAGAATTACTGTATATGATTTACATACTGGATCTGAATTTTCACTTGTGAAGGATAGGGATAATTTGGAAGGATAAGAATAAGCTCGTGAGGGATAAAATTGGATGAGAGTTACAAAAGAATTTATATGCTTTCTTTTTTTAAAGTATTTACTAATTTATAATATTATGCCTAATCCAAGAATTAAATAGTGGAATTAATAGTGATCTGTGGATATTGTGTGCGTTTATTATTTCTTTTTTGATGAATTATGTGAAATGTGAGATAGATTCAAAAGAGAGAAATCCAATTTGTAAGGCTTAACTTTTTATGTTTTATTTAACTTTTTTGGAATGTTTGCTTATAAAATCCCGAACTTACTCCTCTGCATTTTCTTCAACAAATTCATAGCTTAATACACCACTACTATAACAAGAATAGACTTCTTGGGTTTCCATAAGCTAGTGAAGGCAATATATGAATATTTTGATTGTAAATAGATATGTACCTTTAAATCATTTTTTAATGGGCCTTAGTTGTAAAGATTTAAGTACCGGGTAGATAATGTCAATCGTAGGTATTATTTGATGAGAGAGTTAGCTAGATCAACTCATTATTAAGTGAGCAATAGAAATTATAAGCAAGTTTTACTCTTTTTTGTGTAAAATCAATTCCAATTAAATGTTAAGATTTTATGATATAGATGTTGGCACATTAATAGTAGCCTTATCCCATCTTGGGTGCTTAGATGATATTTTAGGATGAATAGATTGGTGAAAATTGATAGATTGAGTTTCACGTTTGTCATAACTCAAGAAAGGTTGTAACAAATACCTTTATATTGAACATGATCCATAATTAAATTTAAATAGAAAATTGATGAGGGTACTATACATAATTATTATAAAACAGACCCAAATATATTTACACGATTCTTTTTCATGCCAACTATAGGATTGTAGTTTGGTTAAACAAAAGAATGTTGACAATTTTCTTCAATGCGTTGAATGGATATAAATAGAGCCGGATTCAACAAATCAATAGGTGAAGTATCAGTAACCTGATAGAATTAGCTATATTAAGATAAAAAAAAAATGGTTTGGATGAAATAAAGGCATACAATATTACAAATAAAAAGTGATAATAATAATTGGAAAAAGAGTTTGAAGCTGAAAGGAAGATATGCACTCAATTATAAAACAGCAAAGGCTATAAACAAAATGGAGTGCATATTATTCTTATACAATGGCTTATCCAAGACCAACAAACAATGTAAAATGCATCACCGACTTCATTAAATCAAACATTCTAAGCCATAAACTAATTAAAAATTATCAAATAAAACAACATTAAATCCAACTCTTATAACTCTAAAATTGTTAAATAAAATTTGAGAATAGGCTGCAAGTAAGGAATATATAAATTTACAAAATAGAAGAATGATAATTTCTTTTAAATCCAAAAATTCAATTTGGAAAAACACATTGTTAAAGTATTATGATAATACAATCAAAATGTTTTGGAAATAGAAAAAACAGAATATAATAAGATGATTTTCTCTTATTTTTGAATATATAAAATCATTTATATAACATATATTTGTAGACCAAAACATTAATCAATATTTACCGTTAATTGATTATAATAAGGGATTGAGTAAATTTTAATTATAATAACTTATATATAAATTAAAGTTATCTTATGAATATTTATATAAAAAATATTTATAATAATTACAAATTTATAACCTTATACAAAAAAAAATTAGGAGATTTCAGGAGATAATTTTTATGATTCGATAAAAACTGGATTATCGAATGCACAGTAAAAGTAAAAGGTAATCAAAGAATAAAAAGAAGTATGGCGGCAAAATAGCAATTAGTGGGTAATCCATGGGCGGTTTGGAAGCGAGTGCCGACTCTGGGAAAGCGTAAGTTGGCAGATAAAAGTTGAAAACAGACAGGCAGATGCGCGCATCATTCTAAGCCTCTTCTCTGTTTCTCCCTAACCTCTGTAGCTTCCTTCCTTTACTTCGAATTATTATCTGGGACTGTTTCCTCATCGATTAAGGTACAGACCATCTCTATCTATTATGCCCCTTTCCCCCATTTCGATTCAATTCATATATTAAATCTTCCTTTTTCTCATCATATGAGTTGGTAATTACTTGATCAATAGAGCGCAACCAACCCCATAGGTGGGAGCTTTATTTTTCTTTTTCCTTTTCCTTTTCCTTTTCATGGGGATATTAGTTTATGCTATTGGGATATATGTTGCCTTTTTTTCGATTTTTTTTAAATGTTTGTGTTGTGGGGTTGATTGGGTTCAATATTTGTAGTGGTTGAGGGGAGGTCCGAGTTGGATTTTTTCCGCACTGTATGATACCAGGTGAAATTCCGATTTTTGTTGAAATTAGAACTATAATACAGAAGCTTACTTTTTAACTATATGGTTTTCGTTTTTGTTTGCATGTTTTTTTTTTTTTTTGGGGGGGGTGGGACCTTGTTTAGGTTTCGTTTGATGTATTTGCTATAATTCAGTCTGTGTGTGCCCAATGTTTATCTGGAGGGCTCTTGGTCTAATTCAATCATCACTTGTTTCATTGGACATATCTTTTTTTTCTTTTAATGAGAAAGATGATTCTTCCGATTGGAAGATGGATGAAGAGTATTGAACCAAAAAGGAAGTCACCCAAGGGCCAAGTGACCCAACTCCTTTTTCTATCATCTCTTACATTGATATACCTTCACATTAATGACTGATTTTAATGTCTGCTTAGTATCTAGTTGCTTATTTCTTAGCATTTTTCATTTAAATCGTCAATTTTGCAAACATATAGGCACGAAGTTTGTAGTTATCAATCCTAAGGAAGTGAGTTTATGAGTATGCGGAGATTGTGAACTGGTTTTCTTGCAGGTAGTTGTAACACAATGGAGACTCATGATGAGACAGGATGCCAGGCCCCAGATCGTCCCATTCTTTGCATTAATAATTGTGGTTTCTTTGGGAGGGCTGCTACCATGAATATGTGCTCCAAGTGTTACAAGGACATGCTGTTGAAGCAGGAGCACGCCAAACTTGCGGCATCATCAGTTGAAAACATTGTGAATGGCAGCTCTAGCAGCAAAGCAGAGGTTGTTACTGCAGCTGCTACCAACATACAAGTTAGAACTGTGGAAGTCAAGCCAGCCACAGAGATCTTTGGCAGTTCATCCACCGGTGAGGGTATGGAGACGGAAGCAAAGACAGGTCCGAGGAGGTGTGCCACTTGCCAGAAGCGTGTTTCTTTAACTGGTTTCACCTGCAAGTGTGGGAACATATTCTGCGGGACGCATCGCTATGCTGACAAACACGATTGTCCATATGATTACAGGACTGCTGGTCAGGATGCTATAGCCAAAGCCAATCCTGTAATTAAGGCAAACAAGCTTGACAAAATCTAGGCAGTCACTGAACTGAAGGTCTCATATTTGTTGGCTGGCTGGCTTGTTTGGTGTCCTTGAGTAGTTGCGTTAATGGTGAATGTCATGATCGCTAGGACATCTTTAGGGAAACCTATATTCCTTATTGATCGGTGAGGATTCAGTTGTTAGCAACAGTGTGAAGTGTTTGTGCTGGTTTGATGAACTCCTTTTGGCTTATTTTGTAATTTGATTTGCTGGTTGGTCTTCCCTTGGTGAATGGAATGATATTTCCTGCTTAATAATGTATATGGATTTGCTCTTGACATTGTTTTTCTATGATTCCTATAAAGCCTTTAAAAGTTTTTTATGCACACAGCAAAATATGCTTAACTTCTCGTTCAAAATTAAGAAAATTAGAATTCAATTAATTTAGAATTGAATTCATGAATAATTTTACATATGAATTGAATTCTTCTTTTTTATGGTTTCAAAAGAGTGGTAGTAGTTTGATTACCCTCTTTCTCAATCAAGCATGGAATTGGTTCTCTATACTTGTTATTGGCTAACTATTAACTATGAACCTGATATGAAAACAGGGCTGTCAAGGCTAGCTCTAAAGTCTTTGTTGAGAAATTCTATAGTATATGTTTCTAGTCATGATCAATAAATGAAAAATAATTATAAATGTTTATAATTTTTAATATTTTGAAAATTGAAATATTAGATATAAATGAAAAATAATTATAAATATTTATAATTCTTAATATTTTGAAAATTGAAATATTAGATTTTTAATGTGTATAAATTTCACAAAATTAACAATTGTTTTTTATTTATTGTTTATAATTGAACATGGAACATAAATATACAATAATTTCTCGTCTCTGTGATGTAGTTCACCAACCATCAAAACTCAAAAGACAACTGATATGCAGTTAATATCCAGTGAATAAAAGCCAGACTCAAGTCAATTTTCGTTTTGTAGTGAAAAATTTTCTGGAATAATGGGTGGGTTTTCTACAGTACTCTGCCTAACACGATATAACTTGCGGGATTCGTTTTAGTTCATTGCTTGACAGATAAATGAAATTAGATACGGTATTAGATTAGAGTTTCTCTGTATCCTTTCATTTTGCTGAATTCAGTTGCTTCTTTGACTAAGCTTCTGCTAGAAAATACAGTGTGCTAGAAAGGTCTTATTTTCCTTTCTTAAACGAGTCCAAAAGAGAGGCATAAATTTATCAACATATGCTGCAAAATAAAGCTAGAGACCAAAAGTTCACCTTCAAAACTTGAGAAATACAATGAATGACCTCCTTTTTCCTTTTTTTCCCCCTCCCTTCTGCTAATAGCTAGCGTTGAATTTAGGATGCAACAGAAGACAAAGCTTTTAAGGGACACCAAAAGCCTCTTGATATGAATAACCTTTTTCATGATAAATATGAATTGCTTTACCCTATAATATTTTATAATGGCATCTTCTAATATTATTGATAGGGCATAGGAGCGCTGCCCGGCAATTTTGCATAGTTGCTGCCAGACAGGAATTGGGTGCCCTTAAAATCAGTTCATCATGTTTGAAGAGTAAAATATGACAAACGAAAGTAGGTTTGGTTGGTTCAGTGCAGAGTATGTGTGTAGTAAGAAAGCAACAGAACAGTTTAACTTCTGCTTTGGTGAGTTACAGGCAGGCAAACAGACCAAACACAATCAGCAGAGTCTGCAACAGAAAACAAATAAAAATATATAAATTTCACTCTCTTGACCTTGTGACGTGGGTCAGAAGCAAGCAAAGTAAGCATCATTGAAGGGTTACTTCAAATTATCGAGTTTTGACCCATAAATATCAATTGTTGTCAGCAAGACGTGATTTTAGTTATAGAAATGGTTACTCTCCATTTCAATTCTGTGTTCCCTTAAAAAGGGGAACTTGCTAGAGAGCTCTAGTCCCTTCCTTACAGATAAGGGACACAAAGTTACCAATATAAACTTGTTTCAACCCTAAGATTGCCTATATTTGTTGTCTTTGTATCTAATTCAATAAGATAATGCTACTCCTATATCTAATATGCACTCCCTCTTATAATATGTGAAACCTACAATGGCATAAACTCCACCTTCTGTGAGAGAAAGTTAGCCAATTAGATGTGTGAATAGCATTATTTTTTCAATTTCATATATTATTTGGCTAAAAAAAACTGGGGAGGGGGGGATCAGGCTTTATATTTCATTTCTGTCATCTTGTGTATCAGAATATGACTGTGTTAATGACAGCCGGGCAACACCAACTGTTATCAAGTACTCGGTTATTGAAGCACATCTTCTAGGGGAAAGTTATGGGAAGGAGGGTCAATTTGAGAACTGTGACTGCAGTTCATTATGTTCCCTTACGTCACCAAAGTAGGTTAATACATTTTATTACTAGTGGCTTCACTTCAACTGTGCTACTGCTATTGGTATATGCTTTTCTTTAATCATCTTAATTCATGATTTCTCCCCCTATTTCTTTTACATATATATTCATGTTTTCCGTTGACTAAAAACCACAGATAGTGGTAAAACTCAAAGGATTCAAATAGACCAGATTTTGCGAAGGAGGCCATATCTAGTATTCATCCTTCTCTGACTTGTGTATTCTTTGTGTTTGTTAGCACCTCCATTAGGTATGGATGTTGGAGATGAAGGCATCTTATCAATGATGGAAGTAAGAGGGCAATACAGTTTGTCCAACTCTTCATCATTTGTATATCCTTTCCACTGAACAACCGAGACATTCCTTGCTGAGCGAGCTTTTCCTTCTGCTTCAGCTTTCTCTGCTACGTTAGCAAAGGATGGAGGAGGTGTATATGCAACTGGAGCGGCTGCATATGGGAAGCTTCTGCCAGATTCTGCTGACAATCTTCGCTCCACAATAAAGGGCAAGCCCAGTGCACGAGGCTACCACCTAGTGGGGTCTGGAAAGGGTAGATGTACGCAGCCTTACCCCCGTAATTGGAGAGGCTGTTTCCAGGATTTGAACCTGTTTTCTTCAAGTCACAAGGAAGCAACTTTATCATTGTGTCAAGGCTCACCTTCATAAATAAAAATTTTGTTAAGCATGTTGCTCATTTTGAGGGTGGAAAAAATTTGATGTGCTCGTCAGCAGAAAGATTGGATATGTTAGACTTTTGAGATTTTCCTTTGATATTCAAATCAGCTCATATGTTTTTGTTAAGCTAGTTATTCTTAGTTTTAGCTGCTGAATGTATTT
This sequence comes from Sindora glabra, assembly GCA_020226215.1. Classification (NCBI taxonomy): domain Eukaryota; kingdom Viridiplantae; phylum Streptophyta; class Magnoliopsida; order Fabales; family Fabaceae; genus Sindora; species Sindora glabra. Next base: position 57,336,533 of record CM035233.1, read on the forward strand.
TTTAATATGACTGAATACTATGGTTCTGATTGTAGTACATTTTAGGTGAAAAAGTCGTTCAAATAGCCATGCTTAAGTATGAGTTCAAGTATGGGCTAATGTCTATCGTGGTACTAGTTTTTCTGCATGTATATAAGGTAGAAATATGAATGAAAAAGTGGCTTTTGCTGCTACCCTTCCTTCCCTGCGTTTTTACTCTAGTTTTTCTTCATGTTCTCTGTGTTTTTCTGGTTTAATAACATGGTATCAAGAGCATAAGTGATCTTGAAGGGCTGTGTGTTTGAGAAAAAATCAGCAAGGCTTCTCCTCCATAAAACCTTGAAAAATAGAGTGTTTGTTCATGGCTTCCAGCAGCTACTCTCCTCCTACACCTCCAGAGTTCACAGGCAAGAACTATGTGATTTGGGCTGGAAAAATGAAGAACTATCTCAGAGCTTATGATCTTTGGGAAGTGGTGGAAACTGGCAGGGAAGCAGATCTTTTGCCAGCAAATCCTACTCTTGCTCAAATCAAATATCATAGTGAAGAAAGTGCAAAGAAGTATAAAGCTTTATTTGCCATTCAATCCTGTGTTCAAGATGAAATTTATACAAGAATCATGAACTGTGAGTCTCCAAAAGAAGTTTGGAACATCTTAAAGGAAGAGTTTCAAGGAAATGAGAGAACCAAGCAAATGCAAGTGTTGAATCTAAGGAGGGAGTTTGAGGTTCTGAAGATGAAAGATTCTGAAACTGTTAAAGAATACACTGACAAGCTGATGAGAGTTGTAAATCAAATTAGGATGCTTGGTGAGGAGTTGCCGGAGAGGAGATTAGTGGAAAAGGTGCTGGTTAGTGTTCCCGAGAAGTTTGAAGCCATGATCTCTTCTCTTGAAGACTCCAAAGACTTATCTAAGCTGACTTTGACGGAACTTGTGAATGCTCTTCAAGCTCAAGAGCAAAGAAGAGCAATAAGAATGGAGGAGACAGCAGCTGAGGAAGTTTTTCATGTCAAGGCACAAGAAAAGAAGCCAAACAATGGAGGGAAGAAGCAATCTGGAGATAAAAAAGGGAAAGAGAAGAAAGATGGTGAAAGCAACAAAGGTAGAAGTAAAAAGGGCAATTATCCTCCATGCCCTCATTGCAAGAAGAGAAGCCATACAGAAAATTCCTGTTGGTGGAGACCAAATGTGAAGTGTAGAAGTTGTAATAAGCTTGGACATGTTGAAAAGGTTTGCAAGAGTAAAGGAAACCAACAGGGGCAGCAAGCTCATGTTGCTGATGATCAAGAAGAAGTTGAAGAAAAGTTATTTGCAGCAACATGCTATGCTGCAAATAATGATAAAGGAACTTGGTTAGTAGATAGTGGCTGCACAAATCACATGTGTTTTGATTCAGCCATTCTAAAAAATCTTGATCTGTCTTATTACTCCAAAGTCAAGATTGGAAATGGAGATTATCTGGACATCAAGGGGAAAGGTGTAGCAGGTATGGAAACACCTTCAGGTACCAAGTTTATCGCAGATGTACTTTATGTACCAAGTATTGATCAAAATTTGCTGAGTGTTCCTCAAATGCTTGAAAAAAATTATGTTCTACATTTTCAAAACAACTCATGCATAATATTTGATCCTTTTAGGAATGAATTAATGACTGTCAAAACGAAAGATAGAAGTTTTCCAATCAATTGGAAGCAAACTGATATGCATGCTTATCCAAGCATCATTGCTGATTCTGTCTTATGGCATAAAAGACCTAGCCATGCTAGTTTTTCTAATCTAAAACACTTGTGTGAGGAGGAATTAGTTCATGATCTGCCAGCTGCAAAAGAAAATGTTGATGTGTGTGAAGTGTGTCAAATGGGGAAGCAAACAAAACTACCATTTGAAGAAGGTGCTTGGAGAGCTTCAGAAAAATTTCAACTCATACATTCTGATATTTGTGGGCCAATGAGTACATTTTCTTTGAGTGGTAGTAGATTCTTCTTATTATTTATTGATGATTTTTCCAGAATGTGTTGGGTAAGGTTCTTGAAGTATAAATCTGAAGTGCTAACTGAATTTCAAAAATTTAAAGCTATGATTGAGAAACAATTTGACTGTCAGATTAAGATTCTAAGATCTGACAATGGGATTGAATATGTTTCAAAGGAATTCAACAACTTCTTAGAGGAGCAGGGCATACAACATCAATTGACTATTCCTTACACTCCTCAGCAAAATGGAGTGAGTGAAAGGAAAAACAGATCTGTGATGGAAATGGCTAGATGCTTGCTGTTTGAAAAAGGTATTCCTAAACAATTTTGGGCTGAAGCAGTAAACACTGCTATGTACTTGCTAAATTTGCTGCCAACTAAAGCTCTAAAGGGAAAAACTCCTTCTGAGGCTTGGTTTGGAGTTAAACCTTCAGTGAATCATTTTCGAGTGTTTGGTAGCTTACGCTACACTCTCATTCCAAAGCAGAAAAGGGGAAAACTAGATCAAAAATCTGAGAAAGGCATTTTCTTAAGTTATGGCAGCAGTACAAAAGGCTATAGAATCTATAGTTTGAAGTCAAAATCTATTGTTGTGAGCAGAAATGTGAAGTTTGATGAAGTAGCCAAGTGGAATTGGGAAAGAAATGAAGTTGAAAATTCTGAAAAATTAGTTTCTTGTGATGGCTTGGCTCATGATCAAGCTGAAAATGAAGAAAATTCTGTTAGTTATGATGACTTCCCAATAAAAGGAACTAGACCTCTTGCTGAAGTTTATGAGAGATGCAACATAGCCTTTCTTGAACCCACTAGTTTTGTAGAAGCAATAAGACGGGGATTAGTTAGCTGCAATGAAGGAGGAGTTAGCTATGATAGAAAAAAATGGCACTTGGAAACTTGTGGATAAGCCTCAAAACCATAAAATTCTTGGTGTCAAGTGGGTTTATAGAACCAAACTGAATCCAAATGGTTCTAGAAATAAACTTAAAGCTAGATTGGTGGTCAAAGGTTATCTACAACAGTAAGGTGTGGATTTCTCTGATACATTTGCTCCAGTTGCAAGACATGACACTATAAGACTCCTTGTTGCTCTTGCAGCCAAATCGAGCTGGAAAATTTATCATCTAGATGTGAAGTCAGCCTTTCTAAATGGGCTGCTAGAAGAAGAAATATTTGTTGAACAACCTGAAGGGTTTTATGTTTCAGGAAGTGAAGAGAAAGTTTATATGCTCCACAAAGCTCTTTATGGCCTAAAACAAGCACCAAGGGCCTGGTATAGCAGAATTGATGCACACTTGCTGCATCAAGGCTTTGTTAGGAGTGAAAATGAAGCTACCCTCTATGTGAAGAAGTCTGAAGCTCAAACAAAACTTCTTGTTTCACTATATGTGGATGATATCTTGGTTACACGAGGAGATACTAAACTTATCAAGCAATTCAAGTTAAACATGGAAAAAGAATTTGAAATGTCCAATTTAGGAGAGATGAAGTATTTTCTTGGAATGGAGATTTACCAATGCTCTAAAGGTATTTTCATTTCTCAAGAAAAATATGCCAAAGAGATTTTGAAGAAGTTTCAAATGGAAAGATCAAAACAAGTCTCTACTCCATTGGTAGTGAACCAAAAACTTTCCAAAGATGATGATAAGATTAGAGCTGATGCTTTTGTTTACAGAAGTATGATTAGGAGCTTGTTATACTTATCAGCCACTAGACTTGATTTAATGTTTGTAGCAAGTCTACTTTCACGGTTCATGCATTCTCTAAGTCAAACTCATCTTGGTGCTGCCAAGAGAGTTCTTAGATACATTAGGGGAACATATGAGTATGGCTTGTGGTATTTAAAAGCTGAAAGTGATGAATTAAAAGGCTATGCAGATAGTGATTGGGCTGGAAGTGTTGATGATTCTAAAAGTACTTCTGGTTATTGTTTCTCCTTTGGGAGTGGTGTTTTCTCTTGGCACTCTAAGAAGCAGGAAGTGGTTGCTCAATCATCTGCTGAAGCAGAGTATATTTCTGCTGCTGGTGCTGCAAATCAAACCATTTGGCTTAAGAAAATCCTAGCAGATTTGGGGTATTTGCAAGAAAAATCTACTGTCATTTGGGTTGATAACAAGTCAGCCATGCTATTACAAAGAATCCAGTGCAACATGGAGGAACCAAACACATAAATGTGAAGTTTCATGCAATTCGTGAGGCTGAGAAAAATGAAGAAATCAAGTTAATGCATTGCTGTTTTGAAAATCAGATTGCAGATATAATGACTAAGGCTCTTCCTAAAGCACAATTTGAATTCCTAAGAGCAAAGCTTGGAGTTTCAAAGAAAAACCTCAAGGAGGAGTGTTAGACTTTTGAAATTTTCCTTTGATATTCAAATCAGCTCATATGTTTTTGTTAAGCTAATTATTCTTAGTTTTAGCTGCTGAATGTATTTTTTAATTTAGCTAAATACTATAGTTCTGATTGTAGTACATTTTAGGTGAAAAAGTTGTTCAAATAGCCATGGGTTCAAGTATGGGCTAATGTCTATCATTGTACTAGTTTTTCTATATGTATATAAGGTAGAAATATGAATGAAAAAGTGGCTTTTGCTGCTACCCTTCCTTCCCTGCGTTTTTACTCTGGTTTTTCTTCATGTTCTCTGTGTTTTTCTGGTTTAATAACAGGATGCTATGATAAGTGATGGTTGGCATAGTTATTGGGATGCACTTGGTTTAATTCATTGTACATTTGACAAAATTTAATTAACTGGCCTCACCTAAATAGATTCTGTCAAATGCTGTGAGTGAAACTAAGTGAATTAAAATGAGCATTATTTAATTCATTATTCTAGTAATATGCAATGAACATTATATGCTAGGTGTTGATAAATTTTAATTTAAAAAGTTCAAAGATTTATTTCTTTCTTTTCTTAATAATTCAAACTTTCCTATTCAAGTCTGATATGTATTAAATCATGTTAAAATATGAGCAGGAAGTTAAAAGGATTCCAACCACTAAAAGATGTATGAGCACGTGATCATAGGAATAAGAACCTCATTCCTTGGGCAGTGTTAAAATCACAGCCATTTCAGAGGGATAACAACCATTCAATTCCTAAAAATTTCTCACATGATGTCTGATAATTTCTGGAGAACAGCTCTCAAGAAAAACAAACACAATGCAGTCTTATAGACCTCATGAATAGCCCTTTTTTTTTTTTTTCAGAACATGGCTCATACATGAAAAAGACACGAATCATGCCTCAGCATTTAGTGCCTCCAGCACAGCTCCTGGAACAGCATCTGGACAGATCTCCTCTGGAGTGAAGTTGTGCAGAATATCCATTTTTCCAAAGGAAGACTGATGTTTGGACGCACCTGCACAAACATACAAAAGGAAATTTTGTTAGGAAGTAGCATAACAACCAAACAGAGAAGGCCAAAGCAAATCCTTGAAATGAAAATTGTATTTTTAATCATTGACGAACCCTCGCGTCTGACTTGTCTATCGATAAGCATGTCTTTAGGAAGTATCAAAAGGTCACTCAAGTCATTAAGGAGAACAAAAGATTTCGACTCATGATCCCCACTCTGCCTGTCATCATCCTCACTGTTGCTCTATTGTTCTTCAGCATCAATGCCACACGTCAGTTAGCCATCTAAACTAACCGCCACCCCGCGTGAAGGTGCACCTTTTTAGGGGGGGCGGAGGAAGCAAAATCTATATAGATAATTGACCATACCAACCAGGTTAAATAAACCCCCGAATTTTGTTCATTGGTAATACCACGTTCTTAATTTTACACGACTCACAAAGCAAGAAGGTAGAAAAATCCATCATATGGGATTGCAGATGGCACAAACTTGAGCAGATAAAAATCATGCCTTGTCTTTAAGGTGAGTTAACTAAGTGGCTAACTATTGTGGAATTATTTTACAGAAACAAGAAATGTAGTGCAAATAAAGAATTTTTAAGCTGTGTGCACTGGACCGAAGTTCAAATCTTCAGCCTGAATTGGTTGAACCTTTGAATCCACAATAGGATCTGATACAAGATCAGTTGGAATCTCATGGGCCCAGTCCCGCATCTGACCATTCCTTGAAGCTCTTCTCTTATCAATTTCTTTCATGCTATCAAATCACTTTCTATCAAATGAAATAAGCTGTGAGAAGGAAAATTGGGAGCTTTAAGGTAGTTCTCAATTTCCTGTGAAGTGTTATTAATTGTACCCATTTCTCAGGAAAATTCTTGTGGTTGTCTCTCCAGATATAGGAAAATAACTATGGTCTCCCAGCATTTGCATATGTCCATCCCAGTAAGACAATTGTTAAACATTGTAACACAAATAATGAAACGACTATTTCTTGAACAGAGTCCGGTTATAGTTCACTATGCATTTCGCAGATACTAGCAACTTGCATAATATCTGCTTTCATGGAATAAAATGAAACCAATATATTCCAGGGAACCATGTCCTTTTTGTCTGTTTCACTGAAAATAGTTTCCACTTCTTCAGTATTCCCCACATTAGCATACATGCCCAAAACTGCATTTTGCACCGACCAATCCATTAGCAATCCACTTTTTACAGCATACCCATGGACTCAGCTCCCTCAATTGAAGTTCTTGAAGCAAAAAATGCCTGCAACACGACAATTAGAGTGACTGAATTCGGTTCCAATTCCATCCTCATTCTGTTCAACAAATCAGTTGCCGTGGTAAAATGTGTCTCAGAAGTATATCCAGAATCTGGGCGACATATATCAAACAAGTTACGGGGCAAAAACCTAGACACCCCCATTTGACATAAACATCAATTATGCCATTAGAAAAATATATGTCCAGATCCAGACCCATTTGGATCGCAAGACAATGGTTCATTTTTCCATTTACATCACTCCTGCTGGATGATAAGGCTCGGTTTATTATTGGAAGAGTAAGAGCATCGTGGTCAACGCCCACTTCTCTCATCATTTTGTACAACAACAAAGCTGAATGAAACAGCCCCGAATCAACAAGAAACTTTATGATTAAATTCCACAACATTGTACTGTGCTCGACTTCTAACGTTTTGAATACCCCAAGAGCACTGTCAAGGTCATTAAACGGAGCAAACGAGGTCATGAACTCTGAAGCAATGGACTTAGACTCCAGTGCATTTGAGACAATTGGAGAGGCATGAATTTCCTTAACAGCTGGAAGGTCCTTCCACGAACGTAGCGGCGACCAAGAAGAGTGAGAGGGAGGAGCAGAGGCAAGGTAATGTTGGAGTTACAGGTCATGGGCTTCATGTAGAAGAATAGGAAGTGCGGACTCTGCGGAGGTAAGAGGATAAGAATGGCAATACTTAAGGAGTAATCTGTTCACTGCACTCTATCCACAACGGAAGTCGACAAATATTAGGTTTGATACCTAGAAGTTCTAACCGGCGCCAAAGCCAGTGATTTGGCATTGAATTGCCCCACATCTTTAATGTCATCTATGAAAGGAGTGCTTTTACATGGATGCATGCGTATTCCTAAGTCAGGATGATGGAGTTCCGTAAGACCAGCGCAACTAGTGAAAAGCGTCGGCCGGCGAGCTGCTGGGCTCCATTTAGGATTTTTAGGGTCTATTGCCCAGTGATATTCTCTGGGCCTCAACTTCCAAGGCCTGTGTTTTCATCTGTACAGTTGAGGTTGCTTCCCAGCCAATTCCTGGCAGTTCATGCCTGGGTTGAGTAGCACACGGTTGCCTGACAGACCTGACCTTTTCATTTTACTTGGCCCTCAATGATTAGCCTAGACACCCAAGATTTCAACATTGCACAACATTATCACGGCACAATCTCACAAATAAATGAAACCATTGTAAGTTTTCAGCAACAACAGCTGCTACGAAGCACAACTTCTTGGGAAAAGCTATACGAAAGAGGGTCAATCTGAGAACAGAGGCTGCAGTTCGTTATTGTTCCCTTATATCCCAGGATCTAAGTAGGTTAGTGCATTTTATTATTAACCTATGATAATAACCTGAATGACCAATTGAGCCAAATTTGGTCGATTCGGTTTGACTTCTTGTGCCCAGGCCAACTTCTCCATTTGAACCTTGACCATCATATCACTCCCGCACACATTTCATATCCGCTGAAGTGTGATGGTTCATACCTCAAATAAAACATTCATTAAATATGATTTTCTTAACTTTCTGGTTTACGTATACGCTCTTCATTAGTTAAAAGTCATATCACGATTAGGTTCCATTAAAGCCTATGAAAAAACCAAGATATGCTCATTTTACATTACGTATATTTTCTTGCTAACTTAAGTATAAGAATGTATTCGATGAACTATTTCCATTGTGTACATTTGACCTGTTTTCGCTGCCCAGCCGCCCTATCTCAGCCGACCAGCAATTTCAACAGATTTCAGGTACATTTTAAAACACCGTAGTTGGATTTTTAACCTTAACATTCTTTGAATCTTTTCAATTATGGAAATTGATTTACTCACATGTGTGCATACATGGAAGGCAAGAGAAGAATTTTTGCAAGGAAATAAGTTATTCGTAGAACAAATTTTCCAATGCCATACCATGAGGGCTTCATCACTATATACAAGAAAAGAAAAACTAGTGGCTTCAATTCAGGCTTGCTACTGCTATTGGTATACGTTTTCATCTTGATCTTCTTAGTTCACAATATCTTGCCCTATCTCCTTTACAGACGTATTCATTTTTGCCTTTGACTGAAAACCACAAATATTGTGGTAAAACTCATAGGATTCAGATAGACCAGACTTCGCGGAGGAGGAAATATCTAGTATTCATCCTTGTCAGACTTGCTTGTTCTTTGTGTTTGTTGGCAACTCCATTAGGTGTGAATGTTGGAGATGAAGGAAGCTTATCAATGATGGAAGTAAGAGGGCAATCCAATTCTTCCAGGTCTTCATCACTTGTATATCCTCTCCTCTGAACAGCTGAGACATTCCTTGCCAAGTGAACTTTTCCTCCTGCATCTCCAACTTTCTCTGCTATGTTAGCAGGGGCAGGAGGTTTGTAAACAACTGGGGCAGCAGAATATGGGAAGCTTCTGGCAGATTCTGCTGACAATCTCCGGTCCACAATACTCTAACATTGAATAAATAAAGATTTTGTTAAGCACGTTGCTCATGTTGATGGTGGAGAAAACTTGATGTGCTCGTCAGCAGAAAGATTGGATGTTAAGATAAGTAGGGTAATAGTTGGCGTTATCATGTGATTCATTCGGTCTAACTCACTGAACATTTGACAAAATCTAATTAATTAGCCTTACCTATTCAGATTCTATCAATTGCTACAAGTGAAATTGAGTGCATTAAAATGAATGTAACTAGTATTACTCTAACAAGTATATGGTATGAAATTAACATGACATGAGAGGTGTTGATAAATTTTAATTTGAACGGGTCAAAGATTTATCCGTTTCTTCTCTTAATAATGCAAACTTTGCTGTTCAAGTCTGTCATGTTATAAAATCATGTTAAAGTATGAGCAAGAAGTCAAACCTTTTCTGTTTTTGCCACTAAAAGAAGTGTTAGGACGTTATCATAGGAATAAGAATCTCATTCCTTGGGCACTTAATGTGTTAAAATCATGGCCATTTCAGAGGGATACCGACCATTGAATTCCTAACAAATTCTCACATGATGTCCGATCGTTTTTGTATTTCAGTTCTCAATGATAACAAACGCAATGTAGTCTTATGGCCCTCACGGATAGCCCTTTTTTATGTCAAAACTTGGCTTAAAACATGAAAAAGACATGGATCATACCTCGGCATTTAGTGCCTCCAACACAGCTCCTGGGACAGCATCAGGACAGAACTCATCTGGAGTGAAGTTGCAGAGTATCCGTTTAACCAAGGGAAGGCTAATGTTTGGACACACCTGCACAAAGATGCGAAAGAAAATTTTGTTAGGAAGTAACATAAGCAACCAAACAGCGAAGGCGAAAGCCAAATCCTTGAAATGAAAACTGTACTTAAATCATTGACCCAACCTCGTGTCTGACTTGTCTATCTACAAGCATGTCTTTGGGAAGCATCAAAAGGTCACTCAAGTCGTTCAGGAGAACAAAAGATTTCGGCTCATGAACTCCACCCTGCCTGTCATGATCCTCGCTGCCGTTTTCTTGTTCTTCAGCATCAATGCCAAACCTATCAGTAAGCCATCTAGACCAATTGCCAACCTGAAGTGGAAGTGCATTTCTTTAAGAAGAAAATCCATGTGGATAATTGGCCATATCAACCAGGTTAAATAAACCCCCAAATTCTGTTCATTGATAACATCATGCTCTTAATTTAAGTGATTAAAAAAAAAAAAAAACTAAATCACATATAAAACTGCAGATGGCACAAGATCAATATGAATTAAGGAAGATAAAAATCATGCCTTGACTTTAGGGTGAGTAAATAAGTGGCTAACTATTGTGGCATTATCTTACGGAATTTTTAAGCTGTGCACCGGATCCAAAGCTTAAATCTCCAGGCGAAATTGGCAGAACATTTGAATCCACAATAGGATCTGATACAGGATCAGTTGGAATCTCATGGACCGACTCACGCAGAATAGCATTGAACATGGCAACATCTAATCTGGCTATGCACTGTTCCATAACCTGCAGAAAGAATTCAGCACTTCAGAGAAAAGGAAAGGGATACTATAAACATCTTCAAGAAAAAGAAAGGAGATCAACTAAAAATAAAAAGGCATACCATTCTAGCCAAGACAGGCAGACAACCACACTCATGTCCTCCTGCTCGAACTGGACAAAGTCGTTGAAAAGCATCCTGGAAAGCATTTCTCCAGAGACTAATGGAAAAGCTTCCTTGCTCCTGATCACCAAGGGCTGGTCCCAGCAGCCTTCCAATGGATCTATTTGCAGAGCATTCCCCAACTGGAGACTGCATATATGGAGTCAAAGCCTGAAAACATAGCACACATATAATTCAAAATATTGTCATAAAAATAGTTATTTCAAAACACAAGTGAATTCATTCACTTCCTAACTGTATTTATCAATTGAAAAACTTATGGAAGAGACTATAGTTATACCTGCCACCATACCGACTCGACTACCCGAGAGAAAATCCAAGATTCTACTTTTTCTAATGCAGATGTAAAGGTTCCTGTGTCCTGCCAATCTTCAAAAAGATGCAGAAAGCCATTTACTTGTTTACTTTTGGAGCTAACTTTCCGATTTGACTCGGCCAATCTCATGAGAGAACTTGACTGACATGAACTCCCAAATGCTTGTGAAATTATCTCTCTCAACACAATGGTATTTGACAGCCAGAAAGTTAACCTAACACAAAAGAATAGTTATTGTTTATAATCAAAAACAGTAGATGACAAGGTGACAACCTTAAACTAGTGTGTGTACCTTGAAACGTCATTACCACAGGACTTAGCAACCAAAACCAGACCAGAAACAGTATTCTTAGCAATTGTTGCTCTCTTGTTTTGTGTCCAATGCTTACAAGCATGAATATAGAGCCTAGAAAGGCGCCTGGCAGGAGTGTGCACCTTATGAGCCGAGCTCCCATGCTCCGGTACAACAGAATAAAGTGATACTTCTAGAGCAGCAACTTCTCTCAGCTCAGCTTCAAGTTTTTCGATCTTTCCTTCCATTTCTTCAACTTTTTGTTCCAATGCTGCTTCATCCTCATTCTCTACATTTTCTTGATCAGCATCACTTGTTTCATGACTTTCATCTTGACTTTCTACACTTGAGGCTACATCGAGTTCCTTGACCTCTTGAACACGTTTGGCATCATTCCCCTCAGACGATTCTGATGATGGTTTCGCAGCAGTCTTAGAATTGTTTAAGGAAGTATATTTGTTACCAACTATAGACGGCCCTCTTTTTGTGTTCACAGGCTTATTCTGATTTTTATTCAATACCTTGGATTGCAATTTATCTCCTTTTCTATAAGATTTTTCCCTTTTCCCACCAAGATTGCCTTCCGAAGGATTCACTTTCGCCTTATTTTTCAGATCTCTTGAAGCCTTTTCAACTTTCTCATCCTCGACTATGAAAGAATCACCCTGGGAAGACACTGAATCCTTTACTGTCTCAGCATCAGATACTCCTTCATTTCCTTCTTTTTGCTCTTTCTCCAAATCACTAGAATGATCATCAGATTCATCATTCTTGTTTTCTTTGGAAACCATTTCATTAACTTTCATCTCCGCAGGGGCCTCTTCAGACCTGTTCACATCATCCATATAATGTATAACCACATTTTCATAAGTTTCCGAGGGCTCTGAGGCCGTGTTCGAGTCGCTCACAATATTATCTGTGGTTGTTTTAGTCTGAGATATCTTAGACTTTGTTTCTTTTACATTGAGTGTCTTTGAGGAATTATCTTGGTGCAAATTATTCCCTCCCCTGTCGGTTCTTCTAGAACCCTTTGCCTGACCACTCCGCGAAACTTTTCTCTTATCACTTTCTTTCATGCTTTCAGATCAGTTTCTGTCAAATGAAATAAGGCGTGAGAGGGAAAATTGGGAGCTTTAACTAACCTTAGCAAGCTCGTTAAGGTTGTTCTCAATTCTCAATTTCCTATGAGCTGCAATTAATTGTTCCCACTTCTCAGGAAAATTCTCGTGGTTGTCTCTCCAGAGATTGAAAAGCAATCACAGTCTACCTGCAATTGCACGTGTTCATCAGGGAGACACTAATTAAATAAAGTTGTAAGACTAAAATAATGGAACTATTATTGGTCGAACAGAGTCCAATTACAAGACTAAATTATAGGTTGAACAAAGTTGAAAGACTAAAATAAAGAGAATTGTTTTTACCATTGTATTTTCTGCGCGTCATAGAGATGAAGAATGGCCAGCCAGAAGGAACAGAACAACACATTGTGTAAATCTTTTTAATAAAAAATAAAGGAAAAAAAAAAGATTCGAAAAGGAGCCTGATAAATAAACAGAAACGTAGAAAAATAATTGGCCAAGAAACATCCTGGGTCAACATCATCTATAATTAGCTGTCTATACCAATTAACAACTGTCACTAATCTGTCTACCAATTTCTTTTTAACTTTGACCGACGGATTCCCGAAAGGGTAGATATGCGGACCTGTATGAGCAATCGCGTAAACATAAATTGAAAGCAATTACTGGTTGCAAACATGACATTAATCTTAGCTTCGAAATATTATTAGGAACAGAATTTCAATGAAGAGTCAGGTCGACCAAACCACCAAAGCACACTTCCTTAAATTCTACTAGAACAAAAACGCACGAAAAGATGGCAGTTACAGGAGGAAGGAAGTTACTTTACACAATTAAGAAAACTGAAAAATGGCAGTTACGGAAATGGAAGTAATATGAAGATCAAAGCAATCATACGGAAAACCTGGGATAACATCCGAAACAGGAACAGAACCCCGTCGAAAGTGCGCACGCATACAAACAACAAAGTACAGAATGAGAAACATCGGAGAAAGAAACGAACAGTTACAAGATCCAGCTAAACAAATGCTTCTTGTTGCGACAGAGATTTCCAGGAACAATCTTCCAAAGTCCTTGTAAGTGTGTGCTCTATGTGGTCAATTCTGAGTTACTCTCACTCTATGTACAAGGACATGAAAATACAGGGTACCATAAAAAGCTGTAAACAATAAAAGAAGAAGCAGGAACAGTTAAAATAAGAGAAAGAAGGTCAAAAAATGCCAATAAACCTTACCAGACACAGCTTTATGGTGTGCTGGTTTGGAGAATTGTACGATACAGAATCCGGGAAAAATGCTATAATGGGAGGCAATCTTCGGGATTAGCACCTTTCTTCTTTCTCTCTCTTTTCGACAAATACCAATGGCTTTTATTGCTGTATCGCAGGAACGCTGAACTTGCTCTCTCTCTCTCTCTCTGAGTTGAAAGAGAAGTGCGGGAACGTGACATTTAAAACAGCGGGTATGGGGGAACGTGGTCTGAGGCTGTCGGTGGCGGGAAGGTGACCGGGCATTGCCGGTTAATAAGGGCGTGCCATGTGCAATCCGGTGTATCAAAACTGCGCATCATTATTGTCTGATAAGTGAAATTGGTTCATCATTGTGGTTTTGGTTTGACCGTGACCGTAATTTACTTAATTAAAAATTAAGGCCCTTTTATTTCACCAAAAAATAATTTTATGCAATATTAATAAAAAAGTGAATGATATTTAAATTTATAATATTAAAAAAGCAACTTTCTTTTTAAAATAATGAAAATTAATTTTTCTCAAATATTTTGTATTTAATATTAAATAGATAAAATATTCTTATTTATTTTTATATTTTATAAAAAATATGTTTCATAAAAAATGGAGTTTAAATAAATATTTCAATGTATACGATTATAATACATATTTATCTCCAACGACATCTAATAATCTTTATTTTTTTTCATCTCAGATTGAATTTTATTTTATTTTTATTCGTATGTTTAATAATTTCGCCCCCATCATAAAAAAAGTACTGACTGACAATATTGAGTGTTTTCCTGCTAGTTTTAAGTGTCTATTGATATCGACTTATTTTTATGTTCTAAGGTTTCACTTACATTTATGTGATTCGTTTAACATTTTATCTTAGAATATTTTTAACAAAATTTATTTCATGAAACTTTCTTCCACCCGACAGGTATCCTAGTTAATGTGGCGTAAATATTATACAACAAAAAAGGAAAGGACCTAAGACTAGCTAAGCTAATCGTTGCCTAAGGTAAGATATATAAAGTCGAATTAAGAATGCATACAAGGCAAATGCTTTATTTAATAAGGGTGCTACTATTTCAGCTGATAGTTTTGTACTGAATATGTTCCGAATCCACGCGGCAATTGCACAGGATAACAGAGCAAAGTTCCGAATTTATGCAATTGGTGAAATTACAACAATAGGACTTGAAAAGATAACGCACATGATATTTTTGGTACATTCGGGAGGTTAATTTCGGGAGCTGCAGTATTATTCATTTATTAATTAACCGATTACATTAATAATTAATTAATTCAATTAATTGTTAGTTAAGCTCTAGTAGTTAACTAATTACATTCTTAGTAAAAAAATAATTAATTATATTTATTAATTTAATTAATTAATAATATTGAGTGATTAAATAAAATTATTTAATAAAATTAATTATTAATTATTAACTGTTTACATGTAAAATAAATTATAAGATCATAAGTATATTTTATAATTTATTTGAATACAGTGATGAAACCAAAAAATTTGATTTGTAAGGGTAATATATATATATATGTAAATAATAATTTAAATTGTTATGAAATAATTATATATTTAAACAAAAATATAAAATTTCATTCTAATTTTTAGTCTTCCATTTATATGTGTTGATGTATTTAATAAGTCAAATTTCATATGTATTTTCATCTTTGTTTAAAATAAGATCTTTTACTTTTAACCAATAAAACAAATTAAGGGCAATACTTATAATAGTTTATATGTGCGTGTAATTTTATTATTTTTAAGTAGATCTGCTATTGGGAGTACATATATGGGTGTACATGTATTATATATATGTATAAATATAAATTAATGTTATTTTTAATTTCAAAAGAATTTAAATTTATTAAATAATTATGTAATAAAATCTTTAATATATCATAATAATTATTTTATTAAAATATTAATTTTATTATGTAAATTTAAAAAAAAATTAAATAATTCTTGATCATTTATAAAGGACTATTTTATTCTAATATATATATTATATTAGTAAATATATAATTAAAACTATACAATGGCATAATGGTCAAATATAAGGTATTTGTATATTAATCAACATGAATTTAACTCTTCTTTACAATAGTTTAATAGAATAACAAGTGGAAATGATAATTATTATATAATTTGAGATTATTTCTGACTTCTTGATAAATATTTAATGAATCAATTGTTTAAAAATATTAAAATTTCAAGCATTTTCAAATTAGCTTATTAAAATTAATAAATTGATTGAATTAAATTAAATAAAATGGATTTCTCGTAGCTCTGCAATAGAGGCACTGCTCCAGCTGAAATCGAAACAAAGGAAGCGCACAGAGAAAGTTTCACCAGGTTCATGAAAACAAAGGAAGCGTACAGTCATGGACGATTAATTTTTAGTGGCTAAGAAAATACAGAATCCAGCATTTTTAGTGAGCTTTTAACCTTTACAACGTATTGAAAATGAAAGAGGAGAAGTTTGCATGGAACTAACTCTGCTTTGATTATTTTCTACGATCATGCTAAAACCCATTTTTAGTGAAAGATATAGTTTTGCTTCATTTGAAGTTAAACAATTATTGAAATCCTTGTTTTATGACTTTTGTTGATAAGTCATGCACGGATGGAATTCAAAAATTAGAATATTGATATATTTTTTCTTTTTAATAAGTATTATATTCAAAATTCAAATTTTTTATTTATTAATAGATAAAATTTGTCGCGATAACAAATTCAAAATTATATTATATTATGTTTATATTAAATGATAAAAAAATTAGAAAATGAAGCCATTAATTAGCAAATTAATAGTAAAAAAATAATATGCTATGTTAGATTCGGACTCTCTGGTCGATAATATATTAGAAATAATATCAAGAAATGATGGGTTCTGGCCAGTTTAAGGGTCCATTTGGTTAGACAAAATGAAGAACCCACTGACAGTGGGAAATAATTCTAATTCTGCATGAATTATTATCTCTTATCTTTTGCTGGGTAAAAAAATATTTTTTATTTTAATTATGATAATTAAATATTTTATTTATCAAATTATAAATAAAATAAAAGTAAACTAGACTTTGAGCGGTATAAACAAGGATTTGTTTCTTTACTATTTTTAAAAATAATTTATTCTATTTTTATATTTTTAAAATTATAAGAATTTATTTAGTAACCATTTTGATAATTTATTTTGAAAAACTGTAATCTCATACGTGCAATTTAAGAAGGATAAGTTCAACTTTTTAAAATATTGAATATTTTTATTGTTAAATTGTATTTAATAATCAACATTTATATTTTAAATTTTAAGTTATTTATTTTGATATTAAAAAATAATTTAATAATAAAATATTTTATATTTTATAAGATCAAACTTTTCGTAATATTATACTTAGCTAAAAATAGAAAAATTGAAATAATTTTTATCTATTTTTTTATTTTTTATTTTAATTTATGATTAAACAAAATATTTTTTATTTGCTTTCCTAATAATTTTTATTATTTATTTTTTAAATTGAAAAATAATTTTTAAAAATTTAAAAATGAAAAAAAAATACAAAAGCATGCCTAGTACAATAATATTACCAAATATTTCTCTAGGTTCATTTGAGTGGGACCCACGCTCAACACTGACAAATGGCGGGCGTATTGGCAACATCCGATCTGACTACACCGGCTGGGGGTAAGATCATACGCCGGGGGCCCTCCCTGTGGAAATAGTAAACTCCCCTGTTGGAACGCGTAGTAATTTGACTCTTACCTGTCCTTTATTTCATGTGATATTCCAGGATTACAGCTGCATTTGGGGAAAAAAAAACCGATTTTTGTGAATTTTATTTAAAAAATATAAGGTTTTATATAGTTACTATTACGCATTTTTTTCAAAAGAATAATAATTGTGTTTTTCTTGATCTTTTGAAAATTTAACTAGTTATTGTATATATAATTTAGCAATGAAAGATTTGAATGATTCGCAAAAATCTACAACTCGAAGTCTTGTGCCTGCAAAATAAATTATAGAATCTTGAAGATGATTAAGAAGAAATAATTTTTACCTATATAAAGAAAGATATATATTTTATAATTAAAATTATTTTATATTAAGTAAATTATTACTTTTATTATTATAAAAAATAAAATAAAATGAAAATATTACTACTATCCTCAATGACAATTATTTATAAGTACAGACATTTTATGATTTAAAATTGAATTAATTATACTTAATTTGAAATAATTACGTTGGTATGATAAAATATATTATAATAATATCTAGAGTGACACTATTGAAAGAATGTTTGCATGGCGCAAACAAATCCAAGGCTCAATCACCACCAACTACTCCCCTCAATCAAATACTTGTACCGACAATGACGGGATTATTTAAAAATGGAGTATTTATTTATTAATTGCCTTTTGAATTATGGAGGAGAAGAATCATAATTGCAACTATTCTCCGAATTTTAACATATTTCGAAAAGCACTCTCCGTCGGTGGCAGAAGATTCGTTTTGAGTCATACTGCTCGACGGTGTTTAAGTTTATGGGGGAACTTTCAAAATAGTGTATCACTAAATTAAATTTATTGATTTAAATTTATTTATTTATATAAAATTATATAAATTTCAATAAAAAATTAATCTCAAAGCCAAAATTATATTTTTATTTTTCTAAAAAAAATATAGAGGATGTAGATATTGAAAATGATAGCAAACCACTTTTCTTTTTATATTTGTGATTGTGATTTTGATATTAGTCACATCACATTTTATTAGTATTTTATTTTTTAAAAATAAATTTTTATTTCCTATATTTTATTTTAATTTATAATTTTGTGTTTTTTTAAACTTAATTTAATTTCACATTTCACAATGATTAGAGAAATAATAAAAATGAAATCACAAATTCAAGCAATTAAAAAGTTTATTTATTATATATTCTTTTTTCCAATTAACGACTTCGAATCGCACAGAGTGCTTCTAAATCTGTGAATATATTTTAACAAGCAATTGAAAAAGAAAAAGATATGTTAAATTTTAAAAGTCAATTTTGACGGCAATTTACTACACTATGCACAAGTAAACCACCGTGAGGTTGTGCCGTCAATAAACAGTGGTATCCCCTAAGTGGCGTTCCGCGGAATGAGTAAACAAGGAGTAAACGCAGGATGGTGAAAGTAACGTCATTTTTTATATATGGAAAATGCCTTTTATATTATCTGAGAAAGATTTTTTTTTTAATTTTATCCATAATATTAAAAACTTTAATACTACTTTTTCACTTATATTTTAATAAATACAATAAATATTTTCTAATTTTTAATAATTATTGAACTATAATATCAAAATATTCTATTTATTAAAATACAAGTAGAGGGAAAGTAATACTAAAATATCAATGTTATTCTAGAGTTGGAAATATTTTTTTTTAAAGAAGGAGTGATCATTAGAGGGTGAGACCTGTAAAATTATGAATATTATAATTTGTGAGTAGAGAGTGAATGCATGAAAATAAAAATAATATTATTCTTAATTTTTCTAAAGTTACAAACGCAAGAATCATAGCATATGTGAATGAGCTTCCTACCAAACCACAAAAAAACAAAGCATAAAACACAAGTATCGGCCAAGATGACGATCCAAAGCATCACGCCCTTTAATTAATTTTTAATTTAGTAAATGACAAAAGGTTGGGTTAGTGTTACTCTTGAATAATGGACAGAGAAACGAAGGCAGGAGGTGCGACCGTGAAAAGGCAAGGACTGCCCCTTAAGCTTAAGGGAAATAGACGTCACGTGCAGAGGAAGTGCCACCGACTGATGTATTTGCCAATTCGGCATCTTCAATTGTTGTAACTTCTATGACTTTGGAGGATGCTAATATCCTAATTTTGGTGCAAGGACGAGGCTCGACATAAACATGCGCTGCCTGTCCATTGCCACATCTATAATTTTAGTAATGAAATTATTGGAGTTAGCATTTAATTACAAGAGAAAAAAAGAGATAAAAATTTTAATTAAATATCACCATAATTAAAAAAAGTATTTTTAACCTTTTAATTTTTACTGAAATTTTAATTTTAGCTTTTAAATTTTATTTAAAATAAATTTATATTTTAAACTTTCAAAAGTATAAAATGTTACATAGTAATCTAACTCTTTTAGATATTTCAATAAAAGTTATTACATATTAGGGTGCAAATGGGTTAATCTACTAATAAGCAAAGTTGTTTTGAAAAAAATTTCAATTTAAGTTCAATTTTAAATTAATTAAGTTTGACTAATAAACAAGTTAAACTTGAGTTCTTTATTATTCATCTCAAACTATTTGTAAGTCTAGTTATAAAATATATTTTTATTTTTATATTATATATAATTAATATAAATATAATATGTAAATTTTATATTATTAAGGTGTGAATAAATATAAATAATATATAACATATAGCACAGAAAAAGTCAAACTTCGTTAAATTCATTTAAGCTCATTTTTAATTTGGGTTTGAGCTTAGACTCAAATGCCTTAAGTTTGTTTAGAAATTTAGACTATACTATACACTTAAATTCAAACAAGTTCATTTTTCATTCAAGTTCAAGTTCGAGTTCGAATTTTTCTAACTTGATAAGTTTAAGTTTGTTTGTTATTGTTAAATTTAAACTCTAGACTTAATTCATTTACATTCCTATTTATATAATATTCAACTTGACAGCCTAGGTGATTCATATTCATATTATTATAAAAAAAATGTACTTTTAATTCTCTAACTTGAATTGAACTTTCACTCTTATTCTCTAAATCTTATTTGAAGTAAATTTACATTCTAACTTTTGATGTAAAGGTGAAACTTTACTTTAAAGTGACACAAGCTTTTGAAAATGTTATAAAGTGTACAACTTTCAAGAATTTTAACTTTTGATTTATAACTTGAAATTGAACCTTAGGTTTTGTTTATTTTTTGGAAGATATTTTTTTGTTGAAAAATTTCATCTCCTTATTATAAATGAAGTAGTGCCATGTGTATCTATAACTTGTGATTAAAAAAACATTATATGTAGAGTTATAATATCAAAGGAAAATAACTTCGTCTTAAAAAAATATTTTTTATGAAATTTTTTATATTTAATATTAATCATATAAATTATTTTTTATCATTTTCATATTTTATAACTATATTTTTATAAAAAATTCATTAAAACAAATGAAATCCACTAGGTTATAGTTCTATTTCATGGAATTGACCTTATACGCTGCTTTGAATGACATTTTGTTCTTATTTGGATTTATTTAATATTTTTATTGACTAATTATAACAAAAATCATTAAATTACAATAATTTTTTTATCCTTATATTACAATGAAAGCTATTGCCTATTTTAAAAGTTAAAGGATAAATTTACATTAAATAAAATTTAAAAAATAAAATTAAAATTTTAATTAAAGATAGGAGGTCAAAAGTACATATTTTTTTTCATAAGAATATGAAAATATTAATATGTAAATCATGTAGGATGTTACATAAGTGTTTCCATTTAAAATTCTGATAGGGTTAGGTTACTATCTACTGATTAATGCCCTGCATTTTCAAAAAGTTACTTAAAATGAAAACTCAAGAAAGTTCTAGTAAAAAGCAGGCGAATAGAAATGTCGTTTTACCTTCTACGATACTTGCATTTACTTGCTTTTATTTTGAGCACAATTTTCTCACTTGACTTAGTCTCATCGTTGAATTTGCAAAGAGTATCCGTAGAAAACAGATGTATACATACCAAAAATTGGATTAGACATGAATCAAAACTTAGAAAGTCATCAGATTATATAATTCATTTGGTTTAAAAAAAGATTAAGGTGAATAAATGGATCAATTTAAATAAATTGCAATTATAGGGGGTTAAACCACTTCAATAATCGAGAAGTCTGATCCGAATTTTAAAAATGCTTACCATGCAGCATGACTCCAACTGAACATAGGATTGGAATGGGCTTGGGATTTGCTGCATATACAATTGATTGTCAGGTAAATGTCATGGCCCCGCTGCAATGCAATGTCGTTGACTCCCTACATTGAGCGGCGATTCAGCCCATACTTGAGGTTGAGGGCACTGTTTGGTCGAAGCAAAAGAAAGTTCAGAGTTCCAACACATGGGCTTTTTATTAACGGATTTTTTTTTTGGCTAGTGGGATTATCCAATCTTAACAAAAAGGAAATACTTGCAAGATAAATTATATGAATAATGCAATTTATTATGTGTTAAGCAAAAAAATTTATTGATCATCATTATCATTATTATTATGTTAAAGGGTAAAAAAGTGAATAAAGAAAACTATTTTATTAAATATATGTAAAAGTATCTTTTCGTATATAAAATGAAAATGCACTATTTTAAAATATTTAACTACTTAACATTTTCAAATTAACGAATTTAGAGTAAATTTGTCGATTCAAAAAATTATCTACCAAACATTAAAATTAATAGATTGATTTGATCTATCAACTAAAATTACTTTAACCAATTAAAACCTATCCAAATCAATATTTGCCAAACACTCTCTCACAAACTCATCTTCAACTCTCATCTATACTCCATTAGGCATTGTCGGTTATGTTTAGGTGAATTATCTTCTAAATTGTTGAGAGGAGATAAAAGAAAGAGGTTGTCGTAACCACTTTTGACGAGACTAGAAAAAAGATTAGAAATCTATAACTATACCAGACTTTTTGCAGAAAATTTCCTCTTAACTATTCATCATCCTTTCTTTTTATTTCTTATTGTGTTTCACAGCCTTCTATTCTCATATCTTCTTAACTTCTAAACTTACTATAATATTATATTTTGATAGAGGAAAATTAAAAGAACGAAAAGGAAAGAAATGTTTGAAAATTTTAGTCAAAGGGGGAAAAAATAGAAATGTATGGTTAACCGTACAAAGTCGTTAAGCATCTAAACAAGAAATGAAGTTATGACTCAATCACTAATTCACCAGCCTTTCTCCACCATTTATCATCTCTTTTTATCTTTTTATCTCCACCCCAGGTACTCTTTCCACCTCTTCTCTCTCTCAAATGCACCGTCAGTCCCCGGTATAGATGATAGTATCGTCTTTTGAGTAATTTGGACTGTTTTTTGTTTTTTGGCATTATCAACAGTACCTCTTGCACCAGTAAATCATTAACAAATCATTCGAAGTCTTGAAGTTTAAACAAAGGAATGAAATCATTGCAACCCAGAGAGAACAAGATACCTCGAAAGAAATTTTCAATCTATGTTGTAAAAACCAGCATTTCATTATTAAAAAAGGGGTCATAATCTTTCGACACACATCTGCGAAACCTAAATCCATCTGGATAACTAAATGACCTGGATTTTTTCTGGAAGCAAGGGTAAGAGCACCCCTTTTACTTCCATCAGTCGACGTTTCAACGCAATTGAAGATGCATTAAACGCAAAATAACAAGTTTCCCTTTAGTTGTAAATGGCAAACATATATTTATTGGGAAATAGAAACCTATGTAATAATGTCCATCCTCCCTGGTGCTAAATGAATATTTCAAAGGACTCGCATAAGTTATAAAGCGCACACAATGAGAGGAGAAAAGGGAGTCGGAGGGGAGGAAGCCATCTTAGACAGTAGAAATATCAATCCTTGCACAACTGAAATCTACCAAGGCAAATCATTGTTTATCACATGTACTGACTACTAATACTTTTGCAAATTCAAAGACCTCTATAGCCATGGGTTCCCGTAATGTTACAGAATACATATAAACTTCATCTAATAGCCTCACAAATTAAATCTCCCAAACACAACAGTATGGAAGTTGCTCTAAAGCCTTCCAATCCAAGCAACAACAAAAAGAAAACCGAAGATTTACAATGAAGCACCATTTTTTTTTTCCTTCTCCAAAACATGACACGATGAATCCCATTCCAAACCTACCTATGTAATTCTGTTTTGCAAAGGTATGTTGAGTGAGTTCAAGTCAAGTCATACCCACAAAAGAATTTTGGGCGCAGACATGCAGCACCATCGTGCAGCATGTATATTGAAGGACAACTTCAGATCAGGCAAGTAGCATGCCGTGATAACTAGCTTCTAGACCTAAATCAAAGACTAATCAAATCATTAATTTACAACACTATTCTATGTATCTGGATATTCGATCAATTAATCAGACAAGTGTTATGTGGTTATAACCAAAATTATAATACTGAATCGGCATTGCAGGTTTAAGGAAGTGCCCCATTACTAATACTAAACCTGGATAAACTATACTAGATTTCCAAATTTAGCTTTAGAAGTATGCTCAAGACAGCATTCCACCTATAATCTTACTTGGAATTCAAAGGCATGACAATATTTACAAAACAGACCTAAAATCATCTACGTTATGCTTTAAACCTATCCTCTCATGTAATTGCAAGTAAGCTATTAATACTAGTACTTCTAATTCATAAATTATAGTCTATGAATAATAACACTCGCTAACATCTTTTATTTTCCTACTTAACAATGGTATCCATCTAAGCTCTATGACTACGAACTTCCAATCTTTCGACAAGTATCACAACACAAGCTTCAAGCTACAACTAAGATACCCTACGGTAATTAAGATCGGAAAAAAAAGGCCTATTTAGCACAAATTGCTACTTAAGTTTATGGCTATTCAAGCATAACATAGAAACTAGAGATAAGCAGGACAGCAAGAGTGAAAATTCAATATATAAGCGGCTTAAAGTATACTTTCCAATGTTAACTGTTGATGTAATATACACATCATCACTCCAAGGTCGAAAGAACCATTCCCAATTTGTAAATATATATCAAAGTAAAGTAAAATTCCTAGTGCCATGAATTCCTCAAGGAATTAAAGCGCACAAAATTCATATCAGATTAAGATAAGACAACACTGTTACTTACAAACAAGTAAAAGCGTAAACCCATGTTGTGCAGAAATATCCATAATATAAACAATGTCTTTCGACATTCAAATTATGTAAACTCAGTCAACCAGCTTAAAAGCATATGCCAAAATTGACACGTTAAACATCAAATCAACGGTTAAATATGCAGTAATCAGGCTTCATAAGAAACCTATATTCCACACGGATAATCTTATTGAACTAAGATATAAACAGAAATTCTCAGATCTTTTGATCCTAAGAGCAGCCCAACCGAACCCTAAATCTGATTAACCAGGAAAAGAAATCAACAGAGGATCGATCAGAAATTCACTCGGATTCCCTGGAACCAGTAGGAGATAACCCGTTCTCCATCTTGAGGCGTTCAAGAGCCTTCTCGTGAGCCCACTTCTCGATAGTCAAATCAGGCTTAGCGTTGAGGCCAACGCCAAGTATCACGATGGTTAAGAAACTGGTAATATAGCAAGGAAGTTCCCAATCCTCCCATTTACGAGACTGGCCAGGAGGTGGTGGGGTTCGATTGAAGAGGTAACCTTTGGACCTCTCTTCGTGGCCAGGACTGGTCCAGCGGCTAGGACCAGACGCTCCGCCACCTCGAGTTCGGAGGGCGGGGAGGAGACGACGGCGGATCATGGCGGAGGCGCTGTTTAAAGGTGCGGGGGACGGCATTTTTTCGGTTCAGACTCCAGAGTCTGAAGGGCAACTCCTAACTAGCAGCTGGAAGCGAGGAGAGCACAGCACGACCCTCTTCATTTCTCCTGCTTTTTTGAAAAAAAGAAGAAGAGATAAACCGAAGGCCCAAAAGTGGACAGTGTTGGAGGCCCATTACAGGCCATTGGACCTTAAAACCGAAGGTCGGTGGACTGACTGATTTTGTTTTGTCGGATATATTTAAGGCTTATTTCTTTTTTAATCCTCCTTTTCATCCTCGTAAAATTCCCTTTTTTTTTATCATTTTCATTCTGGTAAAATTTTTTATCAAGTATTTAAAATATTAATTTATCCAATTTCATTCATAAAGGGATTAAATTAAATAAATTAATCTACATACGAATACTAACAAAAGAATGAAATCCAATAAATTTATATTCCATAGAGATATAATTGATAAAAATTATTTTATTGGATGAAATTGAAAAAAAATTATAAAGATAAGGAAGAATTTTTACTTTCTTTTTTAACAAGTAATTGCAAGGGATATTGGCTTGTTGTAAAGTTAAGTTATCCCAAAAAATTTTGCTACATACACACTTTAAAAGTCATGTACAAATTACATCTTATTTATAGAATATGAGATCTAACTTTGCACCTCACCTCTTTTTGTGAGTGAAATGTAATTTGGGTGTGATTTTAAGGTATGGATATGATTTCTTTTATGTGAATATTCAAAACTACCACATAAAGAGATTTGAATACCATGTGCCTCCTTAAAAATATTAAGGTAACACATATATTAAGGTAACACATTTATCATTTTTTTAAAAAAATTCAATACTATTCCATAAAATTTGGAATTAAATGATATTTTGAGAATTTATCAATGATGATATGATGTTTTATTTTATAAAAATTAATAATCATATTTTTGTCCATATTTTAAAAAATGTGCTTGTAAAAGAATTTGTCTTTAAGACACTTATATATGCCCCTTCATATTTATCTTATTTTCTAGAATAAAATACAAATCCCCTTAAAATTTGTATTAGTATTAAACTTGACACAATAAATTTTAAACCTTACAAATAACTCCCCTTAACTTTCAAAAAATGAAAATATTTGATTTCATTTAAGGTTAAAAATAGTGAGAGCATAACTCTCACACGCCCTATTTCTTTTCCTTCCCCAACTTTATTCTAGTCTTTTAGGAGCCTTTCCATCCTTATTATGGAGAAAGAAATTGCAAACAAGAGAAATTGAGGAACAAAATTTAACCAATGATCAAAAGGAAAATTGAATGCATTTGATAATCTTAAAGTCTAGGTATATTATTTTCTTTTTTTTTATTTGCATTTTTCATTTTCTTCATTGATTCTACCTATTTTCATATAGAAACAATTAGTAAATGTTTAATAGTGTACAATAGAAACACATTTTTTTGACTTATTGTTTTAGTTAATTTGTTTTTAGGTTTGCTAGTAAATGAAACTAGTTGGATTAAATCATAAATAGGATTTAAGTTTTACATATGTTTATGTAAATGTAAAAAGGTTTTTATCATGGATGGTTAGTAAAAATGACTTGGTAAAACAAAGTTTAAAATTTGTCATTATATATTTCTTAATGTTATACATTTATCTAGCTTACTTCAAAACTTCATTTGACATCCTTCTCTTAAGAAAATTTTTCTTGAAGTTAATAACAATTAAATTTGAAGATTTAATGGGTGTTTATGCTTTAACTAGTGGCATGGAAAATAAAGTAAATTAAGTACATTGACAATATTTAAGCAAATGGTTATTATTTTGATTATATATTTCTTTATTTTTATTGGTAAATATGTCTACTCATGTGGTAATTGAACTACATCATAAGGTTACATAAGCACTCAACACCACCATAATTATATGGGTAATGATGTGGATATAATAGGAAATTTTGACCTAAACTTGTTTTGTTATTGGAATTTACTAGATATAGTAGAAGAGCTTAGGTATCCATCTATCTCAAAATTGTATTACAAATTTCTTAATAGAAGTCTTAAAAACAATGGATTGGTGTTGATTGAAAATGATATAGTGATAACAAAAATAATAGAAGCAAGCTTATAGCAATTATCTTTTCTTATCTATAAGATCATTAAGGTGCATACTTAGTGTTAGAAAGTGGTATATCACATATAGAAATATAGGTGATGCCTCTGCTACTAGCATTGTTCCTTTTTTAAGGTAAAATTTAAGGCTACTAAGTCCTAAAATGAGCCAGCCTATCAACTAAAGGAACTTCATATGACTTCGCAAAACATGTATGCTATTTATGTGAAGCTTACAATTCAACCACCTTTAAAGTTAATGTTATTGAAATGATAATGAAAACCTTAAGAATGATGATAGGAATGACAATAATGGAAAAGACATGGACAATGGTAAAGATAAAAATGTTCAATTTGATTATAATACTCATTGAATGATAAAGAAAATAATAAAGTTAAGGAGTTTACTATTTCAGTTTAGGTAGTGATGGTGATGAACTTGAAAGTAATTTTATGTTAAAAAGGTGTTACCATGGATGTTAGAAAGTCTTGAGGTGCCAAACAATGATGACATATTTGCTATTTTTATTAATTGACAAATTATTGAGAGTGAAGAGAATACTAAAATTGATTTTATTGCTGCACTTTCACCAACTTATAGGGTAAAATATACTATTAAGAGAAGAAAATCCATAATTGAAAAAGAAATGAAAGGTGAAAATAAAAAAGTGATGAAGATAAAATTAAAAGTGATAAAAAAGATAGCTAGAGCTAAAATTGAGCCATTTAAAGGTAAAACCAATAAAGGTAAGCAAATGCTTGATTTCTTAACTGATAAAGAACCAAAATATAAATAGCTTAGTGATAATGAGCTAGATGATGATAAAAAAACTACAATAGCTTGAATTCAATGAGAAAATTAATACAAAAAACCCTACCCTTGTTGTAGGGGTGAAGTTGAAGAATGCAAAGTGTTTGGGATTATGTGGTTGAATGGAATGTTACAAGAATGTATGATGTAAAGTAGATAAGAATTGAGAATAAGAAAATGTTTGCTAAGTATAAAAGAAAAGGTTATAGTTAGAGGATATATATACTTCACATATGTAAGGAAAGATAATAATTTAAATTAAAATATTTCGTTCGAAGCATACTTGTGGTGATAAATTTAAAAATAAGCTAGTGAACTCAACTTAATAAAGAGGTATTTTGAGGATTTTTCTGATAATCATTCATGGAGTTAAGTTTAATGGAAAAAAAAAAGTAAAAAGATAATACAAGGTTGATATGGGAAATATGAAATTATATAAGGTAAAAAAGAAAATAGTTAACATCAACCAAGGAGACTTGTAAGATAATACACCAAGTTGTGAGATTATTGTGCCATCATTAAGAAGTATAACTTAAGTAGTACTCGTAAGCCACTCCTCAACTCACTAAGAAAAAAAGGTTTGCCTTTCTTTCAAAGGTTTTACGTGAATGTTGATGCATTTATTCAAGGTTTCCTTACTAGATGTTAAAATAATCACTAGCTTTGGTAGTTGTTTCCTAAAAGGAATGTTTGAAGGGCAAATGCTTAAAGGTTAAATAACTCTAAGATTTTTATAACTTAACTCTTAATAACATGTATAATTTAGAAAGAAAGAAAGTAGATGGGTAATTTAGGTTATCTTATTCTTAATAATTGTATATGTATATATACAAGAAAAATTAGGTCAAATTGGGCCTCAAACCTAACTATACTAGAAAGCTTAAATACAATATAATACATATTTACATATTTATATTATTCTAACACAAACTATACAAAATTAACTAAATTTGATTAGAATGCTTATTTAATTAGCATGGAGGAGACAATTGGAATGTTAAATTAAGTTGGCTTCCTTTTAACCAAGCACAATTAACAAAGTTTTAGTTAGGGTTCAAAACTTCCTTATTGAGTAAAAAACTCTCGATCATCCTTAAAACAAAAGGAAAAATAAGAGATAATCACACAAAGATTCTAATTTATAAGACTTTATCTTTATAAAGTTAAGAGATGGAAGTAATTAAGGAGTGTTGGTGGCTTGAATTTAATGAAGGGGAGAAGAGACGGACTAATGGAAGAATAAAAAGATGAAGAGTAAAAAATTGTTAGGGAAAATTGATATAAGTGGATGAAGTTAAGGAGATATAACCTTTGTTTGGTAAATAACTTTTTAAGTGATTTTTAGTTTTTTGACTAAAATTTAGCTAATTGACTTATTGAATAAGCTATTTTTGATATTTAGTAATTAGCTATTCAGAATAACTGATTATCCTTTGAATCACCAAAAATAAAACGTTGAAAGATCTAGCATTTTTGTTTAGTATTTCCTTTGCTTCCCCTTATTTACCCATGTAGAATGTAGGTAGCATCACTTTACAAGTAAAATAAAATAACAAAGTCCATACTTGTGATTTATTAGGATCATCTCTCTCTCCATCTCCATATAGCTAACAAAGTCCATGTTTTCTAGATTTATATTTTTAAAAAATTAATAACTATAAAAATTATATTAATTTATTTTAAAAAAATATTTAATATATAATAATTATAATGATATATTAATTTTTGTATTTCTAACTTTATCTTTCCTTAAAAGATTATAATATTATTTTTACATAAAATTAAATAATTATAATTATTAATTTCTTAAAAAATTCCTAAACCCTAAAAATTATATTAATTTAATTTTAAATAAATATTTAATATATAATAATTGATAATGATATATTATTTATAATAAAATTTAATTTGCTAAATAATATATAGAATCTAAAATATTAAAAATAAAAGAATACTTAAATAACTCATAAAATATATTCACGTACTTCTTTGTTATTTTATATATAAATAGCTAATCATAAATAATTAATTTAATCAAATATTTTTATTTAAATAGTTAATATAATTAGCATATCAAACCAGCTAACACAATTAATAGATCAAATAAGCTAATATAATTAGTTATTAATTAATAACTATTTAAATCAGTTAACTATTACAACTATCAGTTAATTGCTTAATAAAGCTATAATGCCAAGGGTATAAGTGAAAATATTTCATAATCTCCTTCATACACATTTATTCAACTCTAATCACACTCTAACCTTTAAATATTTCATTCCATACCTAACTTTTATCTCACATTTTATTATTATAAGTTTTCATAATTTTCTATGCAAAGATTTCATTTTATATTTAACCATAATAGTTAAGCAATTATTTCCTATACAAAATATTTTAGTTTTTTTAATTATTCCTAAAGAGAATAATAATAATGGATTTATTTCAAAAGTATTACTTAGGCCACCTAATTTTGAAAAGTGTTAGGAATTATAAGAAGGTCTAACTCCCTTTTTCCTCAAGAGACAAACATGTTAGATATTAACATTTTGAAAATATAACTATTAATACTAACTCATATCCCAAATTGATATTAGAAATGTTAAGTATAGTTTATAGCAAAATAAGATGATGAAAACTGTTTAGCTAGATTTCACATCAATCACAGCTTAGGAAGAGTTGCGAATTATAATCTAAGAAAGATCATGACATAACCGTTCAATAATTTGTTATATCATGTTAGTTCCTAAGCCTAACCTTCTACCCTAAATACAGTAAATAATGATTTATTTTAATTGTATTATTAAAAAATAATTATCCAATAAAATTCATAAGATAATTTTATTCTTGATATTTTACAACTTTAATTTTAATCTCTATTTATCTGCCTCTTACTGCATCAATGCGGATAGCATCGTCTTTTCCCTGGTTGTTTTGGAATATATTTCAAATTACATTGAGAATATTGTACATTTATCACATTAAAATCACAATATTTATATTATTGATACTAGTTTTCATGTAGATGCTTTCGCATGGACTTAGAGATATTTTTTTATTCATTTAACTTAAAAAAAAATCTATATTTTACAACTCTATTATTCGTTTACTAAATCCAACAACTGTATGTGCAGGTGTTTAACTTGTTTATGCTTGGATGACATTTCTTTATTTATTTGATATTAAATACCATTTAAAAACTTAACGTTGACTATCAAATAGCACGATTCCAAATTTTGAAATGCTACAAAGACATGTAATATGCACACAAATTACTAAATAAATGTCAAAACATTTTTTTAGTAGTAATTTGATATTTTTCTATTTTTTTAAGCAGTAATTTGATGGATTTTTTTCTTTAACTATTAATATTAAAAATAATGAAAAGATGAAATGGCGACGGGAATGTCATAGAAAATTGAGAAGAGAAGAAGAAGAAGAACCACATGACATAAATTACCCTTTCAAATAATGGAGTGATAAGCCTCAAAATTTTAGGGTTAAAATTGAAAGATCACTTGAAAAATGAAAGCTTTTCAAACTAACACACGGCAGGAAGTATACAATCCTGTTCTATCATCAATGGTATCTTATGAACACAGACAAATCCAAGTGTCAATGTTGCAAGAACAAATGGATTACAATGGTATGCTTTCCAATCAGTGTGCACCCAATATGTCACTGAACGGAACAAATTCCAACCATTGTTCTGAAGAGATTTATGAACAATGGTTTTCATTTAACACCCACAAACTCCATTTTTTCTCCCCTTTGAAGAAGATGCCATCACTGTGTGTATTTACTGTTCGTGTAGAGACCAGAATTGAAATTAAGGAAAGAGATGTTATTCACAGTAGAAGGCCTGAACTCCAAAGGATTGCTCCCCTTACCATTTGACCATCTCATTGCTACATTTTTAACCTCGAGGCCTTCAATGTGCTCCATCATCATGCCAGAAGTCCTGTGTTTAACCAATTCCTGGCATCCTGGCCTGTAATCTAATAAGCCAGCACTGTAATTGGTAATCCTTCCGTAGTTCAGATTCATGTTAATGAATCTCAAATTGGTTAAGAGTCCTCTCTTAGAACCGGATAGAAAGATGCCGTTTTCGGAATTTGCAGTGATGTTGATGAAAAGCAAGTCTGAGATTGAGCCTTCATACGAGCTCGAGTTTCTTGGGCAAGTTGTGACATATATAGGCTCAGCTCTCCCCCACCATGATGGATCATAGTATCTTGTGCTGATGTTTATGTTAGAGAAGACAACGTCACTTACATTTCCTGCGCAAGTTGCAAACAGTCACACCCATTTTTTTTCCCCTTTTCATTATGCAGCCCAGCACAAAAAGACCAGACATTTTACCAAAAAGTTTGAACTCATCACCATAAGAAAAAAATGATATTCATTCATGTTAGGTAGATTTTGTCATAGAAGGTGAGGGTCGAGCAACTCTTAAAGGTTAATACTAGTATGAGTATCTATGAAAATAAAGACCGAAAGAAAAACCTACTGACTAGGAAGATCATAAATCTTATGAATTCATTAGGTCTAATATAAATAAGTTTGCTTTAGACTGGCTCAAAAAAGGAACTATTGATAAAGGAGTCGTTTCATTTACATAAAAAGTAAATTTTCCCAAAATGTTGAATTTCTCATGAATTAAATTTTCTTGTGAACTTTCCTCAAAATTATTCGATTGACAATGAAAATTAAAAGTCTCTGTAGAAAGTTTTCCTTACCTAAAGGAGGTAGGTAAGGAACTAAATCCTAAACATGGGAAGTAAAACTTACAGTGAAGTGCCACTTCTAAGTGGCCAGTCAAATAATCCCCCTATCTCTTACTTCTAACGAGGCTACATTTCCTAAGTAACTTTCTGCCAACCAACGGCCTCAGAGTCTAGAAACCCTGATGCCACCCAGAACTCAACAGAGAGCAAGATACTACAGCCTGCTAGTTAAATCAAGAACAGCTTTGGAGAAACAAGTAGTCATATGTCAAATCAGCTCATAGTGCAATCCTTTCCTGTTAATTTGACACAGTTCAATCCAAGCACAATCAGTACCATTCGCAGCAGATAGTGGAAAGAAAAGGCAGTTACCTCCATCACGTATCTGGAAACCGAGTCCTCTGTGAGAATCTACAATGGCGATATTGTCAAATAGCATATGCCTGAAATCAAAGACACTGGCACTGCCAAGTTTGATTGCACTTGATTTTGTCCGAATCCAACAGTTTGTGACTGTGACGTTGTAGACTGGGCCTGTGGATGTCTTTGGGCAGATGGCATCGTCCCCTGTGTCTATGTGGCATCTGTTGATCACTGTGTTGTTTGAATCCTCAATATCTATTCCATCGTTGTTTGGTATGTTGAAGTCTCCGTATATTGAAACATCTTCAATTGATATGTTGTCACTCCGTACCAAGTGCAAACTAAATACACAATGCAGTACAATCAAATATCAGAAATTGAAGGATGCAAGTAACACAACAATTTTCCGGACTGTCTCACAGAATCTGTCTGAAGTAAGTAAAGGAAAAGAAAAGATTAATCAAAACAAGCCAAGTTCTATTTTTTAGGTGCACTACCATGTATTTGTAATTTCCATCATTTTAATTATTTAAATTAGGGATATGTTTTGATATTACCTTAAGATCAATTGGACATTCTGTAACTTTTTTTTTTTTAATTAAAACTCGCAACTTTTTTTATAAAATTTTCATTTTTTTTCTTATTTTGCAAGCATGACTGTTGCAAATTTGCAGTTTCAACATTTTATAGAACAGATGTAAAATTTTATGAAGAAGTTACAGAATTTAAAGAAAAAGTTGCAAACGTTTATACATAAGGCTGCCTATTTTACATAAAAGTTATAAGTTTTCATGAAACTACGTAACTTTCTTAAAAAATTAAACCCTATAAGTTAATCAGACATTTTATTGCATTCATTGTTTATTTTACAGATTCTGACTCAAAGCCACTCACCAAATCAAAATAAAGTATATATTTATTTTGTGGACAAGGTATCAAAGGGGTTATGTAAACGAATATATAAACACTGTCCCAGGTCAGTGAGGTGGGCCCAAAAGCTACTACAATAAATAGTATATGTGTGGACCTTAAGCTGGTTCTTGCCGTGCACTTAAAACCAGGAAGTAGTGGTAGGTTGCTGAATTCATCCTTACAGATATTTACAGATATTATTATTAAGAGAAATTTATTTTTAACTGCTCCCTTCTCAAAACATAGACTTTTTCTATGTATGGGAAATAAAAAAATATAGGGATACTAGGTGTAAATAAAAAAAATAGCTCAAAAATAGGCGAAGAGGGATCGGCCTACAAGGCATGTGGGACCCAATCCCCACCCATCTCTGTCGAAGACCCGTATTGAGTAGGCTTTGCTTTGCGTATGGAAAAAATAAACCCATTATTGAGCCAACCACTAAATCGACTTTGCAGCTCATGCTCCAGGTTGACATCAAGCTCACCGAACATTTTTCCACGAAGTTAAATATTTTTATTATTTAATTATCTTTAATATATTAAAATTTATATTTTTAATTTTAATTTATATGTTTTAAAATTTTAAAAATTAATAATAAAAAATTCGAAATCTCAAAAAGTAGTATTCCGTATTATTGCCCTTAAAAATATTGAAACTTATGAATGCCCAGCATGTATCCACAGTAAATTATGAGTTTTTTAATCAAAATTTAATATAAAATTAAATTATAACGGGTGTAGTTTTATAAAATTCTTAAAATTTGTATAATTTTTTTTAAAAATTTTTCTTATTTTAATCTAAAAAATCATAGCTTTCAATAACATAATTATAAAAAATATAAATTTTATTACAAAAATACATATTTTCTTGGCATACATGCCAAAACATCAATATAAAATTTAACACTGCGATTAGCAATTTAGCACCTTTACTGAAGGTTAAAAGAGATAAGAGCCCACCTCGATTCTAATACATAAAAATTATTTGTACTTTGTACACCGAAAATGCATTCAAGATTTTCGAGCAAAAATTTTAATGGATAATCGATAAGGCAAAGGAGAAAAGGAAATTTCATTGAATAATTTGAGTTTAATTATATAATTTTAGTCATTATAATACTAATTAATAACTTTATTAAATATTTTATTTTAATTTTTCAATATATATAATTGAAAAACATTTTAATTTAAATATTAGCAACACATATTTACTAATTTTATTCTGTGTAAACACAAAATTATTAAATTCAATTCAATTTATACACTAAAAAAAGACCAAAATAAATATCAGATTTAAGTGACCAAATACTAATAAGAACTCACATATCTGGAGAGCAAAATTAGCATGAATTAAATAATATACGCACCACCAGTAAGCCGGCTGATAGAGTGTAATGTTGGAGATTCGAATGTTTGTGCAACCCAGGAAACCAACCAGTCTAGGCCGGCATTCATCCCCCAAACTGCAATCCCCTGTTTGGTTCCAACTCACCATTATGTTCTTCCTCGAATCGTTTCTCACTACAAACGCCATTGCTTGCCCATCCACCACTCCGCCGCCCGTTATTCCCACGTCCGTCGCGTTCTCCGCCAATACCACATACCACCGTGTGGCTTCCGATGGGTAGTCATCCTGCTTCGTGCCTCCCAGGATCCTCGCTCCAGGTTCCACATGCAACACGACGCCAGATTTCAGGAACACGGTCTTCGTCAGGTATCGTCCCGGCGCCCGTAAGGTGACTTGGCAGGGACCACCGGTGGGGCAGGAATCGATGGCCGATTGAATGGCCACGGTGTCGTATCTGACGCCATCGCCGATGGCTCCGAAATCGGTAACGGAAACTGCGATTGGGATTGAGATTGGGTTTGGACGGAGTGAAGTGGCGGATTGTGATTGAATAAAGAGGAGCAGAAATTGGAAGAGGAAGAAAAGTCGACTGTCCATTTCTGCGGTGGGAGTCACGGGTCGCCCCTCCAGTGGGAAAATTCCATTTCTCCAGTGGGCTCTGCTTTGAGCTTTGCCACCCTTATCTTTGCTGACTCATCATTTGTGGGTTTGATATTAAAAAAATCATCGTTAATTATTTTTTATTATAAATATATTCAAACTTATATGGCGTAATTTTCCACTAAACTGACTTTCAAGTTTTAAATCCCCTTAGAGACTTTTAAATTTGAAATGTAAATAACGACTTAATTTATTTTGTGTTTTAAGAATTTTAAATAACAGAAGCGAAGAACCTTGCTTTTTGATCATTCTAGACACTAATCATTAAGTTTAGTCAAGTATTCAAAAACAAGGATCACTAAAAATAAATAAAAATTATTGGCTCTAATTTTCAAGCTATCTTAATCTTTTTATTCTTACAAAATAAATAAACAAGACTTACGTTTTGTCGTGAAAATTTATAACTCTGACATATAAATAAAAAAATTGGAAGAATTATATATATATATATATTTGGATGATGAAATTGTGACTTTTTTTATATATTTCACAATAAGAAAATTCGGAATTAAATACCTGCAATATATTATTCGAAT
Source organism: Sindora glabra (assembly GCA_020226215.1). NCBI lineage: Eukaryota > Viridiplantae > Streptophyta > Magnoliopsida > Fabales > Fabaceae > Sindora > Sindora glabra. The sequence continues at coordinate 57,373,224 of CM035233.1, forward strand.
TCTTCATTATTAATTCACCACCTAATGATTTGAAATTACGATTTTTTTTTATACTTTTAACATGTAAAATTCGTATACATTCATAACTTTTTTTGCAAGGTTTTATATAAGAAATTATGATTTTTAGGAAATTTTTAAACATTCATAAAATTTTCAAATAAATACTGAGCCAATACATAAAACAAATGATTCAGATAAAATCACAGCTTGGAAGTATAAAAAATAATGTCTATAGTAAATTACAATGCTAGCCATCGCAAATCAGAGACAAGATTGTCTCCCAGAACGTCTTGAAATTCCATTATTCACAATTACATATACAATATACAATTACCTCACTTATTGTAAGGTGGGTGGACCCAGCCTAAAATTTAAAAAAAAAAAGAAAACAACTTAAATTAATTCCTCTATACATTTATAAATATTGTGCAGAAATTGTCCCACTCAAAGTTCAGGCAAATGGAATAGACTAGGATACATTTAAATGTAAAGAAAAAAGAAAGGGGGGGGGGGGGGGACGCAAACCACAATGTATCAAATTTAGATTATTTTTTGAAAAAAAAAACTAGCAAACAAGATATATGCTTTAGATGTGAAATTTTAAATATAAATTAGACCCTCTTCGAGATGCCTATCTATAAATCACAATGATTGAAAAAAATACCGATGTAACTGATGAATGTTCGTTGGTGACACTCAAATGAGCAGCTGAAAGATGAAATCACGTGCAAAGCTTGGATGGATACAACAGCTATAATTTGGTTGACATCCAGAGCTTCGACAAAGACTGCATTTATAATTTTGTTAAGATAACATTAAAAAGCCATTGGGCTTATTCTGACAGTAACAATAGGAAAGCGAGGGAAAAATGGGAAATCTATACTATTATTATTTGCATTAAATCTACACTCTGTTCAATTTTATTCGTCTTTCCCTCGCTTCCTCTCATTGGATTGACTCTTTCATCCATTGAATCGGAGTTTAGACTTTGCTTTGTGCTTTTCAATTTGCATTTCTCAAAGCACAAATTTGTATTTCCCAATTCAAGCTAATTTTTTTCTATTATTTTGCTATCAATTTGATTGAGAAGAATACTTACACTTATTTTGATGAATTTTGGATTGATTATCATAAACGAGCTTTTCCTTTGCAAAAACTTTTGCTTTGTTCCAATAATTTTATGTTATATTATTTTATTTGAATTTGAGTATGGTTTTTGAATTTCAAAGTAACTGTGAAGAAATTTCTATTCATTTTTTTTACTTTATATATCGAGTTTATCTTGATTTTAAGATGAAGCCTATTACCACTGACTTTGTTTGAGGCAATCCTATGGAAGGAAGATTCCTACTATTTTGAAGTATCGAGGCAATGATTTATGGTAATGAGTTTGTTGTTGTTGAATTAGTACCAATTTCTTCTTGGCTTGTCATGATAGTTTTGATGATCCCACACTCTAGTTAGTCATATTTATTTTGCAATTAATCCTTTACTGTTTGATTCTTCTTTTATAAAAGGAGGCTTGATAGGATTAGCAGCTACAATCAAAGGTTTAAGCACCAATTGAAATTAAAGCATCTAAAGGTGAGTGGTTATTTTTCAAATCTCAAATTCAAGCATCCTGTGTTGCCATATCACAATGTTTAAGATTGCTATCTCTTTGTGTAATATAAACATGAAAGTGTAAGAAACTTGATTATGTATATAACAATTATGGAGAAGGTACCATTTTGAACACATTCCAAACTAGATCTTTTATTTTAAAATCTAAATAGAACCAAGTGGAAAGATGGCTACAAAGAGTCAATAAAGTGGTTGTAACAATCTCATATATAAAAGTACAAACTTTGAACCTAGTTTATGTTGTTTAGTTGTTTCTAAAGTACTAAAATGGGAATATGATTGTAGAAGGCATTTTTTTCTTTATCTATTTTTTAAGATATTCAACAACTCTACTATGTATTAGTTATACCTCTTTATCGTGTATTTATTTATTTATTTCTCATATTCCAAGCTTGCATGTGTCCTTTAACCTTTTTTTGTAGTGCATGTGTAGTAGATGTGCAAACGTTGTGAGGTTCCAGACAAATAGATGCCCTATTTGCAAACAACCTTATGATTAAGCCTATAAACTTTTACATTTTTTAGATTAAACTACATTCTTAAGCATAAGAAATTAAGTTGAATAGAAAGTTACATGTTTATTTATTCTTTTATTTTTCCTATTGTCCCAGAAGCATTAAAACTTAAAATAGTTTTAAGCAGAAAGGATTCATTTCTATATTAAATTTTTTATATTGTTATTAGTGTTGTAAATTTTTAACTTGATTACTTGAGTTTATGTTTTAAGCCTCACTTTGGTTGGTAACTATAAATGGCAATGATCCTATGAAAAGTAAAGTTAAGGAGGATGAATTGGCTAGAGCCAAAGTTGGCTTATATAACAAGTGCAAGTATAGCAACTTGAATCTCCCACTACTTCTATCTATTTGCTTCATATTTATAAAAAATGAAAAATTTTGAATCACTAAAAATAGAAAAGGTATTTTCTTCTAATTGATTCATTCAAATTTTATTGTATCATAAAAAAGGGGTTTTCACTTGATTCCTACTATTTTGTAGGATGGGGTTTGATAAGTTTAGGAGGCTTGATTTACAAAATATATAAATTTTCTTTAATGTTGATCAATATTCAAAATTGTATATTTATTTTGTTTACATCCACAACATTCACTACAAAATTATTGGTTGTAGACATGCATAAACTATTTACTAAAATATTTAAGAAAATAGTTTAAATAATTGTCTAAAATACTACATGAAAGAGGTATTTGATTTAATGAAAGAGAACAAGGAAAATAATTAGCTAAATTGGGTCCTCTAATTTGAGACAAAAGAAGCATGTTGTACTTTTTAAAATCAAGTTATGCATTAATTTCTTGAGGTAGTTGAATTCAATTTTCAAAGATAAAAAAAGATTGACCTATATCAATCAATGCTAGTTCATCTTCAATAAAAGTAATTATTTAAATTCAATTTTTAGATGAAGGTATGTTGTCATATCTTAAATAAACTCATATAAGTTAATATTTCTATGTTGTTTAATTTAGTTTTTACCATTATAGGTTTTCATGGTTATCTACATTTAGTGATTTTATGTCCTACAGTGTATTTATGCTTATGGTCCCGATGGTCATCTACATTTAGTAATTTTAGGTCCTACAATGCATTTATACTTATGGTCCTGATTGAAATCTAAAAACATTAACAGGTTCCTTATAATCCTTTATGTTTTATAACACAAGCACATGATACTTCATGCTGTGATGCAATATGTGGAGTCTTGAGAACAAAAAATGAAAGGAAATCACTTAATGTATTATGAGGAGAAGTCTTACTCCTCACTAATGATTTAATGATTCTAGCATTTTTCTATCATAGTGATATACAAACATAAAAGGGGCATGTTGCTTTTCCTATTTCCTATATTTTATTGTGAACTTTTTCTACTATAAGAAAGATAGTAGTCAACTTAATTATTGTTTCATTTATTTTAGGCAAAAAGTTTTGTAAAGGTATAGATTTCTCTTGCCATCAAAATTCTCTATGATATAATATGAAAGGTTTGAATGTACCCTTAAATTACAAGTGAATTATTTTCTTTATTTTAATAAAAACAAATTAAGAATTTTCCTTTAAAATTAGATGTTAAGATTTTACTTATGTTAAACTTGGTAGATTACATACTTTTTAATAAGTGCTGCAAATGAATGGTAGAAAACAAGAAATAAAAGAGTAAGATTGGCAAGAAAAAAAATAAGCACAAGAATCTTAACATTATTATTCAACAAAAATGTTCATATAGAATAGATTAACTATAATAGCAATTACAAATAAGTTAAGTGCCTAATATGATCCTAGTTGGAGCTATTTATACTAAATAACCTAGTATTATTTGCAAGAATTAAAAGAAATAAAATAATAGTATAAATAATGGATTGCTTATTCTTAAGGCTATAATAGATTTCCTATTCCTAAGGCTATAGTCTATGTAGTTGCAAATAAGGAGGTTTGACTCCTTCTAATCCTCTTATAACTCAATTCATTTCAAATTTAATTGTATTAGTCAATTACTTATGGTTGAACTGGTCAATACTTAATAAATTATCTTGAGTTGCATGTGATTTCCCCCTTTTATAGTATGTATGCAAAGGAAATGTTGTATCATTACTTCCCCTTTAGAAAGACACCTAGTTCTTAAGGTAGAAAGTAAGAAATTATTCTACTAGTAAGTCATAATTGTCCTAACTAGCTTCTTCAATAGGTCATTCAACCTATTAGACTAAAAGTTCAAGTGAAAGGACTCTTTCTTCACTAACTCATTGGTGATCCATAATTTTAATAGATGTTAGGATAAGTTCCTAGTTAAAGCTAATGAGTAGAGGGGTAGTGGTGAAAAGGGTTATTGTCCATAGGTAGATCAGAGCAATAAAACATGAAAAATAGGTGGACTTTAGTAGATTCATGTAGCTATAACTAATAAGCAACAAGAAGATGACCTTATATAAGCTAAAAAATTTAGATGACAACTTTTTATAACTCCATTTAGAAAGAGAATGCTAGCAGTATAGTTAAATTCATAAGAAAACCAAATCACCAATATTGAACTACAGTTCTCATCTTTTTAAATGAACTTAAGTCTTTATTTGTGATTAAGCTTGAAATAAATTATCTTTTAGAACTTTTAGCATGACATCATGGGTCATGAGCTATTTTTCCGGTTTAATAATTTGAGTTTTTTCCATGGACAGAAGGTTGGATGGTAAGAGGATTGCACCTATATGCCACTTTGAAAAATAAGGTACTAGCTAAAGAATGAAAGCCTATATTGGAAGAGTATTCAACCCAATGAAGAAATTTGTATCATGAGTGAGGTTGTTCATGTGTAAAGCACCTTAGGTAAGTTTTTAAGTATCTATTAACCACCTTTATTTATTTGTGAGATTGTAAATAGTATGTGGTGCTCATAAAAAGTTAGGTTTAACTAAGCTTGAAGAGGTCTTGGAAAAAAAAGCTTAAAAAATAGCATTTTTATATGAAAAAAATTAATTTTAGGATACTATATAAGCACATAATTTCCCTACAAAAAATAAAAGCAACCATTTTCATAATATATGGGTAAGATAGGGGGATAAAATAGGAATATTTACTAAAATGATCCACTATAACAAGTATAGCATCAAAGCCACTAAATTTAAGAAGTCCAATAATAAAGTCAAGTGAAATTTCTTCCTATATTTTGTTAGGGATAAGCAAAGGTTGCAAAAGCCCCACTAGTGCTGAGGTTCAATATTTAGTTTATTGGTAAACCAAACAATTTTGAATCCACAACTTAACTTCTTGCTTCATTTTAAGCTAGAAAAATGTTGCAAACAGACATTTTAGCATTTTTAAGTGCCCTTTGTGTCTCACAGCTAAAGTATCATAAGACTTAGAAAGGAGTTTCTATTTGAGTGTAGGGAAGTTAGGAATTATAAAGTAATTTTTATGATAGAGCTTCTATTAGCCACTTGAAAATTTGGATAGGAATTTGGGTCTTTTGATAACACAACCATAGTATTCCATGTGTAGGAATCATTTTATAATACATCTTATACTCTAAAAAATTCAAAGGAAAAGGAACAACTAAAGATAACAAGTCAACATGTTGGGGATGCCTAAAAAAAGCATTTACACCTTTGTTTTTTGCACCATTTTTATAAATAACAAAGTAATTAAATAAGAGTAATTAAATTAGAAGACATTGTTGTTCATTTGTAGTGAGATGTTGCTTCAATAAAAACTTGAGACTATAATAGTTAGACTTTAAAAAGAAGTGTTAAGCCAATAAATAATGTCTCCACTTTTGTAATGTCAAAACTAAAGCTAGCAGTTTTTTATCATAGCAGATTTCAAATGACTAAAGATAGAAGAGCCCTTGCTAAAATATGCAATAAAATAACTATCTTGTAAGAGAATAGCACCCATACATTTTGATAAAGCATTGCATTATACTATAAATGGTTAATTAAAATTAGGCAATTGTAGTACTGGAACAATAGTAAATGCATTTTTAAAGTGTATATAGCCTCTATTACTGCTTATGATCATTTAAGCCTATTCTTCTTAGTGAGATCTATTAATGGGTTTATACTGACTCTATAACTTCTGACGAATCGATGGTAATACCTTATGAAAGCTAAGAATCCTTAGGGCTTTTTGACATTGGTTAGTATTGGCTAGCTTATAACTATATGAATTTTATCTTGTTCAACCCCTACAACTCTAACAAATACTACATAGCCTAGGAAGGAAATTTAACATTGCCTCAATATGCATTTAGAGGTTTTAGCATACAATTGATGGTCATAAAGGAGTTGTATTGTTGTTTATAAATAAATGTGATGCTACTGGACATCTTTGCTATATATTAGAATATTATCAAAGAATACCTGAATAAATTTATGTAAGTAAGGTCTAATAAGATCATTCATCATTAATTGAATAGTGGAAGAGGCATTAATAAGGATGAAAGGAATTATAATAAATTCATAATATCTCAAATATATTTAGAAAGTAATTTTATGAATATTATTCAAGAAAACTCATGTTTGGTGGTAACTAAATTATAAGTCAATCTTAGAAAAATAGTAGTTCCATGTAGTTTATCAAGAAGTTCATTGATATTTGGAATTAGGTACTTATCAAGGACCATTATTTGATTTAAGCCTCAATAATAAACATACATGAACCATAAGTCATCCTTCTTATTGACTAGAAGTACGAGATTAGCAAAAGAACTTTAACTAAGGTGGATTAAGCCTGATTGTAATAAGTCATTAACTTGTTTCTTAATTTTAAATTTCTATAAGTGTAGATAACAGTATGGTTTAATGTTGGATAGCTTAAAGTTGGAGAGTAATGGAATGGCATAATAGTGGTCATAAAAAGGTACCAAGGTAGTTAGTCCTTGAAAAATAAAATCAAATTAAAGAAGAAGATTTTGGATAATAAAATTAGGTAAAGAACTTATACTTGAAAGTATTGACTCCTTGGAAAATGGCATCAGTTGTAGCCTTATAAGGCACCCCTTGCAATTTATATATCTTCTCATTCAAAATGAAAATCAGAAACATCTTATTCTAATTAGCTCGAACATTATTGAAAGATGCTAATCATTTGATACCCAAGACCAAGTCAGCACCCTTAATTAAAAACAGATAGTAATCTTATAAAATAATTAATCTTAATAATTAAAGACCCACATTTTGACATATTTGGTTATAACAAATCACATCTCTATTATTAATTTGCATGCCAAAAGATAGAATAGATTGAATAAGTACATAAATCCTTGTACTACTTGTTTAGCGATAAAATTATGGGTAGAACACTATTTATTAAGATCATGACTTTTCTATCTTAAATAGTCCCCTGTAGCTTTACAGTGGTGCTTGATGCCTTTCCTAGAATTATATGAAAGGAGATTTCGGTGAAATCTTCCTTAATGCATTTATATTGGGTTCATTAAAGTGTTCTATAACTTCTCCATCTTCTGCGAGCTCTAACAATACTAATGAAGAGCTTGCAGTGATGGACAAGAGTAGACTTTTTATTACAGTGGAAATACAACCTCTTCTTATAGTAAGCTTGGAACTTAGCATCCAATGGGCATGTCCTTAGCATAAATGTCATTGATTGAGGTGGATTTTGGATGTTTCACTAACCAAGGTTGATTAGTGAGACTCTTATTGCTTCATATTGTGCCCAGTTGCTTAAGTTGTCATTTTTTATCTCAAAAAACTAATTAGGCCTTCTAGGCCCACGATGAGATTGAGACTTAATCTTATATTCTAGTGCTAAATTTAGGGCCTTGTAAACACTTCTTAGTTTATGGATTTGGACATCTGTTTTCAATTATTCTTTTAACTTATTAATAAACACCTGTAAAAGACAATGTGTAGGCCAATATTTAACTTATGCAACCCATTTTGCAAATTCTTGTCTATAGTCTTGCACATTACTAACTTGTTTAACATTGCAAGGATGCTCATCTGGGTTTTGAAACTTTACAAGCCTATAGTTCTCCTATAGTGCCTTGACTAATTTCTCCCAATATAACAGTTATGTTCATTATTAATCCAAGCAAATAAATCCGGTGTGACAATGTTTGGGCTAATATTTTATATATGCAGCCTATTTTACGAATTCTTGTTTAAACTCTTGCACATTGTTAGCTTATCTAGGTTTTGAAACTTTGCAAGCCTATAGTTTTCCTATAGTGCCTTGACTAATTTCTCCTAATATAAAAGTGCATGTTCACTATTAATCTAAGCAAATAAACCCAGTGCATTTCTTTTCAAATACATAGAAGTAATGTTAACTATGAGTTTATCAAGAGTTTGATAATAACAGAAGTATTTTTTAGCTTCTAAAATCCACCCATATTGTTCCTTTCTTTAAACTTAGGAAATTCTATCTTGGTGTGTGATCATTGTTAAGGATTTTTCATTTATCACAAGCTATCCATATCATCATCTTCCTCATACAACCCTTTTCCTTTATTGTTATTCTTGTGATTAGCTTCCCTATGGGGTCATTATTTGATTGTGTTTTAAATGTGACCACTTCAATGGTCTAAATATCGATGGTATTTAATTTAGAATCAATGATTAGTAGTTGTTGATTGATAATGTTAAGGTTATAAATAGTGTTAGGGTCATTAGTAAATGCATTCAAATGTGTTTGCACCATTTTTAAAGTAATCAAGCTTGGATATCAAAATGATAGGTGTAGCAAATGAACGGTAAAAAACAAGCAATATAAGCGTAAGATTAGTTGGCAAAAAATAATGCAAGAATCTCAACATTATTATTCTAACAAGAGTGTTTATGAGGAGTGGACTAACTTTTAATAGTAATTATAAATGAACTGAAAGCCTAATCTGATCTTAATCGGAGCTATTTATACTAAATAACCCAATATTATCTGCAAGAATTAAAAGAAATAAAATAATAACATAAATAACAAATTGCCTACTCCTAAGGCTATAACAAATTACTTATTCTTAAGGCTATGGTATGTGTAGCTGCGAGTAAGGAGGTAAGAGGTTTGTGTAAGTCTTGATAACCCACATCTAAGAGAGGGTAAATTGGATATTTTAAATTTATTGCTATTTTTAAAATCCTATTGGAAAAACCTTTAATTTTAAGAAGTCATAAAAATAATTTGAATTTAAACAATTCAAAGAAAGTTTTATGAAAATATTTGTTGCACTTAAGATATAATAATTTAAGGAATAAGTACAAATTAACTCTTTCAACTATCTATAAACAAATCATTGAAAAGATAATTTAATGAAGAGGTTTGCACATAACATATAACAATTTAATGCACTTGTACAAAGTCACTCATTTGACTATGCATAGATAAATAATTAAGAAGCTAATGTATGAATGGATTTCTTTTTCAACCATTTACTTATCCAAGTATCAAGATTAACATTGAAGCATAATATACTCAACAATTTCATTAATTATGCATAGATAAATTATCAATAAGCATATGCATAGATATACACTCTTTTTAAGTATGCAATCATCTAAGTATTAACATAAGCATTTAAATGCAATATAATAATTAACAATAACAAAAATAAAGCATTTAATCAAGTAAAATAGAGCAAAGTGCAAAAATAATAAGAGATAGGGTAGAGAAATCAAATATAAAAATTTATAGTAGCTTCTCCCTTAGATATCCTTCCCAAGGTATATATCCATTCTCTAAACCTTTTAATCTTATTTTTCAATCTATTATCCTTTCAAGTTTAAATCGGGTACTTGAAGAAACTTTTTACAAATCCTTTCTCTTGCTTAAACAAAACTTTCTTTATAAGGGATACCCCATCTTTTTAAAGAATTTCTAAGGGATACCTCATCCTTTACAATTAGAAAAATATATGTGATGAATAACATCTTAAACAAACTTTCTCATAGAGTGGATGAAATAGATGAAACACTTAGGATAAAAAATTTTCAAATGTAGAACTTAATTCATGATTTTAATGAAAGAAGGAGTAAAATGATATTAGAAAATAAGGTTTAGGCTCTCTCTTAATTATATTTGATATTTTTTAACTTATATAGAAAGCTTATGAAGTATTATAATCATTTGGGATTATTAGGAACGAAAATTAACTATTACTAGCCATTATACGCATGCTAAAATGGTCGAATTGATTGGTGAATCGATTTTGATGAAAACTTTCATCTTTACCTGTTTAAAATTGATTAGTCAATTGATTTACGCAGATGGAATTGCAAACTTAACTTTAAAAAGGTCATAACTTCTTCATTTTAAGTTTGTTTTAAGCAAATGACCTATTGTTAGAAAGTTATATGAGTATACTTTCAAGTAGGACTATTTTCATGCTCATATCTAATGCAATTTTTGTGATATAATTGAAATAATAAGCAATCATAAAAAATAGTGAATTGTGAAAATTTTGATTTTGAGACTTAATTTATAAAATTCATAACTTTTTTATATTTTAGTTATTTTAAGCAAACGACCTGTCAATAAAAAGTTATTTAAGTTTATTTACACATAAAAATAATTTCATGCTTATATTACTTGTAGTTTTTAAGATATAATAAAAATAATGAGCATATATAAAAAAAGATTGAAATGTAAAAAATTGAACAGATCAAAATTTTTTCATATATTGATCATCTTATGCAAATGATATGTCCATAAAAAGCTATTTGAATATATTTTTATATTAAAAAAGTTTAACAGTTAAATTACAAGTATTTTATAAGATATGATCAAAAGAATAACTAAATGTCAATATTGAAAAGATCAAAAACTCATATCTCATTAGTTTTTGAAATGTCCCTATAGACTATCTTGTAAAAACATGATTGTGAGCTATTTTTTTAAAACATTTTAATCAAGGTAAGATTATAAAAACATATTTAAACTTTATATCATAAAAAACTCTATTTTATAAAAAAGTCTAGGCCTAAAGTGAAAAACTATACTAATGAAGTTTTTTTAATTTTTCTTGATGCTTTTAACCTTTTAAAACTTTAATCTTTTCATCTTTCAATATTTAGGTTACATCTTCTTTCTTATCTTTCTTTCTTGTTCTTAAAATGAGCATAATATGATCTTCCATTTTTTTGCTTCAATGCTAACTCCTTATTTTTACTTATTAAATTTTTCTATATACAATTTCATAAACTTTGTAAATCATATAGTTAGTTCAATCTAATGTATTAAGATATTGATGCATTATTCATATATAAAATAAATTAGCATAAGAACATACATAATCATCATATTATATATTTTGATCAATTATACACTTAGTGATGCTTGTATAAAATATAACATTTTTAGCATATAATTAAGCATTATTATTGTAATTGTAATGTAACATATATATTGAAGATTTTATAACACTTGATTATAAAGACATACAATTCTATCATAACATTCATTTATCATCATGCATATACAAGAATAAGCATAATCATTATATTATATTATATATATATCAACCATAACATAGTATGTCTATTAACATATATCACTTTAGTATAAGACATATAATACTATTGTAATCACCTATTTGTCATTATCAAAATTCATCATATAAAACTTGAGGTTAATAGTTTGACTCATTCTATTTTAGCTTTAGTTGCGTTAATTAGTTGCTCATGGTTAAACTAGTTAATATTTAATAAATTAGCTTGACTTGTATGTGATTTCCTTTTCTGATAGTATGTGCGCAAAAAGGGTGCCATATCACTTCTTTCTAATATTATTTCATGTCCATGGCATTATTTTTTTGATTGCACTCTGCAAGCTTATTTGAGCTAATTCATTATCTTAGTCTACTTTGTACATTTTGTTTATTCAATGGATGAGTTATTGATTTTACAGTTTGCACAACTTTCAAGCCTATTAAATTTGAGAATGGCTTCCCTTTTCCATGTGAATTACTGAATTTCACATAAATTGATAACATAAAAGGAACTTACTAGACAAATTGTTCTTAATTGTTACTATAACAATACATACTAGTCAATAGGAAAGCACAAACCAAGTTATCAAGGGGAAATTAATGAAAGTTTAGTAATTATAAATTTTATTTTCATATTTATCAATAATCAATAATAACAATTATAAAGGAGCCACTAAATTATATAATAAATGTCTATCATTATGCTTTTATATAATAAGTTAGATAGTATTAGATTATAACCATTATTGTTATTGCTCATGATCTATTTAAGAATATTTTAGATTATATTTGAAATATATGTGAATTTTTTAAATGATTTAGATGTACCTAAATTACTTTCAACAAAGTTATATTGCTTTTTCAATATGTCTTTAGATTATGAGAAGGTGTTTTTTTTACCATTTTTTTATCTTTTATGCAATATTCCATTATCAACATTAAGTTTTAAAATTTCCATAAAATAATTACTTTTTAATTGCATATTTAAGTTTCCAATATCAACATTAAAGATTTATTGTCTGCTATCTCTTTTATCTAAATTTAATCTCTGATGAGTGTTGCATTGATACTTTTTGAATTACTGGTTTGCAAATTTTAATTTAGATGCTCTTAATTTAAATAATGGTTTAACTTTAAGTTAGCTTTTAAGATCAATTATTTATGTTAAAAGTAGTATGATTTGATATCGTATATTTGTAAGGTAGATGAAGTTGGCTAAACTCAAAGACATTATATTTCAGAAAGATAATTTGCTAGTCTTTATTGTTTAATGTGCATCATATACACTTGTTATTTTTTTTTCCTATATTTTCCTCTCAAATTGAGTTTCTTTTATTTTATACTCACTTGTTGCAACGTCATGTAGCAAATAGGAAAGAGGTTGTATAATTATATTATGTTGCTTGGCCATTTAGCATAGGTCAGTTGTAAGATATTAAATATATTCTCTTTTCATTGAATTAAAATTGGAAAATAACATAAACTATGCTTGGTGCTTCTTTAATTCATAATGTCATTTTTCTTATTTTTTAATTGATTTTGTTATGCCTGGATATTAATTGAGTAGAACATCTGACAATCAATAACAAAATATTATCCTATTGTTAAAGTTCTTGTGAATGCTACCATGTTCGAGAATTTCAACAAACCACATTCTGCTACTTAAGAATTCAATATAGAATAGGGGCTTAGCATTGATTGCATCTTTTTTTTTGTTATATTGAAATGGCAAACAAACTATTTAATGCTTAATCTATGTTTGATGCACAGGGTTTTCTTTGAGGTTCTTATAATGCTTAGAGGTCAACTTTATAAAAATGCATACACACACATATGCCAATACTTTAAAAGACAATGTGAAGAGTGAAATTAAAAGTTATTTTCTCTGAGTTTTCTTTTTGGTTGTCATGAATTGCTCTAAAGAAATAATTACTTTTCCATATTTTTCATGATTGTTTCTCCTTATTTTAGTCATTTTTATTATAAGGGATGCCTCTTTCAAATGTTACAAGGCTTGGTTTTACTAATGTTCATAATTCTCCTTCCTTTAAAAAATAACAAACCAACAATCTGCAAAATCAAAATATAGTAGTTGATTCTTCTACAACAATAAGTACATATGACATTGAAATGCAATGTTGAAATTTTCTCCTTGAAACATGTTTTAATCTCTTAAGGGTCATGTTTCAACATGTTTAAGAAATTTAAAGATATCATCATTTGTGAATGTAATATCTAGAGTAGAATCTATACAAAGCTTGGATGTAACTAAGATAAAAGACTTGGGGAAAAGACTAAGTCAAGTTCTTCTATCAATAACTGGTGATAAGGGCTATTAACTACATTTGATTATTACAAAATCCACATCCTACCTTTATCCTAAATTAACTATTATCCTTTTCATAAATGCAAGGATATGTATCTTATGCAAGTTTATCTTCTTATAGATAACATGATAATACATGTAACAAGAATAAATATTTTTATCAATGCATAAATTAGGATGGTTTTGATTGCAGATTAATTATTTTCTTACTTCCTTATTTAGTTTGAAATTTTGGTTTCAAGAAATATATAGTCTTAGGGTTCGTTCAAATTTATAAATTTATTACGTGTATCATTCTTTTTACAAAAATATTTTAAAACTAAGATCAAATTTTATTTTATAGGTATTTTCTTAGATATTAAAATTTAATCTCAAGTTTATTTTCCTACTTTTTTATTTTTATTACTTTACAATTCATGTATATATTTTCTTCATGTATTCTTTTTTAAAGTTGTATTACTTTATAATTTATATACTATTTTTCTTCCTTTTATTTATTTAGCTTTTGCTGATATTTTCTTAATATTAATTTTTAAATATTATATTTAAAATAAGTTATTATAATCAATTAATATTTTATCAAAATTTTAATTAAAAAATATTAAAATTATTTTTAATTAATATATCTTGAAAATAGCACTATTAATCAATGGGTATATGGTTATGCCATTAGTTTTGTAGTGCATTGAAGTTTTTCTCAAAATTTAAATACCCTTGTTATACAAAATCTTAATTTTACAATACTATTTGTTGAATATAATATTGTCAAGGATATTAGATCCTTTTTAATTTCCTACTACAATAAAAAGATACAATTCATTTACACAAAGATTCAGTGACTTGTCTAAAAAAATAAAAAATCTTTTCTAACCTTTTTTTAATAAATTTACACACAAAAATGAGATAGATTCATTTTGGATGAAAAAGGTCATAATTTTTTACTTGTAGTTTGTATCCATTGTGGATCTATAAGTAGTTTAATTTTCACAAAAATAAATAGATTCATAAATAAATATGATTTCAATATATTGTTAATTTTTATTGCTTTTACTCTATAAATTCTATAATTCATTTCACAAATACAAGGGACAGAAAATGACATTCACCTTTATCTTTAGTCACAAGGAATCATCTAATAAAGTTAAATACTAGATTTGGATTTCTTTAACATAATCCTTGTTGAATGAATTTTGAGCAACCTATAATCACAAAGGATAAAATTAATTTTTTTAAAGTAAATGACATTATTGTAAGTAATGATCCATTCACAGACATATCCCTAAATAATTCATAAGATGTAAAAATTCAATTTTTAATTATTTGAACATAATCACTTAATAAAAAATAAGCATTAATTAATCAAATGATACTTTTTTATTCATTTAATATATGAGTTGGAATTGAATAGAATAAAATTTTAATTTTGTAAAATAAAAATTACAATGGTTCAAATTCCCAAAATACAAAATTTAATTGAAATAATTTTCAAAGAAATTAAGCTCATAAGAGTCCACGGGTTAAATTTCATTTGAATTTATTTTAATCAATTAATGAAAACTTCTTTGCCTAATTTAAATTTATTTAAAAATGTTTTCTTAACTTAATCTTGAATTAATTTACTAGAAAACCATTCTGGAATTAACAATAAAAAATTATTTTTAATTATCTAAATGTAAAATTTGTTATGCAATATGTTTAGAAGCTTATAAAAGAATTTTCTTAATTTCTAACTTAACTTTGGTATAGGATATGACAAATTTACATTTTGTATAATACAACATTATTCTCATATTTCTTGAAACGAATCTAAGATTAAAATGGTTTATGTATAAAGCCTAACGAAAATTTGCATATTTCATTACAATAATTTAATTAATGATTAAATATGCAACTTTTGTTGGAATAGTTAAATTAAATATAAAAATACCGAAGTATTAATTAAGTTTTTCTTCACCTTATGAAAGATAATGATTTGAGCCAATTGGAACTCGAGCCCTCCACAAGATTAAATTAGTAGGAATTTGACTTTTAATTGAGGCAAGCCTGTAGATGTTAATTGGAGATTAGTGTTTGGTATGAATTGTTAGATTTCTTGGTTGCACCGCAATGAAAATTTTTTTGAGTGTGATTACTTTAGATATACCGATCTAGATTCCCTAATAATTAATAAGGTGCATGAGTTTTATTTGGCTAAGAAAGGGAGTTCCCAAAGAAAAAGTGCAATAAATATTTAAATTAGGCATGGAAGATTCCATTATAGTGTTGAATTAAAATAAATATTAATAATTCCTTCTATGATCACATTAAGGGTGCAACTTGTGTAGGTGTAACAAGAGATATAATAGAATTTTGGATTTTTGGCTTTGTATGAAAATTGGGCATAGCTACCTTTTTACAAGCTAAGTTGTGGGATATTCTCATAGCTATAAAAGTTACTTGGAAGAAGAATTTTAACAATGTTGTTATTAAGAGTGATTATGTTAAAGTTGTGAACCTTATTACTCAAGTTTTTCCTTATCTACATTATTAGCTAAGGTGGTACATATCCTTAAGCTTAAGACGAAAGTTAAATAGCATGTTAATATATGTTTTTCACCACGAGAGACAAATAAAAGGGTTGACAAATTGGTTCAGGTTATTTATGAATTTTGCTATAGAGTTATTTGTTATAAACCCCACTTTCTAAGCCTTTACCTTTTCTCTATAAAGAAATAATGAAATCTAATGCTCCTATTACTCTTGCTTCATATTGGTTTTGTAAATAAATTATAAAAAAACTATGAAATGAGGATGTTTTAGTGTAACCATTTTGAATTTTTTCATTTATTGCAACACATTTTTTGTTCATCTTTTTTTGATTTTGTATGCATTATCAATTTAATATCACAACTTTAGAATAAAATTATTTACAATTAAAAATTGGAAGGAGATAATGTGAAGGATGTCAAGAGATAAATTAAAAGAAGGTAATGTTACAAATTTGAAGAACATATTAGATTTAGTTAATCTATTAGTCCAATCCTTTAGAATGATAAGAGATAAATTAGAAGAAGATAATGTGAAGGATATCAAGTTAAAGCTTATAAATAAAGGGAAGGGAGAAGGTTGAAATTACAACACTCCCACAACAAGTGAAGTTGTTGCTTTAATTGTCATTGATATTGGCTCTTCACCAAGAGACATAATAATTCATTCAAAAGGTGGACATGTTAAGTGCATTAATGAGATGCATCCATTTTACCTGACATTGCACTATTTATTAATATTTCTATGTGTTGAAGATGACTTTAGGCTTAAGATTGAGCATTATCAATCTCTATAGAATAAAGATACCAAAAGGAATAACTTGCCAATGTGGAAATTTTTTGCATTCAAATTGCAAGAGTGATTCAATGAATTTTCAATTCTTACAAATTCACATAGACTTCTGCAACAATTTATTGTTGATGTTTACACAATGATTGAAACTCATAAAATATAATACATAAGAAAAAATATGAAGAATCTCCATGTAGACTAGGGGATTTAGTGATGTATTATTACATGGTGAAACTAATGCTACTTTAAAAGGAACAAGAATAATATTACACTCAAGCTTAGTAGGAGGTGCCAAATATTTAATGTAAAATTACCATGATGTAAGTTATTTGTAGGTAGGTTAGACATCTTGATATATTTCTCACCTTTACATGCAATTTGAACTAGCCTAAAATCATTTGAATAATAGATGTTCTTGATTTAAAGCCTTCTAATTGTGCAAAATTTAATCTATTGGGTTTTCAAAATTAAATTGTGGCATATGATAAATGACTTGAAAAGAGTTCATTCTTTGACAAACTAATTTCAAGTAAGTATGTCATAATTTAGTTTACTATGAAAATTATTCTGTAAATTAAGCATTATTGAACAAGGATGCATTATGAGATTATGCTATACCAATACCTAAATTAAGCATTGTCGAAGATGTATATAATTACATACTTTCATTGATTGATTCAAAAGGGAAAGAATACTTTAACTTTGATTCAGTTTACAAATCAAGTATGAATAAATTATATTAAGTGGATTTGATTATACCTGAGGTGCTTAATAACCTTCAATGTTCTAGCCTACCTAGCCACAAGTTGAAATTCAAAATTGGAGTACCAATATGCTTATTCATAATATAGACCAATCAATTGGACTTTGCAATAGTACAATATTGATTGTTACACAATTAATTAATCATGTCATAAAGACAGAAATATTGAGTAGGATAAATGTTGGTACAAAGAAATTTATACCAAGAATGATTTTAAGTCCATCACAATCAAAATGGCTGTTCAAAATTCAAAGAAGACGATTCCTCAATCACATTGTTTTACACAATGACTATAAACAAAATTTAGGAAAAAATTTTAAAAAGCATTGATGTGACTATAAACAAAATTTAGGAAAATTTTTTAAAAAGCATTGATCTTTATCTGTTTGAACCTATTTTTAGTCACATTAACTTTATGTTGCATTATCTAGAGTTAAAAGTAGACAAGAATTAAAAAATCTCATACATGACCCTGAGAAAGAAAGAAATAATAAGACCACAAATATTGTATTCCAAAAAGTGTTTCAAAATTTAGAGTAATGTTGATGCAACATGTAATTGAATTACTAGATGTACTAAGAAAATAGGTTGAAGTTATGTAAACCTTTTTATCAATAATCTTATTAAAACAATACACAAATCGTTTATCAATCTTCGAAATGTTTTAATTGACTCCCCGTGGGATCCTGCGGGTTTAATTCTAGTTTTATTCATTATTCCAACTAACAATAGCAAATCCAGCCTAGTTTCAGAAAGAAACACCAGCACCTTACCTCTTAATTCGAAGGAGACGTACTACAATATGACTCCTTATGTTAATCATAATCTACTAATCAAAAGCATCTTGTGGAAATTCTTCAGAGAACATCCAGCAGTTGGTTCTGCATTATCATTTTGCCTTCCTTTATCTGTTGCCTTTCCCAATTTACTCAACCACCAGCAGCAGTAAAATAATTACAAATCAGTAAACTTTCTAAGATTATGGATGTCAATTGTGTCGCTGAGGAACTGGAATTTAACCAGACATTCTTGGTCCAATAATGAGTTCAAATGCAGTTTGTTCTAGCCAGGAACAGATTCAAATGTCCCTTGAACTGATCAGATTATACCATGAATTTTCTATGTTGTTCTACTTAAATAACCCAACGTCTCATGAATTTCCTCTGCTTCAGGATGTGATCCATCTCCAGAAACAAATCCTTGAATGGTCCCTTTTACCTCAATGCAACTCCAGCCTGGTTTCTTCTTGAAATCCTTTTCACTCATAACTTTCCTTACTGCTTCAACCTCATCCCATCTTCCAACACTTGCTTTTACATTACTCAACAGAGTATAATAACCAATGTTATCAGATTCTAATTCCAAAACTCTTTGTGCTGCATATTCTCCAAGTTTTTCATTTCCATTCACTCTGGCAGCTGCTAGAAGAGAACCCCAAATCCTGCTATCAGGTAAGATTATCATTTTCAATATTAAAACTAAGGCCTCTTTAAGCATCCCATATCGACCCAAAAGGTCCACAATGCAAGTGTGATGATCCAAAGCTGGTTCTATACCGTAACTCCATTTCATAGAACAGTAAATTCTGCAGCCTTCACTCACAAGACCAGAGTGGCTGCAAGCAGACAATAAGCTTATGAAGGTGACAGAGTTTGGATGTACTCTTTGCTCCACCATTAACTCAAAATACTTCAGGGCTTCAAAACCAAAACCATGGGAACCAAATCCTTCAATCATTGTAGTCCATGCTACTACATCTTTGACCAAAATCCTATGAAAATATGCTGTAGCTGAAGAAATACTCCCACATCTTGCGTACATATTTAAGATTGAGGTTTCCAGGCATGCAACATTGTCATCAACTCCATCAAGCTCATTCTTTATAAGGTAACCATGGACCCCTTTGCCCAATTTCAAAGCCCCTAGATTAGCATATGCATCAATTAGACTTCTCCAGATTTCAAGACCAGGATCAAGATCTTCAGCTTGCATTTGTTGAAATAAAAGTATGGCCTGCATAAAATAACCATTTTGAACGAAGCTTGACATCATAGCAGCCCAAGTAATGTTACTTTTGTAACGTATTTGTCTAAACAACTGAACTGATATTTCTAATCTTCCACATTTTGCATAAAAATCAAGTAAAGAAGTCAGCAAAATATCGTCCCATAACCCTGTTTTTATGACTAAACAGTGTACAGTTTGGCCCTCGTGAAGACTACCAGACTTTGCAAGTGCTGATATAACAAGGGTTAAAGTCTCAATATTCCATAAGCATGATTCACCACTTTGGATTTCGCTGAAAATACGAGCAACTTTCATAGTATCTCCTCTCTTGGAATAAAATGAAACCAATATATTCCAGGGAATGATGTCCTTTTTGTCTGTTTCACTGAAAATAGTTTCCACTTCTTCAGTATTCCCCGCATTAGCATACATGCTCAAAACTGCATTTTGCACAGACCAATCCATTATCAATCCACTTTTTACTGTATACCCATGAACTTGAGATCCCTCAATTGGAGTTCTGGAAGCACAAACTGCCTGCAACAGGACAATTACAGTGACTGAATTCGGTTCCAATTCCATCCTCATTCTGCTGAACAAATCAGTTGCCATGGTGAGATGCCTCTCAGAAATATATCCAGAAATCAGAGATGTCCAGGAAACCAAGTCTCTGTGCGACATTGTATCAAACAACTCACGGGCAAAACCCAGATACCCACATTTAACATAGACATCAATCATGGTATTACAAAAATATATGTCCTGATCCAAACCCATTTGGATTGCAAGACAATGGATCATTTTTCCATTTATATCACTCCTGATGGATGATAAGGCTCGATTTATTATCGGGAAAGTAAAAGTATCATGATCAACCCCCGCTTCTCTCATCTTTTTGTACAACAACAAAGCTGAATGAAACAGCCCCGAATTTACATAAAACCTCATGATCAAATTCCATAACATTGTACGGGGCTCTGCTTCTAACGTTTTAGATACCCCAAGAGCACTGTCAAGGTCATTGTATCGAGCATACGAGTTCATGAGTTCTGAAGCAATGGAATTGGACTCCAGTGCATTCGAGACTACTAGAAAGGCATGAATTTCCTTAACAGCCGGAAGGTTCTTGCAGGAACGTAGCGGCAACCAACAAGGGCGAGAAGGAGGAGCAGAGGCAACGTGATACTGGAGTTTCAGGTGATGGGCGTGAAATAGAAGAGGAAGTGCGGGGGTAACAGGACAAAAATAGCAATACTTGAGGACATGAAGTGAACTAATTTTGAACAAATTAAGGGGTAATCTGTCCACTGCACTCTATCCACAACGGTAGCTGAGATTTTTTAGAGTCGATACCTAGAAGTTCTAACTCGCGCCGAAGTTAGTGAGGTGTCATTGAACTGTCCCATCTCGATAATGTTATCTTTAAAAGTAGTTGTTTTATATAGATATGAAAAAAGCCGGGTTGTTCCGTGCGACTTAACTCACTTGAGGCGAGAGTCGCGCGCACATTAATTTTCCTCCGGGCTTCATCTGCGCACGGATGAGATTTTTCTCAGACGGCTCTCGGTTTGCCTGGGATGGTAGCATTCTCTGACAGACATCTCCCTTTCTTCGACTTCGCATTCGGACGTTTGGTTTGGTTCGCATAATCTTATGGTTTCGGACAAATGCAGTAATTTTTAAGTATCTGATTAGTGATTCTTATGTCAATATATATATTTTTAAAAATATTTTTTTAATTTTCAAATATACTATATATTTATATTTGATTTGTATATTATATTTTTAGAAATTTTATTACTTTTTCAAAAATTATCCTTATTAATTTTTTTGTTATAAATTGTAATAAATTATAAATTTAATTAAAATATATAAATAAATGCTTTTGAAAACTAAATAAATTAATAATTTAAATTTTATTTAATTAAAATGTAATAAATATTTCAATATATAAAATATTAAAATTTTTAAGAATTTAAATTTAAAATTTTTATATAATTAATTATATAAAATAAATGAGTAATTTCTTCATCGTTGACAAAAAAAAATTATTTTCTTTGAAAAAAAATAAAAGAGAAAGAAAAGAAATAATATATTTTAAATTTAAATTAACAAGAAAATAAAAAATTTAGATTTTTAAATAATTAAAATATAATAATTACATATTTTATCTTTAAATATTCTTTTTTCCTCCTTTTTCTTCATTCAAATAAGAAAAAAAAATTAAGAGTTCATTTATTTTATTGATAAATATTTTTTATAAAAATATTATTTGTATATATTTATTTATAAAAAGATGATATATTATTTATATTAATGATTAAAAAATAATATCTAAAAATTTAAAAATAAAAAAAGTGAATTTTTTATAATAAGAAATTATTTTTTTAATTTTTCATATTTAATATTAAATAAATAAAATATTTTTTAATTTTAATAATTTATAATTATATTTTATAAAAAATATTTTTCACTATAATAAATAAATATATTAATCTCGCTTTAGGCCGAAAGAACATGCTTATATGAAACAGTCACATGTATGACAAATGTCTATCTTATTAAAATAGTGTTTATGACCTCTTGCAAATATGTTTGTGATCGTTGAGATTGATATTAATATAACAAAATTATCAGTCAGTAAATCACTCAACTATAGCCACAACTTTCATAGTTTTATTATATTCTAAATTAAATGTCAAGGTGAAAATTTAAAATTATTTAACACAAAATAATTGAATATTAAAAAGTGCTATTTTAAGTTTATTTATATGAATGATTATTTAAAAAAATTATTTTAATTTCAAATGATATTTAATAAAATTATGAGAAATTCATTTTGTTTATAAAATTCATTTGGACCTTCTATTTATATCAGACATAAAAAATATTACTTAAATTTAAATTCAAATTTTTTTTCTATAAATTAATAGGATTGGAATTTAGAAATTACTTATTTATTTTTTACTTATTTAGTATAATTATCCTTATTATCATGAAAAAATTAAAAATTAAAAATTAAAAATATAAGTTAAAAGTGAAAGATAAAAATAAAAAATTTTCAAGTTAAATTAAAATTGGAATATGGAAATTATTTTTTTTACTTATTTAGTATAATTATACTTGTCATCACAAAAAAATTGAAAATGAGAAATATAAGTTAAAATTGAAAAATAAAAATAATTTTTTTTAAAATATATTAGGATATAGAAGAATAGGAATAAAATTATTCTTTTACTTTAATACTAATATTCTGACGAGATGATAATTTAAGATACCCATCTCCTCCCATGAAAATATGTGAGGAGAAAGTTGAACTTTAAAATATACCTAAGTAATTTTTTTGAAATTTTAAAATAAATATGATACTATAATATTCCCATAAAATATTTTTAAAACTGTAAAAAGCATTCCATGAATCAAATGAACCCTCAAAGATATCTTGGACATTCGAGATTATAGGGTTTTTTTTTGCGGTAACCGTTATGATATAATCATCTTATCTAATCTAAATTAATTCAGGTTTGTTTCTAAAAGGCTTTATGGCTTCATTAAATAGTCCATTATCACAACCCAATCTCACATATAAATTAGGCTGAATTGATTTGGATAAAAAACATCTTTCATGAAAATATAATATAAAATATTAAAATAATAAAAAATAATTTATATATTCAATATTAAATATAATAAATTTAATAAAAGATAATTTTTTTAAAGAGAAAATTATTTTCTTCCATTGTTATAATTCTAGAGATCATTTTTTCAATTATAAAATAGAGAGATTTATAGTACTCTTTTATTTATATTCAAGAAAGTAAAAAAAATTTTTAAAAAAATATCTTTCGAAAAATAAATAAAGGCTCTATTTATTTAAATGGAAAATATCTTGTATAAAAATATAGTTATAAATTATTAAGAATAATGAAAAAGAGTTTATATATTTAATATTAAATATAATGAATTTGAGAAAAAATAACCTTTTCTTTAAAAAAAAGTTATTTTTGTATTATCATAATTTTAGGAATTAACTTTTTAAATCGTAAAATATAGAGACATATAATGATAGAAGGAAATAAGATTTTTTTACGAAAATTATTTTCTGGAGAGAGAAGGAGAGGAGGAGAGCTTATTCCGAAAAACAATAATATAGATCCGAACCAATTGCTACTATGATGGACAATTAATAGGGGACTTGAATGGGATAGAATGCTAAACGAAATAAAAAAAGAAAAAAGTCATTAATATTAATTATTAAAGATTTAAGAGTTGCTTGTCCAGTAGACCCTCCTCAGAAGAGCCGAACCACTAAGAAACATACAATTAACACAGCAACAAAGTCCATTCTATGATTTTACAATCTGAATCAATCAATCAGTCACCCCATAAATGAAGTATTAGATTGAATGACCTCTATAGTTAGTATACACATTAATAGCAAATATATAATAAGAATAGCACACCAATTTTTCTTCCACTCGGATTCTGTAAACTGACTCTGGCAAATTAGAAGACAGGGAAAACCCACTGAATGCTGAAGCCTCTCACGCTGCTGCTAATGGCTAATGCTATATTTGATATATACACTACTAGGCTGCTGGCTACTAGCACCATTTCTGTGCACCTTTAGAGCTCCATCTTCAACTGATTTGAGTGCAAAGATGCTGTATCACAAAAGCAATTTAAGTTAATTGCATTTTCAAAGTAACCATTCACAAGGGGATTTTGAGTTTTCCATTTATTTACACAAAATATCTTGGATGAGCCTTTTTTTAAAAGCGACAGATGTCTACAATGAAACTTGCATAAAAATAAGTAGCTCAGTATTTTCATCTTCATCTTTTCGAATCAGTTCCTATGCAGCAGACCATTCCGCAACATGTAATAGGAATGCCTATTTCCATTATTACCAGCTTTCCAAGATTTCTTTATGCTATTCCGTGTCCATATGCTCCGTTAAACGGGTTATTAAAAGTAAACAATTCAAACCTTACTGATTTATAAAACCTAATGCCAGCAGGAAACAAGACAAGGTCAATTTAGAAAAACATCGTCGTTCATGTCTTTTGGGAAGGGACATATGCAATAGAAGCCAAACTATGAATTACCTGAATTTGCTGACGAGTCATAACTTAAAAGTGAGTTTTCCGGAGTCATAAAATTATGGTTGTCTTCTTCTCCGCCCCAAAGTGGTTGGTGGAATGCATCAAATTGCCACTGTTGTTGATATTGCTGTCTGTTTCCATTGACTGAAACTTCTGGCCATATTAGAGGCGCAAGCATGCTTGGGAAGTTACTGTCCATTAGAGATCCACCCTACAAATTACAAAGGAATACATCGGTAGCATAAATATAAAACAAATTTAAAATCAACTGAAATCTCTTAACTAGTTCCATAAAGCACTGCACTTATTCATAAAAATCACACAGATTACAAAGCCTAATTATCTCAATGTAACATGCATTCAGATCTTCAATTCCGATTCCATACGGCAATGCCGCCATTCGTTTAAGAATGAAGGTGCAATAAGTCTAACTATCACAATTAGGAAGGATTTTAGTAATCAAGTGAAATTATGCAAGTGATTAATTATCTAATGCGATGTTTGCAAAGTTTCTTGGCTGGTCTGGTGCAAAATCTCAGAAAGGATGAACAAAAAAAGTTGAACATAAACCATCTCTTGGCTGTCTCTAGACTCACCCACCCCCGCGGCTTAAATAAGACATTTCAGTAATTAGAGGCATGTGAACACAACACAATAGACAGACACAATAAATCGGAACAATAGTATCCAATTTAGAATAACCACTTGCAAACCATTAAAAGGATTGCAAAAAAATTTATAAAGAGCATTGATAACCACAGACTACGCCGGACAAAGACAACTGTAAATTATGAAGCGAGATTCAATCACAGTACTTACTTCTGTAGCTGATATGCTGTCTAGACTGAAATCTATTCTTGGGTTAACTGCTGCAAGCTTCATTGATAAGAACTAAAAGCAAAGAGTTAACTTAATCAGAATGAGATTGAATGATGGATGATTACTCAAATATCAACACATCCCAAGGCCCAGATTTTTGTTTATGGCCAATATTTTTTTATATTTTACTGTTAGCTTGCAGTTGATAAGCAAACATAGTTTGGCAAATGACTGTTACACAAAAGCTTTTAATGCCATTTTATAGCTTAGTACATAAACACTACACTAAGTACTGCCCAGTTCCGAGTGTTCAAATTTCAAGCCATAACTCCAAAATAACAAAAGGAAGAGAGCACCAAAACCATTATCGAATAACACCAAATTTCATGATCTTTGATGAAGTGATTAAAGGCAGCAAAATATCACACACCCAAAGAAAAAAGGCCGGGTTGCTAACAACTAATAAATTTAGCCTTAAGTAATAATGCCAAAAGTCTAATGCGGAAGTCTGACCTCCACTTGCTGCTGTAGAGATTGCACGTGGTTGATGATTTCATCCAGAACCAATGCTGTTCCTGATATCTGTCAACCAAATTTTGACATCTCAGATTACTGTCAGTCATCTTGCAACTTAAAGATTATCAAATATGGACAAGTGGATAATTTAACACAAGTTTAGATGTTTCTGAAAAACAAAAGGGTGCCAAAGTGACTAATGCTTCTCAATTCAACATACGTAAGCCTAATTTATGGGGTTAGCCAATTTAAGCAAATGTGACTGAGCATATTTATATGACTCAGACCACAATCGGAGAATTCCTTCAATAGAAAAACGTTTCAACAAGGACTTTTGACCTACCATCCCTCATCCAAAACATCAATAAGAAATCATTTAGAATTACAACTGAAGGGGGGCTTGTATGAAGTTGAGCTTCTGAAAGAAAGAACCATGAAAAGGGAGATAGTCAAGTCCGCATATGAACGACTGACCACTGATAAAGCATCTGGTGGTCAAATTTGGTGCTTGTCAATCAAAGACTCAAACTCATGCTCCATAATTAAAGAGAAGGACCAGTATTATGGCGGTGTATCTGTATCTAGTTAATCTATAGGTGACAATAATTTTGATCAGTTAGGTCGGCAGTTTGTTAGGTACACTCCAAGTGTATGGTCTTATCCTCATTTCGTCACGCCATGAATTATGAATACCAAACTCCATCACAGGATGGATTAAATTTCCAGTCGGCGGGGGACCCATAGACACCAGTTTCCACACTAATCCATTATATATGTCTCCCAAGAGTTAAAAGAGCAGAATCCAGCTAGAATAACCATTCGCTCCTCCCCACACGCCTACCCTTTTGTCTCTTCAATAAGCACAAAGGCCAATAAAAATGCAATAAGGGGGGAACAAGTTCTTTGAGAAAATTTTCAATATCAAATTTAGTTCTGTTCTTGAATGTCAAAATTTCCAACGGTAACGTGCTCTCCAAGAAAAGTCCCCAACAGAGGACAAAAAAAATAAAAAAATACGTAGGGATAGTGTCTCCATACAATATCGCCTCGATATAATGGCTTGAAGCCAACGATTACAGACGATCGTAATAACCTGAATGACAAAATTGACCTCAAAATAGATTTCCAACCAACCTCGTAAAAAGTAACATAACCCCTTATAGACGGTTAATTACATAAATGCCCATGTTGACACACAGTTGGTCCCTTTTCTTGACATAAAAGCAAGCACTTTTTTTGGTGAAAAGGTGACAATGACAAATCTGTTATTAAAGCACGTAACTCTAAAACATAATTGAACTTTTAGGGGACAAATTATACAGATAATCATGACATAATGGCACAAAATTAATAAACCTCAATTAATAAATCGATTAATTGAGACTTAAGACGAAGGTGCCAACCTTGTTGCAGCCGGGGACCAGCTCTTGCAAAAGCTTCATTCGAGCATTTATCTTCTCTCTCCTTGCCTAAAAATTAATTAAATTAAAACAAGTAGATAAAAGTGAATAACAAAAAGCTTAATTAGTTATTTAGTATCTAAAAAAAAGCTTAATTAGTGATTAATTATGAAATTACCCGTTCTGCCAAGCTATGACTGTCTGTAGCTTGACCTCGACGAGCTCGAACGTGAACGTATGGAAGCTTCTCCGCCTCGCCGGAGGTATCGTCGGCGACGCTCTTGCTCTTCTTGGCGGACACTTTAACCTGTATTACACAAACCAAATGATTATTTTATGTTTCAAGCTTTTAATTCACCGGAATTACCACAAATAGAAACCCTAATTTTTAAATTTTTGCAATTACAGTACCTTCTTCTCTCGCTCCTTTCTCTTCGTGGCCCTCTGGTTCTTGTTCTCAACACCAGGGTCAGAAGCTAACCCTTGAGACGAACTAGGATTCGAATCAGTCTCTGGAGGTTCATTCTTCACCTTATCCAAGTTTGCACCAGAATTAGCATCCTCTTGCAGTGAGTTTTCTCCGGCTAAGACGGAATACTTGGCAGCGCGTTCGATTAAAGCAGTGTTAGACGGGAAGGTCAAGTTGTTATTGAAAGAGGGGAAAATATAGGGTTTCTGATCATCGATTTGACACAGGGGCTTCCCAGAAGCGCTGGCGGCAGCAGCAGCAGTTCCGTCGCAGTGCGGCGAGTGAAGAAGCTCCATGGCTTGTGTTGGTGGGAGTTCGAGAAGAGCAGTGAAGGAGCTTCCGTTTTCCTGAGCTGGGGCTATGAGCCCTTGAAGTTCTTCATTAAATTGAATGGATTCAAGTGCGGTTTCGTCTTGCTCGCGAACTGTGAGGCTGGATCCAAGCAAACCTCCCGTACTCTGCTCCATTGAATAGAACCGATTTCTTCAGAAAATGATGACTCAATTGGCCCCAAATGAAACCAAACAAACTTCAGTTCTTTTGAAAACTCAAACAGCCACTTGATTAATCATACAAAATCTTAACTCTTACAATGTGAATGAGTGAATCCATGCGTTAATTTCAATCCGTTGAGGAAATGGCGGAACAGAACTGAGGAGTTAATTCGAGAACGAAGAAACCGAGACTGAAGAAAAGAAAATGCAATGAATTTGGGGATATTATTGGGAGTTTTACATGAAAAGCTAAGGTGCTTCAATGGCAGTCAATGCGTTGGTTTCTCTCTCCTGCGCTCTCGTTTTTTTTATAATTCAGTGTGGTATCTCTGCGATTACTTCTCAGCCATTTGAAGTATTGCGAAAGCAACGTCGCTACGGTACGGCGTTCAATTATACGGGTATTTTCATATTAGTGAACAGAGAGAGTGTGTAGGGCTCAGGAACGGTACGGTTCTAACAATACAGTTCGTTGATCAGAGGAAAATGGAAATCTGGGGACCATTGGAAATGGGACCCGCTCTGATCTGATGATATCAAAGGTTGCAGAATCTGATTTCATGAGTTTCAACTGTCCGTCCAAATTTTTTCATTTTCTGTTTTTTTTGTGGTTTATCGGAGGATATTTGTAATTTAATTTTGGTTAAATTATTTTGTTCTCCATGTTATTCCACTCAATTTTTTATTAAATGTTTAGAGTTTAAAAGTTTACAATTAAATTCTCATAGTTATTTTTTTTATCATTTTTTGCTTCGATTTTGTTAATAACTGACATATATAAATAACACTCTTCTAATATAATTTAATAACTACTCTATTTTTAGATGAAAATTATGATTCATTTATTTCTCACTTCATAAATTATTGATAAATCATTATTTACATAAATCAATTGTTATTTAATTAAAATTCAAAAAGAAGTATAAAGATTTAATTTAAAATTTTTAAGTTATAATTAGAAATTGAATGAAATTACAGGAGTAGCAAAATAATAGATTGTTACTTTTTTATTTGTTAGTTTCTTTTACTTTAAGAAAATTTTCAATTTAAAAGAGATAAAAATACATTTTATTATCCTATAACTCGCAATTTCTTTTCAAAATTCACCATTTTAATTGAAAAAATTTTGTGTTTATTTATTTCATAAATTCATAATATTCTCGATTTTTGAAGAAAATTGAGGAAACACGAGTTAAATAGGGAGATAGCAGATTCAAAGTTCTAAACTTGGGATGGAAATCATGAAAATAACCCAATTGGATTATTTTTGCCTAATCAATTGATTACTTTCTCCAATGGTTTTGTAATCTTGCATTTTTTGCAAAACTTACTACCGGACTTTGATTATCATTAATAATGTAATGTTATTGACATAATCAAGCTGTGGTATTGTATTTCATTGATTGGAAACTTTAGACTTTTAAAAGCCCCCCTTTTTTTTGGGAATACTTTATTTCAGGCAAATTTTATTTATTTTTGTATAAATGATATAGATAAAGGAGTGTTATATTATTCTTATATTTTTTAAAAGATAACTATAGTATATCATTGACATAATAATTTATTAGTATATAATCAAATTTGATCTTTAATATATTATCATATCACATAATAAATTCAACTTTGAAAAAAAATAAATTTTATATGAAATTAGATCTTATGGTAAATTGGTACACTGTTGCATAAGTAGCACATCATATCTTTTTTTTTTAATATTAAAAGTGATAATTCACTTAACTCACATATATAAAATCTTAAAGTCAAGCCCTAAACATGAGATAAATTAAATTTTCTAAAATAATATTAGGTGTGATTATATCATTAAAATATTATTATTTCTATGATTTGTTATTAAAAAATGATATAATAGTAAAAAAAAAAAAAACAACTTCCATTAAGAAAACATAATTTGTTTGGTATAGCAATAGAATTACAACAATAAAAATAATTGAAGCATACTTGCATTCTTTAATATATTATGATATTTTCTCGTGGATCATGTCACAAGTCTTTAGCATACTTGCATTCTCTTAGTTCAAACTAGGATAATTGGGTGAAGATTACTTAAATGTTCTAGCATGATCCATCGGTACAATATTAAATTTGATTATAAATATATTAATGTATAATGTATTAAATTTAATTTTAAAAAATATATTTATTATATAATTAAATTTAATAATATATTAATATACCCCTTTCCATCTATGACATCTCATAATCCTCTCAAATACTTATAATGCGTTAGTGTCCAATCGTATACTTATTTGACAGATCTGACACCCTTGAATTTTTTTTTTTTTAAATTCAATCCGGCTCAACTGATTGAACCGATCATACCGTGATTCGAGTCCTCCAACGAGCCGTAACTTCTCCGAAACTTGCAATATTGATTGGCCGGATTTGAATCGATAATAAACAGTCTCAAACCAATGCGATGGATGAACCAATTTTATTATTTTATTAAAATATAAAAGATAGATGGCAACAGTAGCATACAAACCTCAGTCTTACTACCAAGAAACCAAAGTCTAAATTACTCTACTGGTAACATTTCTTGTTATATAGATGTGTTGCTTTTTATTTTCCTATCAAATGGATGTCAAAATTTATTTTTGCTACATATGGTAAAGTGATAATCTTTTTTATCAAACTTTTATCAAATATAAATGACTTAATAGCAAAGAAATAACTAACAAAAATTAATAACATTTAAATATATATTAAACAATTTTATATAAGTTTAATATCATTATATATGTATAACAAACACACAATTATATGAGTTTAATAATAATCTTTTAGATCTAATAATTATAATTATGATAAAATCAATATATATTGTGTTTTTTTAAGTAAAATACCCTTATATTAAGTGATAATAATAATAATAACAATCATAGATTTAATTTTTCTCATAATATATTTTTTAATGTTATACATATATATAAAAAGTAAATGATCTAATTCAATTATCCAATTTAACTAATTGAATCAATCTTATCTTGATCTAATTCTTTTATTAGATCAATGATCAAGTTGGATTTTAAAACACAACTCTAAAGTATAAAATATACTTTAGAGAATAATGTGTATTGTCATAACTGTTAATTAAAACAAATAAAAAGAATGAATATTTGTAATTTTGAATTTTTTTTACTTGTTATTTATCAAGATTTGAGTTTTTATTCCCTTATCAATAATTATAAATATTCATTTCATCTTTTTGAGTATATGTCACATAGCAATGATGGCATTTGTATAGTATTGATATGCTTAAAAATATATTTGTATTTTCTTATTTTTGATCACTTTTTTTTATGTCTTTCTTTGAAAGGTAGAGATATAATCTTGATAATACTAAAATTATTCCCGTGTGTCAAAACTAGTTTATTCAGTACAGCATATATATCCCATTTACCTAATTTATAATCGATTTATCTTATCTCGATAACTCAATAACTATCAAATTTAATTATATGATTGAGTCTATACAAATTTAAATGGTTACTATAGTAATTACTAATCTATCACTACATGCATCATCTGATATTATATTTTTATAAATACTTAAGGTATTCACCCTGCCAAGGGAGTTTTACTGACATAAACAACCGGCTTTCGTTCACACCTTCCGATGTGATATTTTCATATCTTGTAGGTAACCATGGAGATAAAAAAGGTTATAGAATACTTCAAGTATGCACCCTCTCAAGGGAGTCTTATGTTCATTCTCATTTGATATTTATTCTAACCTATGGAATACCGATATAAGTATTGAAGAGATTACAACAGACCTTCATACGCTATCCTCTAACGTGATATATTCATATCTCGCTGATTATCATAAAAACAGAAGAAATCAAATCTTTATCCTTGAATTTATCATTATAATATTTACTAACTCTTATAATTTTAATATAAAAAAATAAAATTATATCTATTTCTTTTCCAATTTTTTCTTTAAAAGAAATAGAGTGGATCTCCCTAATCTAAAAAATTCTTTTAAAATAATAGTTGTGTACAAGATTCGTAAAATACAGGCACAGGGCCATAAATTACTGGGATTGGTCCCATACGGCGGGGACCGGAGGAAAGACAAGGCCCGACACAGTTCTTAATCGCAGAAGTGAGAAGATGATCGGTCATTTTCTTGCATTTATACGCATTCCCCTCCTCTTATTCTTTTCTCCAATTAATAATATTTATATGCCTGCCCTGTCAACGTCCAAGAAGGCCGCGGATGGAAGCCCGCTGAAATATCATTTTTACTAATTTAACCCCCAACAGTACGCCTCAATAAATAAAGGAAACGATACTTTTAATTTCAGAAAAAGTGTACCCATCTTCTGATATTTACATTTTTTTTTATTTATTAAATATGAAATTAATTTCACTTTGAAGTAGGAATAATAAATAATAAATTTATTTCAAAAAAACATATTTAAAGATTAAATATAGAACTTTTTACTCATATCTGAAATATCTTCAAACTCAACTTGTTACCTCTAAATTAATCAATAATACTTATGCTATTCTGCATTTGAATATATATAATAATCCCAAAGTATATCAGAAGATAGTTCTTAAATACAAAAAATAAATTATGAACTTTTGGCTAAGTGATATTTGACAATCCCCCCCACCCCGAGGATTCGGGAGTGAACATAAAGTGTAAAGATCAGCAAAACTTTTCTGAAAATTATCAAGGCTAGTATACCACCAAATCAAAGGTTTATATATTATTGAGGAACATATCTTAAAAACAAGCTAATTAGACTGAATATAGATCAATCTATATTATTTATAAAAAAAATGGATTAAATATTGGTTTGTTTAATTTGGTCCATATTTATAGTATAGTTTGCAAATTTACAAATTTTAACAGGAAATTAATAAATGCACAAAATCAGACCAGACTACCCCAGCCAGTGAATTTCAGTCTATTTAACAAGTTTTTATGCAACTCTCTTAGTAAACTTTGCAGCCACCGAACTTGATAAGCCTGGATGATTTACTAATATATTCAACTTCAGATGATGAGAGAGCACAATTGATTGCTTCCTCGGGCTCCATGAAAACACACTATCAGCAAACTTGAAAGTATAACTATAGTGCTTCTCCTATCATCTGCATCTTCATACCAATCACCATATATTAGTAAATTAATATACTAATATATTACTAATCTATTACAAATTTCAGTCATTATAAATGAACTAAAGGCTCATGATTCAATCTTAGAAGATTTGATTTTCTTTATTTCTTGAGTTCGGTTTTAAATTCTTCTATATTCAGTGATTTTGTTATTTTTACTTAAAAAATATAAAATCATAAATATTTATTTAGAAAATGTGAATTTAGTTTGAATAAAGTTAAAAAAGTGTAGTTTGGAATGTAATTTTTGTGACAACTATGATGTGAAGTGAAGTTGTTTTCAAAGTGAAAGCACCAGAGAGATGAGATGAAGTTTGCTGTGCTCTTGCTCAGCATGGAGGAATCACAGGTCAGTATTCAGCAAGACAGGACGATGAAAGGCTGGGAGGGTAACGGGGCTCCCCAGAAGCACTTTTCTTGCCAAAATTGGAGGTCTTCACTTTTCCTTCTATTGGAATACTTCATTGACCAATCGAGGCACAAATCTTAAGAAAATCATAAATGCACATAATTAATTACGGACTAATTCTATGAAAAATTGATGTTGTCAGGGGATTAAATTAAAGGGGAGAGGCTACAATACACTATTGAGTATGTGGTATATTAGTACACCATGATATCTCCTATTGAATAAGTTTATTTTCTTAAAAAATTAAATTCCATACATTTGATTAGTGGTTAGATTTGATACTATACTAGTACATTATTATATCAATTATGTATTATAGAATTTTTCTTAAAATAAAGCAATAACAGCTTATTTGTTTACCACGATTAAAAATGATATTACAATTTCATTTCATGTTTGCTAAAATAACAATAATGTAGTAATAAAATAAAAATTAATAAATGATGATAATAATATTTTCACAAAAATAATAAAAACCTATTTAATAAGTTAAATTAAATATTCTATTATTTATAATAAATAATAAAAATTTATAATTACAAATTATATTTTTAAGAAATGTAAAATATTTCTTACAACTTTAAGATGATTGGATTTTACTTCCTTCCACTTTAAAAACTTAAAAATCACCCCTACAATTATATAAAATTTGAAATTAACACCTATCATTAATTTATTTTATTATTTTATCAAATTATATAATTTTTAATGATATTTTAAAACAAGAATAATAATATTATAATATTTTAATTTATCTTGTTATTTTTGTACAAATAATTTCTATGTTATATAATTAATAAAAATTAAACTTGATGTATAGCTTTTTAATTAAATAATAAATGGACTGCAAAATTATATGTAAAAAATGGTAAAATAAATGAATATACTATAATATTGTAATTGTTGTTAAATGATTCATTAAAAATAATTTAATAAAATAATTAATTAAGTTAACGGTGAGTATTAAATACAAGTTTCATAAATTTAAAAAGGTAATTACTAAATTTTTAAAGTAGGAGGAAATAAAATTTAATCACTTAAAGTTAAAGGAAATATTTTACATTTTTTTCTATTAGAAGCTTTTTCAAGCATAATAAATTCCAATTCTTGGACTTCCATTTTACATTGGATCATAGATCGTCTACATGATAAATAATATATTTTTTTATGGTTAACAAAAAATCTAAAAAATCTTAGCCGAGCCAGGCCTAACATGGATTGGACCATTGAAGTTATGAATGATGGCGACGTCTGAGCGCCTTTTGCTTCGTCAGAAATCGTCGGAGCGCATTGTTTTGGGGAAAGTATGCTTTCTGTATATATTATTTACAATAAATTAAGTGTAATATATTAATAAAGAAGTGTTATATCGCTTGGATTTATAATTAAAAAAATTATACTTAAAGTAATGAAAGTAAAATAAAGTAAATTTTTTAAAAAAATTGAGAAAATTACTTTTCTCTAATTTTTATATTTAATATTAAATAAATCAAATATTATTTATTATTTTAATAATTTATAATTATATTTTATAAAAAAATTTATAAAAATAAATAAAACTTTAAAATAAATTTATTTTTCAAAGAATTTTTTTTAAAAATTATTTTTTTATATAAATAAAGAAATGTCATGTGTAACTAAGGCAGAACTAGAAAATTTATCTTGTGGAGCCAAATTTAAATATAAATGAGTATTATTAAAAAAAATTGCACTCAAAATTAGTCATAAACTATAAATTTATATGATAGAAATGATTAGAATAGATTTATTTTAATATTATAAATAATTTTTTAATCATTAATTATACATTTATACAAAGTATATGTAATTATAGCTATGTAGTTTAAAATTTTAAATAAAAATATTCAATTTAAATTAGATAAAATTATAAGAACAATATAGTAACATAATTTAAATTTAATTAAAAAACTAAATTTTAAATAATTGTACAATTTACAATAGATTTAGCATATTTACGTAAAAAGATTATTGTATTTCATCAAAGACAACAACCAAAAGTCCAAGTTGATAAGAACTTTATTTTTTATATATTTTTACAAGTATAATATGTTCTTATTGTAATTATATGTTAAGATGAAGTGTATTAATATTTTTGCATTTTTTTACATAAAAGGTAATATTGTAAGTAATATTAGCATTTTCCAAAATAGAATAGAAAATAATTTATTCACTATTAAACATGTATATGAGATTAAGTATTCCATTTAGAAATTATATAATGTTTGAAAGGGTAAGGAAAAAATTTACTGGTGTCAATATTTAATTTATCAAGAATTATTTAGACAATTTATAGTGTAATACATAGGATTAGGTAAAGGCTTGGGGAGGCTTGCCTACACCTAGTTTTGCCCTTAATGTATAACAGTAATTTATGATTAATAAAAAAATATTTAGGTAGTGTTTAATTTGTGGAATCATACTTTTCTAAAAATATCAATATTATCAAAAATTTGATTCATGAAAATTTAATTCTTACAAATGTGACATTACCATATTTTGTTCAATTAAAAATATTCCTAAAAATGTTAAAATATTATATTTTGATTAATTTATATATCTTTAAAAATATTATTAGATTACTAAAAAAGCCTTCATTGAAAATTAAATGGTTAATGATAATAAGTGATAATAAGAAATGGTTAACTTTGACACCTTTCTTGAAATTTAATAAAATTAAAATCTATTTTGTAAAAAAAAAAGAATCTTTTAGGAATATTAATAAGTTCTATGAAAATACAAATTTTGCATGTGAGTTAAGGAATACAATAAATTTGGTAATTTAAATAAAATGAGTGTGTGAATTTTATAAGATTGGGATGAGGAAAATTAAATAGAATCATAAAGTATAATTTTTAATTGGTCTTAAGTAAGTATATGAGTATTAAAGAGATCGAAGAGAAATTTTTTCAAAACACCCCAAGTCATTAATAGCTGAAAAATCAACCTACCTTTTACCATTTCCCAAAATTATCCTAACTTATCTCACACAACTTTCTTTTTCCTCTCTTCACCTCTCAAATCTTCATCTTTTTCTTGCTAAAGTTAACAAGAGAAGATTCAAGCTTTCTTAATTTCTTGCTTTAGTTAGGGTAACAACACTATTCTCATTAAGATTCATCCTTATTTCTTCTTGGATGATGAAGGGATTTAAGGTTATTTGTTTTTATGAGAGTTTGGAACCTTAATATAAGAAACTTGGGTTTTTGATATGATTAAGGTTGAGAAACTTTCAATCTAGCTTTCTAGTATTCTCTTCGACATAAGATGAGAGAATAGTTTAATTTAAATTCATTGATTTATTGAAAAAAATATTGTTTGCCTATGAATTGAAGTTTTTGTGAATTTATGAAAATATAATGATTGTGATGATTTAATTGAATGTAATAGTGAAGAATGCTTGTGTTAAGTGTTAGATAGATGCATTTATTGATAAAGAGTGATTTGGTGAAGTAATAAACAAGTTAGGTGTGCATTATATTAAATAAACAATAGAAAACTTATTAGAGAATAAATTATACTCATGTATGAAACTCTTCACAAAGAGCTTGTTAAGCCTAAATTTCATAAGGTGGGGAAGTGATTCACAAAATACTTTACTATGAAAAGATATTATGGGAAGTCACAAAGCCCTTACTAAGCCTAGGATTCATCCAAATTGGGAGTTGATTCGCTAAGTGTTTCATTATTTTTAGATATTATTAGAATTGTCAAAAAGTTTTGGGAAGTAATTTGCTTAACCTATTTTTATGAATCAATTTTATTTTAAAACAATAAATATTTGTGCTTCTTCTAATACCATTGAGAATTAACCTTTTCATATCGTTTATGATATGAGAAAAGATTTGGAAAATAATATAACATATAATATATGATACAATTGAACTTATTTATATATTTATGAGATGAAATGAGATAAATAACCATGCCTTAAGGCATGGTGTTGCCATGAGAACATGATGATAATGTTTTGATATGTTATATGAAGGATGTGATAGGTAAATAGTGAAAGTGTTGGATAACTAATTCCCAGCAAAGAGCTAGTGAGGGATAAAGTTAATTTAAGAAGTATAAAAAGACTTGTGAGGGATAAGGTTGGCCAAAAGTTATAAAGGAATTTATATGCTTTCATTGTTAGTTGATATATGTTATGTTATGAAATCTTACTTGATGTAACTTTAACTACACTTGTGTGATTAAATTATGATAATATGATTATGATTGGGCCTTAAAAGGCTACTTAGGAATGAATGGGTAATACAAACAAGTCTATGTAATTTTCATAGGAGTATGATCCAATGAATTAGATTACTTTACTATTGTATTCATTGGTTGGAGTATTTACTCACTCAACCCTCACTTACTCCTTTTTATTTTTATTTGCAAATTCTTAAATCAAGTCTTCACCACCACTTTCCATAAGCTAGATCACTTAAAAGTTCTCCAATATGGTTGATAGTAACATTGGATATTTATAAATAAGATGTTTTTTAGGCCTCATTTTAAGTATAGGCTTGAATAGAAGTTACAAACATTGATATCTCATTTTTCAGTGAATTAAAGTGGCTTATCCCTCCCTTATGAAGATTATAAACGACTTTTCTTAAAAATTTGTAAACTTTTGCTAAACTATGATATACAATTTCATCAATAATTTAAATTTCATTTTTATCTCAAATGAATTATCTATAATGTGATAAGTCTGTTAATTTAAATTTATGAAAATCAAGTAATGAGTTTCACACTAATTACAATTAGGTTAAAGTTATGACATCAACGATGTTAGATGATAGTTATCAATAGCGGGTGGTAGCCAACAAAAGTCACTACTAGTAGATGATAGCCAATAGTGCTAATTGATGATAGATGCTAGCAATGACAATTGCTAGCCATTGTGGTGGTTGGCGATGGCCAACCACAACAAGTATTTGTAAAATAAGATATTAATAATAGTAAGATATTTATGGAAGGATGAGTAAAATAGTCTTTTTTATAAATCATCCTTATATAATGGGAATGAAGGATACCTATCTTCCTATGAGAATATTTAAAGGGAATATTAGGTTAAAAACATTATTAGAAATGTGAATATTCTTGGTAATTTTTTTTCTAAATTTTGAACAAAACATGAAAATCCTACATTTCTTTAAAATTTTATCAAGAATGTGAAAAAGTTTTTATGAATCAAATGCTACCTTAGAGTCATAGTAGTAGAAGAAAATAATTTCTTTAAAAAAGAGGAAGTATTTTCTACCAAACTTCTTATATTTAACATAGCAGAGTTAAACCATTTTTCACCATATTGATACTTTATAACTATATTTTTATAGGATCCATTTGTTTTGATAAAAAAATCTTTTATAAAAATATAATTATAAACTATCAAGATATAAAAAAAGATTGATATGTTCAATATTAAATATATAGAATTTAATGGAAGACAATTCCTCTTTTTAAAGAAAAAGTAATTTTCCTTTCTCACCATAATTTTAGGGGTTTTTTTAATCACAAGATATAAAGATACATGTACTCTTTCGTTTTTATACAAGGAAATAAGAAGTTTATCTTCAAAAAATTAAATAGAGCCTAAATTTGCATCAATTTCTATATCATCTAATTCAACCACACTAGTAACACTCTATGTGGTCAACAAATATTTTAAATTATTTATATTAACTATAAAATTATCATATAATTAGCTTAATATTATTAATATTATATATATGGGGGGAGGGATTGCCAGCCTTTCCATTCCGGTGTGGAAGTTAACTATCATTATTATTTCATTTGGACAAAAGAATCATAATATTAATTTAATGATAATAAAATAACAAAAAAAATTTAATTAATTTTAATAGAGAAATATTAATTTAAATATTCAGTTAATTCTACTCATTCTCTATTATCTCCATAATAAATACAATTATAAATTGAAGTTGTAATTAGTGAAGGTAAATTAATTGTAACACCCTTTATTAATTTATTATCTTTAATTTTACAATATAGTTTTTTCATTCAAATAAAAGAGAGGTTGTTCAAACTTATAATTTTTTTACATAATTTTTTACAATTTTTTCATAAAAAATATGCATCTTGTGTCTAACAGTACACAAAAACTCTAAATTTATTGCTCAAAACTTGCAAAAAAAAAATTCTTAAAGTTATATGGAGCATAAAAAGCTTAGAGCTCAATTAAAATAAAAATGATTTTAAACCTCAAAAATATTATAAGCAAGAATTTATGAGAAGCATCGCAAGTCGTAAATTCTATTGAAAAATAAGATTCAATTGTAGATGTCAGACTCAAACAAATCAATGGTTTATATTTATATTGCATGACATGCAACAACCGTGGATGTCAAGCTCAAGCAAATCAACTGGCTTTGTCACTTTGTATCTTTCCTATTAAATATGCAATCACATATAATTGGTAGTATCCCATTATAATGATCTAAACTAAGATGCATAATTGATGAAGTGATGCGTCCATATACTATCAAATGGAAGGCTTAGATTTCATCTATCAAATTAGTTGGGTGATAACAATTAGCATGAGTTGTGGAATAAAAAATAAAAAAAAAGAGTTGGCCCAACAGAATATCAAATTTGAAGATATAATCCTAGTAAAATATGAAATTAAAATTCTTGCATTGGGTCTGTATGATTAAAACCTTGAAGGCTAGTCCAATTGAGTATCATGTTTGGCTAAAAAACTAAGGATGAAGCAATATAGGGTTTCTAGCATTGGTGGTGCAGATAATGTTGAGGACGGCAGGTAAGGAGGATAATTGAATCGATCAGGGTGCGGAGTTTTAGGGTAACGAAAGTGTGGGGGGGGGGGGCGTGGTGAAAATTGTTGACCAATATTTTAAAAATCTTTTATATTTTTTTAATATATGCCCATAAATTTTATGTGATATTATAAAATTAATTATATTGGTAATGGCTGAAATCTGAATATAGGGTTGAATATCATAACATTAAATTTTAATGCAAGACATATTTAAAATTTTTCATTGCCCCGTGGCCTGCAATTTATTTACCCACCCAAAAAATCACCGGATCATAGTTTAACGTATGATCAATTTTATATTAACATTCATTAATGGGACCTAAACTATAGCACTTGTTCTACACATTAAACAATACAAAGGAATCTATCTATCTGAAAGACCTAAAAAATGAACTATTTAAATGAATTTATATTTATAATATAATGCGTTTCCTTTTTAAATTTTGTATTTTATTTTTACTATTTTCATTTTAGTCTAATTTCTTTTACTGATTTTTTGAAAATTTTGATTCTTTTTTGCTCTTTTTTATTTTATTGAAATAAATAAATAAATAGTAATGTTAATTTATATATAATTAGATAAAAATAAACAATAATATAATATATCTTATTGTATGTTATATTATATTTACGTTATATTACATATATTACTCTATATTTTTATATACAAAATCAGTGCAATTTAAATAGATCTATATCTATAATTTTAATGTATTTTAATTTTTAATGCAACTGATTTTTTGTATTTCTTTTTTATTTAATTCCTTTTACTATTTTTATACTCCTTTTTTTACCTCTTTCTACATTATTATATTATTAAAACTAATAAATAATAATAATTTTATATATAGTAGATATATATATATATATATATATATATATATATATATATATATATATATATGATAATTTAATAATGAAAATAAGAAAATTATATTACATATCAAATTAATAAATTTGTAGGATTGATATACAATTTTGATATCTTGTGGCTAATAAATTACAATCAATGTTACTCCAAATTTGTCATCACACAAAAGCAATTGTTGAGCTAATGGATCCATGCACCACTTTTTATGTGGGGCTTGGAAGCTTGGTCCATTATTATTCCCTGCAGTTGCATTTGCCAAAAACATAAAAATTTCAATTTGATGACTATAATTATTCGGAGAGGACACCGAAGATGTTGGAATTTTCCCTTAGATGAGTCGCAATTAATCAATAATTTTGATTTAATAAATAAATTGATTAATATTTGATATTATTTTAAAATATATTTGAAATCTAATTTAAAATTAAGATTTGATAAGGTATTAGTTTTGTATATCAATAATATCAATGTGATTTAGTAATTGTGTTGATTCAAGAACTAATAAACTTTTTATAGGAGAAATTATTGAAGTTCCATTAATAAAGATTATAATTAAATTTCTTTTTTATTTTTGATAAATGAATTCTACTCATTGAAAATTACTATAATTGAAAAGAGTAAAGAGAAAGACCTATTACACCAATTCATATGCTTCTACCAATTAAATATGAATACTTCATCAGATATATAAATTTACTTATTAATGCATGATTTTCTAATATCTCTCACTTAATTCTGATTAAAAATTCTTACTTGTATAACATTAATATGTGGTAAATAAAATTTAATAAAAAATGTAAAGTATGATACACCATTTTAGCATATATTATTACCTTAAAATCATTAAATTTTATTTAATTTATATTATATAAATTAATAAATTTAAATCATTAAATTTAATACTACATTGCAAAAGTAATGCATGAAAATTTTTCCCTCAATAAAAATCAGATCGAGTCCATGAGCCTAATGCGAGGCATCAGTTTCAAATATCATTTCATCAGATCAAGTGGAATCCCTTCTTTTACCTACCATTATGAAATAAGGGCATTTTTTTTCCCAAGCCTTTTCTTTTTTTTATTTTCAATGGAATAATATTATTTTTATTTAAAAATTTATTATTTTTTTATTAGAATGTACTATTTTAATACAAAAAATTCTTTATACTTATTTCCTTTTTAAAATTATATTCTCTTTTTTCATAAAAAAATGATTTCCATTCATTTTTTTATTGCTAAAAAATATTTGTATCGGTTGTCTATTTTTTATACAAACTTTATTGATTAGATTATAATTTTTATATAACTAATACTTATAAATTTAGGTAAAATTACAACTTTATAAAAATAAATGTCAAATTAGAGGGTTTGTTCGTTTTAAAAAAAAGTTGCTTGATTTACTTTTTGATAAAATTTATAACCTTTTACATAAAGCTCACAATTTTCTTTTTCATAAAAGTGAGAAAAGTGAAGAAAATTACTCGAAGGCATAATTGATTAGGATCAATTGATCAATCTTTGATTCATGTGTGTGATACACACACACACACATGAGTTTTTTACATTCAAGATAAGTTATAACTCATAACTGATATATATGATACATATAATATATTCAAATGGTACAGATAAAAGATAAGACAAGATTGTTTAGTTTGAATTAGTTTGCTTGGACAAGGACTCTATCTTTAGTTGACAGGTTCAACACTTTTTTTTAACTGCCCCTTCAAACTAGTAGGTGATAGTGTCACTTCAAGTTTATCCTTAAGCTGTCTAAAACGTGTGTAAGTAAAAGCCTTAGTTAAGTAATCTGTAATTTGGTTTGAGGAAGGGACATAGATAACAATAATCTGATTTTGCAAAACTTGATCCCTTATATAGTGAACATTAACTTCAATATGTTTAGATCTTGAATGAAATACAAGGTTAGATGCTGGAGCCTTAGCACTTATGTTATCACACCACACGATAGGTGTCTTGGGTATAAGCAGCCTTATTTCTTTGAGTAAAGATAAAATCCATGTTACTTCTGTAATTAAGTCAATATGAGCTCGATATTTTGATTTAATGTTAGAGCGTGATATAGCTCTTTGTTTCTTTGAAGACTAGGAAACTAATGTTTCACCTATGAACACATATTGCCTAACCACTGATTTTTTATCATCTAAATTAGTGGCCTAATTAGCATTAGAGAATCTAGATATGTCTAAGTCAGCTAATGGCTTGATGTGTAGGCCAAAGTTCATAGTTCTATGAAGGTATTTGAGTATCCTCTTGACATATTGCCAATAGAGAATAATAGGTGTACTCATGTATTGACTTAACCTATTAATCGAATAAGAGATGCCAGGTCTTATGTTTATTAAGTATTGAGGGGCTCTAATTACTATTCAAAATAGAGTTAGATTTTCCATAGGTTCACTATCTACATTAATAGTCTTCTCTGTGACCATAAGTGTAGGAATTAAGAATGCATTTTCCATATTGAATTTCTTCAATAAATCTAAGATGTATTTACTTTGCTTAAGATACATTCCACTAGAATCCCCGTACACTTCTATCCTAAGGAAGTAATGCAAATTGCAGAGACCTTTCAATGTAAACATGACATTCAACTATTTGATAAATGCTTTTAGGAAATTGGAATTATTCCTAGTCACAATAATATCATCCATGTAAATTAACAAGAAGGTAATGTGTTTTTTACTCTTGAGTAAGAATAATGAATCATTTTTAATATTATGGAAGCCCTAGGTAAGCACGGTATTTATGAGATGATCAAACCAAGCTCTAGGTGCTTGTTTCAAGCTGTAGATGGCTTTAGTCAACTTACAGATGTAATAAGG
The DNA here is from genome assembly GCA_020226215.1 of Sindora glabra. Classification (NCBI taxonomy): domain Eukaryota; kingdom Viridiplantae; phylum Streptophyta; class Magnoliopsida; order Fabales; family Fabaceae; genus Sindora; species Sindora glabra. The sequence goes on from CM035233.1 coordinate 57,418,103, forward strand.
TCTAGTTGGATCCATAAAATCATTTGGTTATCACATATATTCTATTTCCTTAAGGTAGCTATTCAAAAATGCATTATTGATATCCATTTGATGAATTTTCCAATTGAAATGAATTGCAATGATTAGGATTAGTCTTACTGTGCTTGCCTTAACTATAAGACTGAATGTTTCTTCATAGTCCAATCTTATAATTTACTGAAATCCTTTGGCCACCAACCTTGCTTTCCTTCTTTTTATAGTTCCATTTACTTTATATTTGGTTTTGAAGACCTATTTAAAGTCAATCACATTCTTCTACCCCTAATAAGGTACCAATATCCAAGTACCATTTGAAAGGAATGCCCTAGTCTCCATAGTTGCATTCCACTTTAGTTTTTTTAATACCTTTTTTATTGTTTCAAGTATTTTTTCTCTACTTGCCTTTCAACTGTACCTGCATATAGTCGTTTGAGCTTGAACACACTAGTTTTGCTTCTTATAGTAATCTAGTATGAGGTCATTAGTGGTATAGGTTAAGTTACAAATTCATTAGAGGTGGTAGTGGTTGTTTCACCTTATATAACAATATCATGAGTTATGATTTACTATCGGGTTGTTGTCACCTATTTATCATTTATCCACTCCTCTTGATTGCCTTGATCATAGATTGGAAAGGTAGTGATAGGAGGAGTTTAATGGTTACTATCCCTTTCAAATGCAATAAACTAGTACTGGTTAGCATGAATATTTCCTACACTTTCTTCTCATGATTCACTTGGCTTTTGATTTCTTGTAACATTAATAGGATAAAAGAAAGTGGCAGATTTAGTTAGTATTGGAGTTAATTTCTTTGTGTTGAAAAACCTATAATGAAAAAGGAAGTGATCTTCATTAAAGACCGTATGCTAAGAAACAAATATCTTTCTAGTAGAGTTAAGGTATTTGTACCTTTTATGTAAGCTACTATAGCAAAGAAATATGCAACTAGTAGTATAAAACTATAACTTATATTGATTATAAGGTTTAAGGCATGGATAACGTGCACAGCCAAAGGGCCTTAAGAGATCATAATTATGAGTTTTGTGATATAGCAATGTATATGGTGTCCAATTATTGATGATAATGCTAGGTAATTTGTTTATTAGAAAAATCATTGTAGAGACTGTTTCTTACCAATAATAAAGGGGCATTTTAGCCTAACCTAATAGTATGAGACCAAGTTCAACTATATGCTTGTGTTTTCTTTCTACTCATCCATTTTGTGCAAATGTATAGGGACAAGATTGTCTAAATTGAATCCTATATTCTTGAGTTAATTCTATAAGATTTATGTACTCTCCTCCACCATTACTTTGCAAGATTTTAATTCTTTTGTTAAACTAATTTTTTATAAGTTGTAAAGTTTCAAATTTATGCTTTAAAGGGTAAATCCAGGTAAATTAACTATAATTATCAATGAAGTGTACATAATATCTAAAACTAAATGAAGAAGTTATAGTGCAAGGCCCCAGACATCTGTATGGATCAAGCCTAAGGGTTCTTGTTCTTGAAAACTAGAATTAGGCAAATAATGAGATTTTCGATACTGACAGGCTTTATAGAATTTGAGTTGATCACTTGTAGGCACCTTAACCTTGCAATTCCTCAAAACTTTATCTAGAACTTTATTACTTGGATGTCTAAGCCTTCTATGCTAGCTTTCTTTGGTGGATAAGAGAACACTAGGACTATTACCATTATTAACACTAGAAGACATGTCTAAGAGTTGGTACAAGTCATCTTTAATTCTTCCTTCCAGTAGGATTATCCTTATCTTTTTATCCTTTAGAAGACAATGATGGGTATGAAATTTAACAAAAATGTTATTGTTAGTAACAAGTTTAGAGACACTTAATAAATTCTTAGTAATTCTTGGAACATAAAGAACTTCATGCAAACTCAAAGGTTTATTGCATATATAGAGACTAGTAAATCCCAAAGTGAGAATTTTTATACCATCATCATTACTTACTATTAGATTACTCTTACCATTATACTTATGGAATTCTTGGAACGAGTTGGGATCATGTGTGACATGATTACTGGCATCACTATCGAAGTACTAGTCTTGGTCTTGGACTGAATTTGGCAAGGCTATGAAAGCATTAAAACTCTGGTTCCTTTACTTATTAGACTTGTTTTCATCAGGAGGATGACCTATGTATGATTTGTCAAACCTATAATAGTAGCGAGCAACAATGTGACTAGCTTTTCCATAAACTTGACACACTAGTTTGTCTTTGGGGACACGACTTTTTCCTTTTCCTCCTCTTATTCCTCGTTGGTTTATGTTTCTCTACCTACCATGAGTATATATTCAAATGCCTTTGTTTTTAGATTTGGTGGCCAGATTTACAGATAGGCTGAGTGTAAGATTAGAAAAATTATTTAGTTACTCAAGCTTATTTTTGAAAGCTAGCAATTAAGCCTATAGATTCACCCAAGTTAAGTCTTTTTTATCTGATAGTTGGACTACTATGGCATTCTAGTCACTATCTAAGCTCGGCAAGAGTCTGTATAATAAGATCTGATATGGGAATTAAGCTTCCTATAAGTATGAGATTATCAATAAGAGACTTCATTTTTTAAGGTATTCATCCATTTTGAGAGAGCCTTTGCAAGTCTTATGGAATTTAGATTTGAGCAAAGTCACCTTGGAATGTGTGTGGACTCTTGCCAAGCTTTGAGTAGCTTCTCAAAGTTCCTTAGAAGTTTAGCAATTAAAGAGTTGAATGGCAATCTCCTATGTCATAGAGTTGAAAAGCCATCCTAACAAAAGTTTATTAGTAGTTACCCACTCTTCAAATGCAGGATTACGTGATTTTTTTATGTCATTTGACAGAAAAAGTTCAAGATAACTCTTAGTACTAAGAAGGCAACCATCTAACTTTTTTCCTCTGAGCAATAAAAGTATTATTGATTTTCACAGCAAGTAATTGCCTCTATCTAGCTTGATAAAGCACAATAAGGTTAGGACATTTTTTAAGCTATAATTGCCAAGGGTTTCCATGATTGTGGTGTTTGAGTTATTGTGATATCAGCCTTATAGCTCTGATTCCAAGTGAGAAAAGTGAAGAAAATTACTAGAAGGTATAATTGATTGGGATCAATTGATTAATCTTTCATTCATGTGTATGATATATATACATGAGTTTGTTACATTTAAGATAAGTTACAACTCATAGTTGATATACATGATACATAGAATTAAATAAAAGATAAGATAAGGTTGTTTAAGTTGAATTAGTTTACTTAGACATGAACTCTATCTCCAGTTGACAAATTCAACGCTTTTCCTTAATTATAAAAAATTGAAAGTAGTTAAGGTATAAAAAATTATAACTATTATTATGCATGAAACATAAAACTAATTAATATTATGTGAAAAAGTTATAGTAGATCAAATTATTACCACTTTTTTAAGCAAATTCAAAATTTATTTTATATTAAATTTTCATTAAAAAAAGGCAAAGCCACCAGGTGCATGCAATGCAACATTACTAAATGGCAGATAAGGGTTGTGTTGTAGTTGATAATTTGTTTACAACTTTATAGAATTCTACTTGGATAATTTTTCTTTTTATTGAAAATATTGCAATTATTTTATGAAACGTGTATTTTTTTATAAATTTTATAATATTTTTGAAGAATTTGTTAATGTTATATTTTACAAATAATATTTTAAAATTTTATTATAAATTTTTAAATAAATTAATGTATCAATTCAATTAATTTTGAATCAATTTTAATTTTATTTATTTATTATTTTTGTTAAATAATTGATTCACTTGTACTCCAAATTTGTTTGTTTAAATTTAGTTTGAATATATAAAATGCATTATATTTGTGTTGAATTATTATATTATGTCAAAAATTAACATTACTATCTAAAGAATTCATCATCATACCCTTTGGAAAAATAGAGTTTAAATGCCTTTTTCTTAGGGGGTGGAAATGAAACTAAAAATCCAGTGTAAATGAAACAAATGGGCACTAAATTAATATATGATGATAATAGGTTAATATTACTCTTTTGGCATTGTGCATAATCAAAGTGGGAAAAAAACAAAGCCCAGTCCCTCCTTAGTAGTTGACATTCTCATAAATACACACAACGAATTTGTATTTGCTTTAAAAATAATATTAGATATGGTTTCCAAAATATTTACATTTGACCCATCAAGCTAACAAAAAATAAAAAATGAAAAATAAAGATTCAATTGAAGCTATTACAAAACTAGTTTAATCATTAATGCAGCTTGATCCTAACTTTTAACAAATAAGATTTCATTACACCCTTTTTAAATATGATATTTTAATTTATTTCTTAGAATAAAAGAATTGAAGCAACCAATTAACTTTAATAAGCTAAAAAAATTTATATGAATTAAAAACTGAAATTAAAGCTGATGAATTGGTGAATAAAAAGATGTGAATTTTATAAGGGTTGAATAAGAAAGGATAAATAGAAATATAGAATATAATATTTGAAGTTGTAATAGATAAATGAATAAGTACGAGAAAGATTTAGGAAGAAGTTTTCAAACATTATTTCTTAATTTTATCCATCATCGTCTTCATTTCTTTCATTTCCTAAAACTTCCTCATCACACCTCCTTTTCTTTCACTTTCCATCTTCTTCTCTTATAGGATTGCAAGGGAAAATTTTAACTTATCTTTAAATCATTTATCTAATCAAGATAAGAATATTATTTTCATAAAAATTCCTAGTTACTTCTTCTTGGTTTGATGTAAAATAGAGTATATTTGGTTTTTATAGGGATTTAGGGATCCTAACTCGATGATCTTCAAATTTTGATATAATTAGGATTATAGGACATCTAATCTACTTTTTTATCATTCTCATCCATACAAGATGATGGATATTCTTTCAATCTTGTTAAAATATAAGGAAACCATGAATAAATGCAATTGTGTAGGTTTTGTGGTTTCTTGATTATGATTGGAGGAAATGATAATAATTTAATATAGTTTGATGAATTAATGTGAGATATTAATATGTTGAGCATTTATGAATCTTATTTACGATGAAAGATGAGTTGGTGAGACATTTATAACAATGGAATGAAGATTTGGTTGAATGAATAATGCAAATCTCACTAGAGATCTTGATATTTCTTGAAGAATGGGTGATTATTTTACATAAATGGTTGGCCGTTGTTCTAAAAACCTAAACAAGGGATCTTCTAAAGACAAATAGCCAACCATTTGTTCATAATAAGCACTTGTTTTATTTCTAGATGAATCCTCCTTTTAGGCTAAAACGAGTAGCCATTTAGTACATAATGGCTGATTGTTTGCCTTTGTACGACCATTATACTTTAGTAATTTTGTACATGATAACTCATGCTTATAGAATACTATTAGGCTATGTTAATGAACGTTATGTGTACATACATTGAGATGTGATGTTGATGATATTTAAATCGAAGAAAGAGCTTTGTACTATGACTTATAGTTGTAAAAGTATTAATAGATTGCGAATTTGAGAAATGTGATAGGGTGATGTGAATATTGAATGGTTAATTCCTGATAATGAAAAAGATATGGTATAAGATTGGATTAGAAGTCACAAGATGGGATATGCTATAATAATTATGATTATTTGTTAATGTGTGATTAAACAAATATTTAATCATTGACATGTGTCTTAAATTAGCTTAATTAAAATTGGTGGGGACAAACTAGAATTCCTTGTGGTATGGAACACTATGTTAATCCTTTGATTTGCTTAATGTGATAATCCTAAAAAGGATGGTTCAATTGATAAGTTAATATGTTAACTAACTATCTATTAGAATATTCTCTTATTGAGTCTAAACTAATCCCTTCATGTTTATATTACAAATTTTCACGTTAAGTCTCTACCACTATTACCTATGAGCTAGGTCATTTAGGGAGTTCTCCAATAAGGTGATATTAATTTTAGATTGATGTAGATAGAATATTTTAGACTTAATTTTTAAATTGGCGAATATCATGTATGATGTGAATTTTAATTGTAAAAATTTATTATATGCATATAGCAATTTTTATCAATATTTATATATATAAGTATATTAATTAAATACAATGTATGTACAAAGATAAATACTGCTATATATATTTATAATTGTTAATTATATTATCTATATTAAATTATTAAAATCAGATCAGAAGAGGCATAAAGATGGCATCCCATTTTTGAAAGGAATAATGTCGGGGGAACGGAGTGAGAAAAATCTAGGGCGTACCAGATTTGGACTAAGCAAAATGTTTTTTTTTTTTTCCTTAAAAAATGATGTGATGGTTAAATTATTATACACATATAATAAGAATCAAAATTCCAAAAAAAGGCACAAAGTAATCCGAAGTTTTTAATATTAATGTGAATCCAACCTAAGTTTTGTGCACCCTTAGACTATTATCATCTAACAAATTATGCTTTAAATTTAATTTATAGAGAGGTCGATATAAATAACATTATTGGACATAATATGTGCTCGTTGACATGGGAAGACAACTCCTAAATTGGGGAATTTCTGCGTCTGCGAGGATTTTTTTACTCTTTAGAGATAGAGATAATAGAAAAGTTAGCTCTGTTCTAAAATTTGAAAATAGGACAAAACATATAATTCTTGTTTTTTTGTCGCGCCTTATTTTCCCTAAGATTTAAAAGATATTTTTTATTTTTATTTTGTAATACATAATATATTTGAATAAAAATATTTAAATATTTATATGTTTATAAATTTATTATTTATATATATTAAATATTATAAATAATTATATAAAAATGAGCATCTGAATTTAAAATAATTCTTGATTATATGTGAATTTAAAATCTTAATTACTTATTACTTATATTTAATATCAGGATTTATTTATTTTGATGAAATTTTTTAAAAATTTATTATAAAATATTAATATAATAAAATATTTTATTTATTTAATATTAAATATAAAAAAATTAAAGATAACATCTTATATTTAAAAGAAGAATTTACTTTCTTCCACTATTATGATTTTAGATATATAAATGATGTGTCACTCTTTTATAAATATATATAAATAATATTTTCTATAAAAAATATTTTCTATTAAAATAAATAAAATTTTAGTGGTCACATATTTTCAAAATTTATATATATATTTATATATTTATTTACCATTTTATAATTTCTTGAAAGTTTTTGTGAAACTTTATTATCCATAAGACATATAAACGTAGAGTGAATTTTGTCTCCAATAAAAATGTCGAAGTTAGTATTTTACCCTCAATCAATGAACATGAGACAAAACAAAGACCAAACGCTTTGATCGGTTTCCTGATTCACAAATTGGTTTATCCTCACTTGCATAGAAACGAAGTACCTTGTACATAGATACTACATGTAGAGTGGGCAGCCGGAGCGAGCTCGCATAAGTTCGGACGTTTTAAACGGGTAAAAATGACAGAGATCGTGGGCACAGTTCGCATTATTATTATCTAAATAGTTGGAATAATTAAATTATTAACGTGGACATGTAAAAATTGAAAATTAAATTTTAAATATAAGAGAAAACATATTCAAAAGATATTGGTTTCGAGTGAACTAAAAAATATTTATTTTTAAATTATAATTAATTAATTATATATTTTTATTTTGTATAGTAAGTTAATTCGGTAAAACTACAATAATTATATTAGATACCTTCAAGAAACATTACAATTAGTTAATTATTTTTTTATTTTATATAATGGGATAGTCAAGTAAAATTTAAAAAATATATTAAATAATTAAATATTTGATAAAAAAGTGAATTGAATTAAAAAAATTCTGAAAATATTTCAAAAATTATAAAAAATAGTTTAGGCCCTGAGCAATCACACGGACCTTAAACTCGTGCAAGTTGCCCCTATAGGCCTATGTGAAAAAAGGACTCCAAATAAGGAGTTTATAATTACCCTAAATCTACTAGTAACCCATAGAGTTCAAGAGCTTGGCGTTTGTTTTACATATCTAGATATAAATTTCACATCTACTAACTTGTTGTTAGAGATAGAAAGTAAATTATCTTATGATTTTGAATTTTTTTAAAAAATAAAATTTATTGTAAATTTTTTTAAGAATACTCAAAATTATTTAGTTGATATTAAGAAATTTATACTTTTTATGAACTAACTCCTTATATTTTGTTTGGTTTAATTCTAAATTTCTCAAGAAGTATTATTAAAATAATTAATATATACTTAAAAATTATAATATAAAAAATAAGAAATATTAATAGGTTTTACTGTATTTAATTAATTTTTCTGAAACGATATTTTCAAGTCTCTTTCCATCATAATTATTTCAAATTGATAACTTTTTATTTTTTTAATTTACAATAGAAAAATAAAATAAATTTATATTAAACACTAAGATATCTTATTTACATATATAATTATTTTAATATAATTAAAATAAAATATAATTTATATAAAAAATATTAGTTAAATAATTAATTCTATCAAATTTATATAAAATGGATAAGAAACATATAATTTCTAATTTTTATAATAAAATATTAAAATAATAAATAATAAATTTAATAAATAAAATAATATAATAGATATATATAATAAATATAATTGTCATTTATAATTAAATTTCTATTATAATAATATTTATGATTATATTTACAATTTATATTTATGTTAAAATATTTAACATATATTTTAAATACTTTTACATAATTCTCATTTATTAATTATATCATTAATAAAATAATTATATTTTATATAATTAATAAATTAAATTTATTATAATTTTTAAATAATAATGAAAGATTAAAAAAGTGATCATTAGTTAAATTAAATTAAAATAATTTTATATTTTTATCTATAAAAAACATAAGAAATTCTTCTTGAATAAGCAATTTTCAATGATTTATGAGAAATAAAACTTTTTAAAAAGTTCTACTTTTTTCATTTTAATAATTAATGGCTATTTAAATAATTTTTTATTTTTTAAGAAATTATATTTCTCATATTTTTTTGAATTAAATTATATCTTAACATATATTATCACCATGTTTGGCAATTAACTGATTTAATTAACTATTAACTGATTCAATTAGTTATTAACTAATAATTGATTATATTACCTAATTTGATCAGATAATAAAATTAATTATTTGAATAAAAATATTTGATAAAATTAATTATTTCTTATTAGTTATTTATATGTAAAATGATATATAAGAATATGTATATATTTCAAGATTTATTTAAGTATTTTTTATTTTAATAATATTTTATATTTATCATATGATTTATGTTTAAGAAATATAATAATTTATTTTTAAGTAATTTTTTGAGTTATACTTACTTAAAAATATGATAAATCTAAAATATAATTAAAGATTTATTATATTTCTTAAATTATTATATCTCATAAAAATAAATTATTATATTTCATAAATACTTTATAGAAATTAGTAATTCTTATTTAATAAATGTATTCGATATTTTTTTAGTAAGGATATAAATGAAAATAGGTATATTATTTAAGAATAATTAAAATATTGGGTTTATCAATTTTTTTAAATTAGTTAATTGAGAGTCAATTAATTAATTAAATAAACTATTTACCAAACAGTTAAATTAATCGTTTGACTCGATCAAACAATTAAATATTTTCAAATCAGTTAAAAACTTGTTAAAAAGTTCTTTACCAAATATCCTCTATATCTATATATATATTTACACAAAATTTATTAATCAATGGAGATAAATTCATATTTATTATTGTATATATTCTATTTCTCAAATCTACCATTAAGAGACTTTGGAGGAATTCTTGTATTCCCCAATTATCTCATATGTTCTTATTCATAATCAATAAATAAAAGATATTTATTAATTTTTATAAATTTTTAATATCTTGAGAATTAAAAAGTATATTTTCAATATAAATGAACTCACAAAATTGATAGATGTTATTCATTTGTCGATTATAATTAAATGTATTTAATATAATTGAAACATAAGAAAATTTATTGAAGACTCTGAAACAATTTTTTCTTTATTGCATGAGTTGGTGGTGGACAATTCAGTGCAATTAATTGGACCAGCAATAATTATAGAGGCAAATAAAAACCCTACTAAGAAGGAGAGACAACCTAAGACCGCTCTGCAGGCTCATATTAACGTACCAAAGAAAGAGACGCCCTGCAACTACTAAATATAGTAGCATGCTCCCTCACAATACAGGAAAAACCACCAGAAATTATTGTTACTCAATTCAATTTAACAATTTTACTAACCGAAACCATACCATAAATTTGAACCTCCATTTAGACATGCAAGCTCTGCCATCTACCTTCAATTATCACATTTTCCCTCTTATTTTTTTCATTGGGTGGCTCGAAGTTTCCTCTTCCCCTTTTTCCCCCTTCTCAAGAGGAGACTGGAATAGTTAGTTAAACAAAAATACCATTACTCCTGCAATTAAGAAATATAAAAGTAAGAAAAATTCTCTCATGCATCGATTTTTTAGACAAAAATGATATAAAAAATTTATGTACAAAGGAGTTAGTTGATTGATAGAAAATTTTATAGGAAGTATAATTTTTTGAAAATTAAAGATTGGATAAGTTGTTTAATTGATTACTAAATATTAATATGGATGAAGTAAGATTATTTAGAAAGTTCTATTTTTGACACGATATAATTTATTCACTCTCTTTTTAATAAGTTAGAACTCCTACATCTTTTATAAATATAAATACAAAAATATCCTTAAGATAAGTTAAAGGCAAATTTCAATTATCTCATGTTATTTTTTAAAATGATTAATATTACATTTTTTGTATTTTCTTTTGATAATTTCTATTTGTCTCTTCTTAGACTCCATTTCACAAAGTAGTTGATAAGTTAGTTGGTGATAAGTTATTTTGTAATTAATAAACTAATTGATATCTGATAGTTGATAGCTGATAGTTAATAAGTTAGTTAAAATATTTCATAAAATTAACTGTTGAATTAGCTGAAATTGTAAAAATGATATATTAATAGAAATAAATATATAATTAAAATAATTTATATTTATCTAAAAAATAAATTATATTAACGTAATTAAAAATTTTAAAATAAAAGTATAATATTTAATATTTAATTAATTATATTTTATAAATTTATATATTTATTTACTTATATAATTTTATTTTATTATTTATTATAAAATTATAATTACTTAAAGTATAATTAATTATATTTTATAAAAATTATTTAGATTTATATTGTAGAGGATATATGTTGTAAATTAATAAAAAGAAGGATAGATTTGGAAAGAATTTTAAAAAATAGTAGTTTATAAGCATTTAAAAAATAATAACTTATTAAATTAAAGCTTATAAGCTAACTTATAAATTAGTATAAGAAACACCTTTAAAGCTAACTCATAGCCTATTATTAAGTCAATGAATTATAAATTAACTTATTTATTGCTTGAAATGGGGCCTTATTCTTTTATTATTATATTTATGTATAAAATTTTGAGAAAAATGATAAACTTTATAAATTTATTGGGTAACTATTTAATTTTTTACAATTATAAAAAATAAAAAATTATAAATTTAAAAAAATTATGATACAAAAGATATAAGATATATCACTTCAAGGAAAAATAAAAATAATGGAAATTCATTAATATTTTTAAATTTTTTTAATAATTTATACACTCACATCTTTTATAAATATAAATACAAAAATATCCTTATTAATTTTAAATAATAACAACTTTATCTTTCTAGTTTTAATTAAGACAAGTTAAAGGCAAATTTTAATTTTCTCACATTATTTTTTAAAATGATTAATATTACATTTTTTTGTGTTTTCTTTTGATAATTTCTATTTGTCTCTTCTTATTCTTTTATTATTTGTATTTATGTATAAAATTTTGAGAAAAATGATAAACTTTATAAATTTATTGGGTAACTATTTAATTTTTTACAATTTTGAAAAATAAAAAATTATAAATTTAAAAAAATCATGATACAAAATATATAAGATATATCACATCAAGGAGAAATAAAAATAATGAAAATTCATTAATATTTTTAAATTTTTTATATTATAATTATAAAGAGTATGATAGTCATTTATTAATATTTCCTTAAAAGTTTAAAATTGGATTAAACAAAATACAAAAAAATTAATTCTTGCAAAGTGTCACTTTGTAAATGCTAATCAAATAACTTTAAATACTTCTCAAGAAATTCATAAGAAAAATGACATTTTGAGAAATTCAACTTCCTTAAAATATTTATTTTTTGTATCAATCAAACGATTCATAAGTTAATACATTGCAAAACTTTTACGGCTTAAATTGTTAATTTACTTATCTAACTGGTTTATGAATATAATTAAAAAAATTAGGATCACAAAAATTATTTTATTTACTTGTATAATGAAAGATAATATATGTCATTTTAGAGAAAGAATTGTTTTACTTCACTGCCGCAAACATGCATTCTAGCCAAGCAATGCCAATGAAGAATTTCTTCGTTTCGTATCTGCATAACAAGAAAGTGATCAGGACAGAATTCCAAAAAAATAATCCAATGATCAAGATAGTAAATATAATAAAGGCAGTAATCTTTGTTACATGAGAGTGAAAGAACTGATCTTATGTAAATTTTCCTTGTGCGATAATAAGTAATTAAATAGGTTAGATAGAGAATGAGATAATAATAATAATAATAATAATAATAATAATAATGCTGTGCCGGTATGTGAGATACTTTTTTAGGTGTATATATATATACACACACATACACATACACACATACGTACATGTAGATACATTGAAAATAAAATTTAAAATTGAAATTCAATAAATATAAGAGATTCAAAATTCAATTTTATAAACTTATTTAAGTATTGTATATTCATTGATACCTATTAATTTATATTCAAAATTTAATCTTAAATTCTATTTTTATGTATATAACAGTGTTTATACATGTATGTTTATAACATTCTAATATAACTTTATTTAAAAAATTAATTTTTAGTTTGATGAATGGCTTGATATTAGAATTCTAATTCATGATCCGTTGCCAAGATTGGCTAATGAACTCGGTGTTAAAGATGCTTTGATGAATGGTACATGGAATTCGGATGTTATTCCCGTAGTATTCCCCCTTATATTGTCTCTTGCATTATTGGAACCCTTTCTAGTCTTAGAGGTAAGGAGGATAGAATGGTCTATGGACTCTTAAAATTTGGCATCTATGTATCTTGTGGTCTTGGTTTGGATACTGATGGTCATAGTTTTCGGGAATGTCTTATGGTTATGAAATTTAAAGATTTTCTTCCCATTCTATCTTGGCATATTTCGTCCTTTCATTTGGATGTTGTGGAGTGGCTTAATGTAATCTTATTGCATGCGAATCAAGTTGCAATTTAAGGGTTCCTTAAGCCTCTATTTTCTGTTTTGCTATTTGGAATTTTTAACTTTTCAAGAACAAAAAAATTTTTAAACATTATCAAGGCATTGAAGATTAAAAAACAATTACTCTTTCCAAAGCCATGGGTTATTAGGTTGTTTTGGCATGTCAAAATGCCTTCTCCTTAACAGTAAGTAAAAATTGAAGGACAATCTTGGTTTTGCAACAATTACTAGAAATTGTGAGAGAAAATGGATGGTTGTTTGTTCACGAAAGATCGGAGGATGTTCAAATTTTATAGTAGAACTAATTGCTTTAAGAGATGATTTAATGTTGACTCAAAATAAAGGCCTACTCCCAATTATAATTGAATTAAATGCTTTATCTATTATTAAATTGTTGAATACGAACAATCCTTCTTCTTCCTCTTTTTTTTGCCAACAGCTTTGTTGAGGATTGCAAAGAACTGCTTGCTGAGTTGGGAATGCCTCCTGTGAAGGGAAGCCAATAACTTAGCGCACTTTGTAGCTAAGCTTTCTGTTAATATTTCTAATGAACTGTTTGTTTTGGATAGACCCCCGAGCGGAGTTGATCTGTATGTAGCTTTTGATGTTATGGGCTTAACTTCCCTCAGACTTGTGAAGGTTATTAGTTAATACTATTATTCCCGTGGCTAAGAAAAAAAGAAGGCGGGGGGGGGGGGGGGAGATTTTTTATTTTTTTTTTGGGTTCCTGATTTAGTTAGAAAACAAACAGAAGTTGAGTTTGGTGGCTTTAGTTACTGTGATGTGGATGGATGCGACTGCGAGGCAGAAGCAAGACACGTTCTGACAACTCCAATTGGGCCTATTTGATGGCCCATTGAGCTGGTTAGATTTCATTTCCATCATCATACCGAGAGGGGGCCCAATTTTAAATGCGGGCCATAATACTTCTGCTCTATTTTTTATCTCTCCCTTTCTGTTTTGTGTTTCAGTGGACGTTGAGGGAACAAAAATGCAGAGCAGCAGGAATTGCCTGGTTCGTACAATCTCTAAAAATCATAAATAAATAAATATTATATTTATAATTAAATTCGCTCGCATCCACTTGCACAACTAACACAATAGCGCAAATTTGGGAGTAAGATAAGTGAATAAATAAAATTAATATAATCAAAATTTAATGAGCATACAAGCAGGGATAATTTAAATTTAAAAATAAATAATATTAATATTTTTACTTGTCTAACTTTGAATTAAAGCTGAAATCATCATTAGATAACTGTATAAAGACCTTAGAAAGAGTGAAATTCACGCTACGCGTACTTCTTTCACAATGTAAAAGAACTATTGGGATAATAAAGTACTGTGTCTTTCCTCAGAATTTTTTTTTAAAAAAAATATTATTTATATGTATATTAATAAAATAGTAATATATCATTGTATAACTTTTCATTAAAAAATACTTAAATTTATAATAATAAAAAATATTTTTTAAATAAAAAATTACTTTTTGAAACTCCTAATATTTATCATTCAATAAACATAATATTTTTTTATTTTAATATTAACATAAATAAATATGTTGCTCTTGTTTATCATTTAAAATAAAAAAGAAATTAGATTTTAATTCATCTTATGTTGAATTCGTAGACTTAAAACTATACTCACGTACAATTTGAGAATTTTTTGATCAAGTAACATTTTGATATTTGTTAATATATATATATATATATATAACAATTTGAGTTTAACTACTCATATAGTTAAAAATAAGTTATATTCATGTATGAATTTATATAGATTTATTTATTTTTAAAAAATTGATTTTTTTTTTATAAATTTAAATGAAAGGTCACAGTCAACGGTGGAATTTTTAAGTAAGGAAGAGTAGTTACAATCCAATTTTTTTTTTAAATTCCACGTCAGCATCATATCCCTCTTCCATTTGGATAGAAAATATTTTTCATTAAATATTATTATAAAATATTATAATAAAAATATTTTTTTAATATTAAATATGAATAATTTAATTTTTTTTTCTATTTTAATGAATGTGAGAAGAAAATATGTTTTAAAAAATAATAATAATTAAAAATTTTTAGTAATAATAATATGACAACACATTAATAGTATGTGTGAAAAAAATATTTCTACTTTATCGTAATATTGAAAGCCTAACGTTACTATTTGCTATGTTTTTGATAAATCAATTAGTTTGATATCATGATTAAATGATCTTAAAATTCTAATTTATAAAATAATAACAAAAAATATAACTGAAATCTGAATAGGAGAACAGAATTATTATAAACGGTTCAAATCGACTAATTTTCCGAACAACAAAAGACGGGGAATCATGCGCTGCGGCTGCACCCCAAGACTTCTCAATTTACCCAAAATGCCCTTGAATTGGTGGCAAAGACAAGGAGGATGGCTGATATATGGTATATCTTTGGCGTCCTAGTTGTGGGCCTACCTGCAATGGCCCCGCATGAATACGACTGGTGTAGCCCAAACGAGGTCCACTAGAAGACAAGTCCTGGGCCCAATAACGACCAAGCATGCTGCGTAGGGACGACCAGTACAACACGTCGCATCGGAAGGATTGAATGAATAGAAAACGGAGAAAAGGGGAGCTGCACTTCGCCTACAATATGTCGGGTCAGGCAAGAGGCCGGGCGGATGACACCCAAGTAAAGATAATGTGGGGCCCACATGATTACACCTTTGCTTGCATTTATTTCCAACGATTATGAACGATGGATGAATTGAAGTATAAGATTTGTTTTTGGGAACAACTGTACTACAACAACCATTAATAAATGTGGTATAAATTTATAGGTTAAATTATGTTATAAGTCCTTATGGTTTTGAACTTTTTTAAATAGATTTTTATAGTTTCAAAATTTTGAATTTAATATTTATAGTTTTGCTAAATTTCTAATTGAGTTTCTTCCATAAAATTTTTGTCAATTATTGATAACATGACAAACAAAATGATAACTAAACTTGATTTTTATTGAGCTGGCACCTTCAAATTGGATTCCACTAAATTTCATGTGTTGTTTATGTGACTTTGTATTTTTGTTTTCTTTGTTGATATCTATTTTTTTTATGTTTTTCTCTTTATTTTTTATAGTTGAGTTGATTACGAAAATTTCAAGGAGATAAGTAAAGAATATATATCAGAAGTGGAGAAATTGACTTATAAGCTAATGGAACTTATTGATCTAAGCTTAAGGTTGTCACCAAACAGATTTCATGGCTTTATTGAACATCATACTAGCAATATTTGATTGAAACACAATCCATCATACTTTTACCCAAATCTAAGTTTGGTTTTAGGATGATATAAAAATATTGACATTCTGATTATTCCAACTTAATATGATGTTAGTGGCCTTAAAGTCTGATAAAAATCTAACAAAAAATGGATTTGATTCAAGCCCATTTCTAATTTTAACGTCATCCAATGTTAGTGATATGATTTAGATACCACTAAATACAATTACAAAATATCAAAATAAATAATGCTCTTGGTATTATAAAGATACAATAAAACTTAATATAATGTATCTTTTGAATGGATTGATTTGTGGAGGTTTAGAGTAATGATGCATATGAGAGCATGGAACACAAAGTTTAATACCTAAATCTTCTTTGCTTGCATTCATAATGTAAGGGAAGATACATTTCAGTAACATTGTTAATCAAGAGATTGGTAGCAAAAGGTATATTAAATATGAGCCTAAACCTTTTGTTTGAGATAATTGAGACATATACTAATGATGAGGATAGTTGTGCAGTCACATCATTTCTCAAGTGCTTCTTTGAATATTTGTGTGATGAGTATTAGGATTTAAATAACATCGAAAAAGGTTTTACTTTATATAGAGTGCGTTGCATTCCTCTAATTTTATATGGACTAATTTCTGGAGCTTCAAGGTTATGCTCCAATTTGAATACTTATGCTCTGTCAGTTTTATTAGGAGTTGATGTGGATAATATACTTTCGATGCTCGCTTTCATCAAAGTTAGGCCAAAAGGGATGAAAATGGTGAGCTTAGTAGTGCCCGCATGGATTTGAACCATGAACAAAAGGTTGCAGTTTTAGTTTTCATTGTTCATGGTATTCTGGTCACTTGCTTTGATTGAAGGAGATATTGAATGGCATGTACATCTTGCAGCATATTAAAGAAGCCTCAAGCTTGGTAGGAAAAATAATATTTTTTATAAAGTCATGTAAGTAGCATATGAGGTTTAATGAAATTTGATTTGGACAATCCAAGTTGGCAAAAATCAAACCCAATCATTATTACATCTTATAATGAAACTATAAGTATTTAATTTGAAACTTTTAAACTATAGGATCTATCTAGAAAAAATGCAAAATCATAGGAGCCTATAACATAATTTAACCAAATTTATACTTCATATTTATTTAAAATTATTTTCAAAATAACTTCCTCTTTTTTTAAAATATTTTATTAACTTATGTCTTATTCATAGATTAAATGATACAAAATATTTTCAATGTGAAAAATGGTGTACACATAAAATAATTTCAACCTACATCTTTGGTGATGTAACGTTATTTTTCTAGCAATAGAAATAGTAATTTATTTAATTTACGGATATAAAATTTTGAATATGAATTCTAAACATAATAAAATGTAAAGTCAATTAGCGATATAATAGTATCTAGGATTTTTCCCCTTTACATCTAAGTTCGAATTTAGAATTTCTTTACATTAAATAGTTTGGTGCTTTTACTTAAAAATATAAATTATATGTAAAGTCATTAATTGAGTTGGGAAAGATATTGATTTGAGACATTGATTTATGATTTATATTTTATTTTACAGTCTTGTTAAAGCTAACACATAAATGCTCCATTGATACAAATTAAAGCATTGAAAATTTAGTGGATTCAACTGTCTAGGAAATATTGTAATGTCCATGAAATAATTATAACTATTTTGTGAAGTAATTTTTTCCAAAAAGATTACATTATTCTTTTATTAAAAGCATTCAATCATTTTAACTATTTTGGAGTAGCATCTAATGTTCCTTGAGATTTTGTGTATTGCTTTACATCAAGGATTACATTCAGAGTTTAATTTTTCAATTTTTTTGTGCGTGATACAACCATTTTTGTTATTACTAATAAAAAAAAAATCAATCATTTTAAGTGACAAGATTTTCAATGCAATTATAGTATTATATTTTTATTTCATTTAATAAACCAGAAATTTATGTTTTAAACTTTTTAATAATGAAAGAATTAATGAAATTATTATATGTACCATATAAAATCTCAGGATTGAATTCAAGATGTAAAAAAAATGAAATATTAAAAAAAAAAAATCATATGGCATTCGAATTAGAGCTCTCACCTATCTTTTACATTTTTTAACATCTAACTCAAGTTACTAAATTGTGATTAAAAAAAAAAAGAATTACTTGTTAAAATATGAAAGATAGTAGTACCAGAAGATTTTTCCTTCCTAAGAAGAAAAAGGTTCCCCCCCCCCCTCCCCTTCCTCGAAGGACTAATTTTGCATTTTCTGAAAATATTTGAGTTGGGCTAGTTTGGCCTAGCAGTTAAGATTTAACGATCCTCATGAAACCCACAACAAAGACACATTAGTCTGGGCTGCAGCAAAAGATCTTGGGTCTTTGTTTGCGTCGTTTCGTTTTCACTTCGATTGCATGGGATCAGGACAACAGTCAAAGGAAAACGTAGTCCTTTTTGCCATTTCACTCCGGAATTAAACGCAGAGTTTGTGCCTTCCAAGAGCATCGGCTTCTGTTCTATGTCACTCGAATTTTAAGGTTTAGACTATGTTTAGGTTTCTCAATCTTTTTCTTCACAAATTTTTCTGTCTTTAACTCTATCTGAATTAAACAGGTTTGGATTCCTTCTCATTGTCATTTCACCAGATTTGTCCAGTGAATTTGAAGGCCTTCTTTTTGTTTGCAAATGATGTTGGGAGTTCTGAATTCCATTCCTATGTTAATCAACAGTTTATATATCTGCTATGTTTTACTTTTTGTAAATCATAATCTGATCTACAATTGTGAGAGAAGCATTTTTTTTTTTTGGGTTACTGTGATTTATTTAAAGTATTTGTTCTATCTGATATGGATTTCAGTGTTTTATGTCTCCAAATTGATTAGTAACAATTGAAAACTATATTTTACATTATCTGCAAGTATTATTGGTGGAATTCAAATACGTTTCCAAGAATTGTGAATTTTATTATTGGTAGAATTCAAACTCATTTCCAAAAAATGTGAATTTTATTAGCATTTTTCAAATAATGAGGCTGCTACATCCAATCAAATGGTTCACAAGAGAGTTGAGAAAACTACTCACTACAAAGAATTTGTTTTGGCTTGCTGAAAGTAATGTGTTGTGTGCATAAAATGTTATATTTGTGGGTAGTTGCTAATGAATATACATGACTTTGGTTCACGCAGTGGCAACATTAGTGTTCGTTCCCTCATTAGTTTATCTTCCATCAGTGCTGTTGTCCTGAAGGGTCGTGGACAGCTGAAGCAGTGATATCTGTTGTCTTTGGTCCTAGGGAAATCCAGTTCATACTCTTTTTGTGCCTCAGAAATTCAAAGATAAATCATGCTTGTCCTTCTGTTTACATTAGATCATCTTATTCAACTTTTATGAACCAAACAATCCGAGGTGGTTGTTTTGGATCTTGTTCCACCAAACAAAAGGGCAACTTCCCATTCTTTGGTTCCCTAGGACCCCAGAGAATGCCTCTTCTGATATCATTGGAATGCAAGAGTATGAGTACGAGGCTTTTGGTGCCTTAACAGAAAATGCTTCCCATGGCTAAGTGTAATGTGGAAGCAATAACCTGCCCACGTGGATATGCATTGGCTAACTTCATTTTTACCGTGCTATTATGTAATTTAAGTTCTGCACCTGCACATGCTGAGGCAAATGCCAAAAATGAGCATAAGAAAGATGATGCTGACGAGTCGTTTGTCAAATTCTCACATGGAAGGAAAGTTTACACCGACTATTCTGTAATAGGTGAGCTGCATATTTTGACTCCTGCTAAGTTACATTATACAAATGTGAGAATATTTCTTCAGATATATAGAAGTAAACTGATGATTTCAGAAATGTTTGATTCTCTAATGGTGTTAAACCGAGTCGGCGGTCTGCACAAAGAGGTCAGATGCACTCGATGGTAGGGGATCCACAGTCCGATGCTTAAATCAATATGTGAATAGCCTAGCGGAATAGAAAAGTGTCTCCTTTGTGATGACATATTTAGGATCTTTTACAGGACTTGAAGTATATATGAAAGTGTTAAAGTTTAGGCTAACCTCGAGTTCTTGCTGATTGTGCTTATGATTGTTCCTAATGACCAATATCATGACTTAAGCTGATAGGATTGGTGTCTTAGTGGATGCTGACTAAGTTGGCAAGATTCAAAGCAGATAGGTTTCCTCATCTATATTCTATCTACTCTGGTCGGCATAACTACTTTGGTTGGCTAATTTAGTACTTATCATAAACATTGATACAAAACCGGACTTTAGTTTCTATATAGTGTATCTATCATGATAAACTCCCCATGCTTATGTAGGAATACTCGGAGATGGAAGATGTTTGTTCCTCTCTGTTGCTTATGGGGCTTGTACGAGGTCCGGAAAACCTCCTCCTGATGAAAGCATTCAGAGAGAGCAAGCTGATGAATTACGGGCCAAAGTATGTTTTTCAACCTTTTAAACATTAAGCTAAAGGGTTTAAAAAGTTCTATCTAGGCACAAGAATGATACAGAATTGAATGCACAATATCAATATGCATCACACTATCACAGCCTAACCAATTCGATTTGTGACTTTGACTTGCTATATATTTTCTAATTTCAAAATAATAGCATTGGTTATGAATATTTGACAAAATACTATTCGTCTTTGCAGTAACTCATAAACTAGGCTGTTCGTTATCTGGTTCCGAGTATCATACCCAAAAGAAAAAGTGCAGCTCAAATGGCCCGTCATTTCTATTTCTGTTAATTTTGCCAGGTTGTTGATGAATTTATCAGAAGAAGGAAAGAGACAGAATGGTGAGTTTCTGAGTCGAATTTCTGTAGCATTTCTGATTATTCTTTTCACTATCTTCATTTCTCCTCATATATTCATAAATCTACAAGAAAAAACCAACTGATTAAAGTATCATGTATAATGTAGGAATAATGGAATCCAATCATTAGCTTCTGGCCAGCTATGCGTCTGACTTTTAAAGAACTTCAATCATGATATATGTCGACTTAGGCTATTTGCATACATAAGTTTAGTAAATGTTTCTGTTAAATGTTTTATGAATCATTACGTCTGCAGGTTTGTTGAAGGTGATTTTGATATTATGTTTCACAAATGAGGAAGGCACATGTGTGGGGGTGGTGAGACTGAACTGTTCATGGCCTCTCATGTTTTGCAGTCAGTGCTTTTCTGTTGTGAGCAAGTGATTTGACCTTTTTCAGTGAATCCTGTGTACTGTATAATCTTTGCATGTGAAATTTATTGGGAGCCCTTTTTTCTGCAGGATGCCAATCATAGTGTACATGCATGATGAAGGTGCCAGTCAACCAGTGGCTTGATATCCATAGCTAACTATGGCCAAGAGTACAGCAAGCAAAATCCAATCACAGTACTCTATCATGGCTTTGGTCACTACGATACTTTAGAGGTTCCTGGAAGAAGGGTTCTTAAATCAAGACTTCAACCTTCTGTTTAGATTTGGAAATTAAAAGTTAAGTAATTCAATTTTTAAAAATTGAAATTTTATAAGTTAAAATATTCTACTTAATAAAAAATAAATAAAACTTATGAATTATTTAAATATTATACATAAATAATTTAAATTATAAAATTTAACATTTTAAAATCAATTAAGATGGCAGTAGATTTTGTAAATTTCACATTTATTATCATTTATTATTTATGAAAATTAAATAAAATTATCTCTTTCCAATATAATTGTTAAAATTAAATTATACAAAATTTCAAAATCACCGATATTTCTCAAATATTTTATCTAAACATAATATAAAAGCATTTATTTGACAGTGCTTAATCTAGTTATTGATCATAAATTTTGTGTATCTCCTCATAAACTTGCCTGAACAAGATAAAATGTATGTTTCATCCCCGAGGTTATTGATCAGATCCATTCACTTTCATTTTATCTTTTTACATACACGGCAGTCAGGTTGACTCTGGTCGATATACATTCCTGTATTGACTCTACGATTTTTAACCATTTTCTTTTTGGGGCCAATACACGTTTTACCTTTCATGTTCGCAGGTAAGTGATGGTCCAAACTTTGTGTGGTCATTTTTGCTTCCTGTTCTCCTCTCTTGTTAGCTTTTGTCCTTTCCCTTATCTCGCTAGCTTTAACTGTTCTTCAGGTCAAATGTCATTTTCCCTAACCACAAGGATGTGTCACAAATCACAAAGAAATGCTGGTAATGATCATGAAAGGCTAAAATATGGGTAAAAATAAAAAAATCGACACTGTTCGGCTTATATAAGAAAATAATAATTACATCAGGTGGAATAATGATTTTAGGCCAACTAAAACATAAAATAATATTTCTTGAAAAATAACTTTTTATATTTAATTTAATTTAATTTTAAATATATTA
This sequence comes from Sindora glabra, assembly GCA_020226215.1. NCBI lineage: Eukaryota > Viridiplantae > Streptophyta > Magnoliopsida > Fabales > Fabaceae > Sindora > Sindora glabra. The sequence continues at coordinate 57,441,209 of CM035233.1, forward strand.
AAAAATATTAATAAAATAATTATTATATCTTCAATATTATTATAATAAAAAATAATAAATTTTAATTATTATTAATTAAATTTAATAAAGATAATTTTATCATTGTATTTATAAATAATATAGAAAATAAAATTTACCTAGAATAAGGTAGGTAAGTAACTTCCTATATTTTGTAGAAAATAAGACTTCTCAAAAAATTTTATTTCTTTCTAATTTGTAAAATAATGATCAATCAAATAATCTATTTATTTTTTATTTCTTAAAAAATAGAATTTTTCATGCTATCAAGATGAATCGAATGCTTGAAAATAAAAGATGAAAGGATGGAAGAATTTTGAATATTGGCACTAAAATGGTTAACTAATATTTTAGAGAGAATAACGAGAATAAACAAGATGCGATTAATAACCAATAAATTTTGATTCCAAATTAGCTTGACAATTTAAAAGAGGGCTTATTTGTTATAATGATAAAAATATTGATTATTAAAAGATTTGAATATATATCATAATTTTATATTTGATACAACTTGTAATAATAATTATTTTTTAGAAAGAATTGGTCTTGAATAATTTTAATGGGACAAAAATCATGATTAAATAACAAATTATATTTTATAATTTTTTAATTATAATTTTTCTCTCACTAAAAGTCTTTACACCAATTAGGAGTGAAAACAAATCAAGTTAAGTAAAGTGTTAGCATAAATAGGCTAAGTCTATTTTAAAATTTGTTAGTTTGAGTCAGGCTTATAACTTATTTATAAGTCAACATTTTAGTTTGACTTGATTTGTTTATAAAATTTAAGAAGTTTTGTCTGACTTATTAGCATATTTAGGCTTAACCATTAAAATTAAATAAATTATTGATATACTTATAAACATATATATAAGTCATGAATAGGTTTCTCAATAAAAAAAACAATTTTATTAAATAAGTAAGATATTGAACCAAATTTTATCTCTAATTTTATAGAATTCTTAATAATTCAATATAACAAACTATAATTATATTTATTTAAAATGAAAAGATTAAATAATATAATAATATAAATTCATCATTCACAAATTATAAAATTTTAGAATATTAATGACTAAATTGAAAAATAAATAGAAGATATAATAATAAAAAAGTAGTAATAATTATAATATAATTAATTAATTAATTAATTTAACTAAACTAAATTAGAGTAACACATTAATTAAATAAACTGGCCTATTAATCCAACAAGTCATGGCCTAAAGTTAAATAGGTAAGGCTTGTTTAATAAATAAACTAATATATTAATCTAGGTATGATTTATTTAATTAAATAAATAAGTTAAGTTAGGTCTTTAATTAGTTAAATTATAGGCCGCTCGTGAATGGCTTAGTTTATTTTCACTTTTAACACCAATTATCTTTTAAGAAAAATAATCATTATTAGATGTCATGTCATTAATGAAAGAAAAATATGATTATTATACATTATAATCAATCACTCATAAGTTATTTTCATCATTATATCAAACAACTATGGAAGAGTTAAAATTTAATTTATTGTCAATATAAAATATTTTATATTATAGAATAAGAAAAAGATATTTCATTAAAAAGTAATAACAATGAAATTTTTTTTTAACATTAGAAAAAAGTTTTAATAATTTTTTATTGATATAACAATACATAAATGAATGATAGTATAAAGTTAATTTACACTGATAAATCAAATTAAATCCAAAATTAAAATACTTAACCAAATATCAATAAAATTTTTTACTAAAAAATAAATTATTCAAACAAGTGTAAGGAGGTTATACAAATCAAAATGAAATGAGTGCAATAAAAAATATTTGTGAAAATGTTGGCCGTAATAATTATGATTGAAATTTGAAATATGTAATAAAAATAAGTAAGTAATTGGAGAATATTTAATCTAATGTTTTAAGTCATAATCATCATTGGAAGATATTTAAGTAAAAAATGTTAAAAACTCATCTCACACATGTGTGACAAATAATTATATATTCTCTTCCAAAATTCAATTTCTAATTCTATAAAAAGACATTAGAGATAATTTTATTAATTATTAAATATAAAAATAGAAAATTCATTATAATATGCTAATTATTTCAATTGGCATTTAATTAGTTTGTTTTGTACTGAATAAGTTACTGTGCTTCTAAATTAATATACAATAATAATTAAAATTTCAAAATATTTAATATTTCATTTTTAAAATTAATTATGACAATTAACTAAATATCTAGTTTTGAATTTTAAAGTTTAAACCAATTATGATTAAAAATAACGTATAATTGATTAAGGTTTTTATTTTAAGATTTTAATTTTTAATCTAATGTTATACTTGATTATATTGATTATAATAAGTTAAATGTATTAATTAATTGAAATAGAAAGAATATAATCAATTGGGAATCAACTAGCCATTTTTGGTGTTACTTTTATTAATAGATTTTTTTCTTTGATATATTGATGAGAATGAGGTTTAGTTCTAGAATTTTTAATATATTATCGAACCTTTTTGCTATTGATTTACCCTTTAGTGGCATACTTTACTTTTTTCTTAGCAAATAGGAATCCATTAACTAGGTAGATCCTCCGATTATATCTTTCAACAAAAGAATAGTGACTCTAAGAGGAGCAATAGTCATAATTTGGAGCTTATTATAAGAGGAGAAAGCATTTTTAGCTAGAAAATTAACTACTTTATTAGTTTCCTTCTATACATGAGTAATTTTGAATTGTTCACATCTCTATAACAAATCTTTATGATTTGCATATAAGCTAAAAACAAAATAAGGAAGAGAAAGATTAACACTTTGAATAATAGTCACTATAGATAGAACATCCAATCCAATAACAATCAATAGTAAGCCCCTATTAAGAGCTAATAAAAGGTTATTTTTCAATCCACATCATTCAGTTATATAATTGGCACATATTCCTAGTCCCTTTGAGCTTTTTATAATCAAATCCCCATTACAATTTTCTTATAATTGCAGAACAAAAAGCTGGGCTTAGATTTTCTTTGGCTAGTTTGTTAGTGTTTAATTTAAACTAGCCATAGGGAGGAGGTATCTAAACTCTTTAATCAACTGTTGTTTTAATTTTTTTTGTTGTCCCATTCTAACTTAATATTCCATGGCCTTACTTATTGTCATATACTTCAAATCAACTTCTCTTTAGTTACTTTGGAAAATATTTTTGCTTCTATTCAACAAGAGATTCTATAAAGCAAAAGCAAACATCATAGCCTATGGAACCTTTGGATTAAAACAAAATTCATATGAGGTGAGATTGAATTTCAGCTAATCTAAGAAATTTAAATGGAGAAAATTTTAACAAGAAATAGGACAAGGTAAGATATTCTAAAGATTCATGGCAATGCTAAATTTCCTCAGAATATGCCTAATTAAATCAATGCCTATTTTACATAAATTGCAAATTGGAGAAACATCCATTCCCCTCCTAATCAAAAGTTCATTTGTAGAGATTCTATTTAGGACTACTAACCAAATGAAGAATTGAATCTTAGGCAAGGTTGGAATTTTCTAAATCCATTTAAATGTCATACTAGGAAAAGTTTGAACATCCTTTTTCAAGAAATTATAAATACTTGTGCTTATACAGATCCTCAAATTGGATAAGCCTTAAATTAATTTATCATTCATTCTCATAATATTGAAAGGGATATTTAAAATTGCAGCTTGAATTTTTTTAGGAAAGACATAAAAAAGAAGATTAAATTTCTATACGCCATAAATTAAAATACCCCTTATAGTAAGATGTAATTCTTATTGAGAAACTAGGCTTTAAATTTAATTGCAAAAAAGAGCAAGTTTTACCTAAAAATCATGTTACTCCTATAATTCAAACAATTTAAAGGAGCTATACAAATCAAAATGAAATGAGTATAATAAGAAAATATTTGTGAAAATAATGGCAAGTTATAATTATGATTGAAATTTGAAAATATATGATTGTTCTTACTTCTTCCACAAATTAATCTTATGATTCATGGTGAAATTTATCAAAACAAAACCCATTCAAAGCAACATCAAGGTAGGGGAGCCTTGTTTCCATCATAAAAGTGATAATAAGGTGGAATTGGACTACTCTCATCGCGTTATTTACATCACATTCATGATATCAAGGTAGAGTACACTATGTTCTCATCACCAAGCCTGTAAATAAAGCAAGTTATTTGTAAACAATTGGAGTTTGGCTTGTAAAATGCTTAATTTGTGTTTGAATCAAACAAATTCAAACCTAAATAAGCTAAGCTTGAGCTTCAAAATACAAACCTTAAGATATTTACAAACTTAAGTAAGTTTAAATGAGCTTCTATATATATTTTACTTATTATGTTGTTTATGATTTTATCAATTTATCAGTTCATATAATATTTTAATATTAAAAAAGTTCTTATTATTTTTATTTTATAAAATAAAAAAAAGTTAAAGAAACTATACTTCTTGTACTTAAACCTAAATAGTTTATATTTGAGTTACTTAAAAAAGTTAAAAAAAATTATAATGATGAATTTTATGCTTGTATTATTACATATGTAGCTATTATTCAACATTCAAATATTATAATTTGATTATTTTCTATGTACATTTGTTGAATTAGAATAAGATTTTATATTTATAATATCATTTACTTATATACTAAGAAAATATCTTGCATCTTTTTTTTATTATCATTTATTGGAAAAAATCATGTAATATGTCAACGATAGTTAAAGCTCATTCAAGTTCAACTAAGCTCATTTAGAATTAAGCTCAAGCTCGAATATGTATGCTTTTGTCAAGCTTAAGTTTGAACATGCAAAAGTTCAACTTGACTTAACTCATTTATAGACCTACCTATCACATATTTCATAATATCAAAATCGTGATATTATGGTAGAGTGTGTCTTATTCCCATCATATAATTGTGGTATCAAGGTGGAACATGATTAAACCTATTATGTACTCAATGGGTCCACCAACCCTTAATGGACAATCCTTTTAAAATGGATAGTCCTCTATGGATGTCTAGGCCACACTTTTTCCACCTTTATTCTATACCAAAGTTTGGATTAATATATAATCTCCAAGGTTTGGCATTAGGTAACAAAGACCCTTTTTCTAGTTGGAAAGTGTAACTTTGATAGTAGTTAACACACTTTTGGTGTATAAAAAGTCTAGTTCTACCAACTCTTAGAAATCTTTTATAGATGTGGCTTAGTAGTATTGAAATAAGGGTTTTGTCCAACATTAGCCAAAAAGGTGGCCTCAAAGGTGCTAACTATTTCCTCATTGGATCCTTTATATGAAATGAATGAAGGACGAGTAAACAAGTGGTTCTCGCATTTAATACTAAATAAATGTATTACAAATCACACATGTTTTGTACCTTCATGAATATCACTCAAACTTGCCTTCACCATATTTAGAGTCAAATTTTGCATCTTACCTAACACACAATATGCAACCCAAACATTATAGTTTGACCTAACCTTTATCACCTCGAACTTCCTTTTTTAAAGTAATAAATGTACTCTGGATTAGACACACAACTCAAAACCTGAAATTACCTTAATATAGTAAGCCTGTGTACAGTAACCCACTTCCAACAACCACTTCAGCATCTATCATCAATCATACCATCGTTTCCCTAAGTCTACCACACCTTAAACATTGAGTAAAACAAAATCAAATTTATCTTTTACTGTAAATATCCTTTTTTTCCTAGTCATAAAAAGCATTTTGAACTAACCATAAAAGTCATTTTACATTTCCATATTATTACTTTGCCCAGATTTTCCTTTCTCTAACTTTTCATCTTGTAAACATAAAACATTAAAGTTGCATTTATATCCTACCATTGACATAAAATCGCACTTATATTCCACCCTAAACACTTATCGAAGCATACATTCCTTAAAACACTATAGAAATCTCAACACACTTTCGCCAAACACTATGACTTCATGGAGATCTAAGGTATACGCATCTATAAAAATGCTTAATTACTCTCTTTTTCACCATAAAAGACTAGAATGTTATATGTAAGAATTCATATTTGTTTATATGCTAAATCATGCCATATGGCATAAAATTCCTTCTTTATCACATTTAATAAGTTTTAATAGAGTGCTCATCTTTTCCATATAAAAGCTATTTTGTATCTATCATACTTACACTTTCATTATTCACTCTAAAACAAAAAACCCTTGAACATTTTAGTAATTCTGTTAGGGAGGTATATACAATAATGGTGTCTAAGTAAGCAATTTATGTAGTTTATAAGGTTTTGTATGAATATAGAGAAACAAGTCTAGGTTTGTGGAAATTGATGACTTAATGATCAATTATTGAAAAATTCAAGTGTGTTGCATGTGTTTCTAGCTAATTTTGGCTTAATAGTATGGTAGTTACTTATTGGTAATGCATTTTTTAGGTTTGAAATGGTACAAGTTGACAATTTTGATGAAATATGACTAAATAAATATTAAAAATATAGATTTCCTATAAAATTCTAGTCTATAGTTAGCTATACCCTTAAGAGTTACTTTTGAAGTGCCTATAGTTAACTACATAGTTGACTATTTCAAAAAGGTTACTCTTTAAATGTCTATAATTGTTTATGGCTTCTAAATTTGCTCTTTAGATAAACATAATCAATTATATAATTAACTATAAGGACTAAATTTTATTTTTAGACCCCTGTAGTCATTATATAGTTTCTAGTTTTACATATTTCTTGAAATTTTTTGAGATAGTAGTAATATATGGTTTATATATTTACATGTTCAACTTATTAATGTAGTTGTATTTGATGTCTTATGTTAAAATCCCAAAATGGGATATGATCATGATATGAAATGTGAAAAAGGAAGATGAAATATGTGAATTATAATATAAACTAGATTTGAAAAACTATTTATGAAGAGATAAAGCAGATCTATGAAGGTAATGATAGGTTTATTAAAGGATAAAGCTGACTCGAAGTTAAACTTAAATGCTTTTTTTTACTTTATTCATTCATTACTATTTAACTAATTAGATTTATTATTGTCATTTACATTGTTGTATGTAAGTATACTTTTGAGTAAGGAATGATTTAAACAAAAAAAAGTACTTTGATACTTTTCCATTTATATTATTTAAAGGTGTTTAACGGGTCTTAAGGTTTAAATAGGATTGGTTTGTGGACTAATTGCCTTTTTTAATTAAAATAGATCAATTTGGTGAGCTTGCAATGCGAAACAAGCCAGCTAAAATAAGCTTACTTAAAATGTAAGCCTTAATAGACTACGTCCACATGGGTTTTATCTCGATTCAGTTTAATCCTCTAAGCTCATTGAGAACCCTTCATATTGTTAAATAGATTGTTTATTTATTAAGTTTTAAATCCACTTATTATTGTTTAAATTTTTATAGATACCATTATAAATGCTTTCCCACCACTAACATTGTAGGAGTATTTCCTCTATGGTATATTTTGTATACGAAAACTATAATAATGATTTTATTTGTAAATAAAAACAATTTCCTAAGCCTTATAATTTGAAAGTGAATTCCTTATTATAGGAATACTTTGTAGGTAATAAGGTTAGTTAAGCTAGCTTAACTCTAAATCCTTAGGGTAAGTAAGTAAGTTTAACTTCCTTTCTTTTATAACATTAATTACATACTTAATGTAAATATTTTATTCTTTGCACATTAATTATCTTGCATTATTAGCAATCATATGTCGATATCGAGTAATAAGATTAGATTATTTAGTGGAAATTAGGTTATTGAGTTTCACACTGATTATGGCTAAGAAGGGTTGTGATATTTATACATAAAATCAGCTCCATACTAGAATACAACATATTGATAATCTTATCATCTTAGTCTCAACACTTGGAAAAACCATATATCCATATTAACTTGAAACACAAATATGCTAGCTATCAAATCTTAATGTGCTAGTAAAATTATGCATAAACAATCATATAAACTTAAAGTATAGATATGCTAGCTATTACATATCATTATGCTAGAGAAAGCATCCATGACCTATCATATTAGAGCTTAAAGTGCAGATGTTTTGGCTATTATTTCTCTCATCACACTAGTGAAACCATAAGCTTATTACTATTAAGAAAAGGCTTTAAAGCTAGCCAGTTATTGACCTTTTCAAAAGAATAAGGCTAAACATTTGCATACACAGTGCACTCATAATATATTATCATCAGTTGCTTATGTAACAGTTTATGTTCTTATATAAATTGGTCCCATGATACATGGTAGTGACACATCATCCAACATGATTGAAAGCTTATCAAAATATAACCTATTCATAGTAACATAAAGGCAAAAAGGTCTTGTTCCTATCATAAAAGTGATAACAAGGCAAAATTGGATTACCGTTGTCATACTATTTACATCATATTCATGACATAAAGGCATATTACATAGTGCTTTCATTGTATATTTCATAATATAAAAATCATGATATTAAGATAGAATATGTCTTAATCTTATCACATAACTATGGTATCAAGGTAGAACTCAGCTACAGCTATTGTGTACTCAATAAGTTCATTGACCTTTAGTAGATGATCATTAAGAAATGGATGGTCCTCTATAGAAACTTGGGTCACATCTTTTTTACCTTTATTTTGTGCCAAGGTTTGAATCTGCATATAATCCTTAAAGTTTGACATCGATAAGCAAAGACTTTTTTTTTATTTAAAAAGTGTGACTTTGGAGTGTAAAAAGCCTAACTCCATCAAGGTTTAAGAATCTTTTACAAATATGGCTTGGTAGGATTAAAATAAAGGCTTTATCCAATGTTAGCTGAAGAGATAGCCTTAAATGTGCTAATTACTTCCTCATTGGATCCCTTGTATGAAGCTAGTGAAGGATGTTCAAACAAGTGGTTATCATGTATAGTAGTAAACAGACATAATACAAATCACATATGTGTTTGTAAATATTACTCAAACTAACTTCATGACACTTAGAACTGAACTTTGTATTTCACTTAGTGTGTAGTACATGACCTAAATATTATAGCTTGACGTAACATTTGTCACGTTAAACTTCCCTTTTTTAGAGCAATTAATGCACCTTATACCAAATACACAACCTAAAACCTCAAACTACTTTAATATATTAATCCTACATTGACCTACGCTTAGTAGACCACCTGTAATAGCCACCTTAGCATATGTCATTAGTTACATCGCCTTTTCCCCAAGTTTACCATAGTCAAGACATTGAGTAAAACACATCAATGCTATCTTTTCCTATAAACAACCCCTTTCCCCTGACCATAAAAGGCATTTTAAACTAACTATAAAATCCATTAAGCGTTTTCATATTATTACTTTGCTTAGATTTCCCTCTTTCCACCTCTTCATCCTATAAACATTTAAGTCACGTTTATATCCCATCATCAAAATAGAATTGTACCTATATTCCACCATAAACATTTTCTAGCTCATGCATTCTTAAAACACCATAAAAACCTTGACACCCTTTCATTAAACATTATGACCTTATGGAGATCTAAAGCATGCATGTTTATAAAATTACTTAACTACTCTTTTTTTCACTATGGAAAACTAGAAGATTATACGCAAGAATTCATGTTTGTTTATGCACTAAATCACCCCATATGGCATAAAGCTTCTTCTCCATCACACTTAAAAAGCTTCTTACAGGATGCTTACTTCTTTCGTATAAAAATCACTTTGTTAAATTTCCATTGATCATTTACACCTCCATTATTCACTCTAGTATAAAAAGCCTTAAACAATAATAAAAATAAGAAAGTAATTTGAGGTGAATTAAAATTTAAAACATAAATTTCAATGTATTAATGACCATCTAATAGGAAAAATACTCAATTTATTAAAGAGTGAATTTCCATTAATCATTTACAACTCTATTATTCACTCTAGTATAAAAAACCCTCAACAATTATAAAAATAAGTAAGTAATTGGAGGTGAATTAAAATTTAAAACACAAATCTCAATGCATTAATGACCATCTAATGGAAAAAATATTTAATTTCTTAAAGGGTGAAACTCCTCATAATATTATCTATGTAGACTAATAGATAATGAATATGACTCCCAAAAAAAAATCAAAGTATTAACTATTTTATTTCATGTTAAAATATATGTACAAGAATTTAAATTTAAATTTAATTTATTGTTAGATAAATTAATTATATATATTATTACACTATTAAGAAAATTATTAACTTTTATAGGGTTAATAGAAGTTTTTAGTTATTTTTATTATATTTCATTTAATAACATGTTATAATAATATAAAATATTTATATGAAGAATAAATCAAATTTAAATTTAAATTTAAATTCTATATATACCAAGTTAATTTTATAACAAACATCATGCATATTACAAAGTAAAAAAAAATGTGAATGCCTACTGTTAAAAAATAATAATAATAATAATAATGATATAGTTACTTTTTTTTGCTAGAAAAAAGAGAGAGTAAGAAGCGTTAACTATTTTCATTAGATATTATCATAGAAGTATTTTCTCACTATAAAATATTTAATTTAAGTCATAATTACTATTCAAATGTTAAACCTATCATTATAATTTCATCAAAGTACTAGCAATCTTATAAATTCCCTACCTTTTTATTAGTCATAAATTAACCCCTTCTTATATTGAACTTATAACTTCTAAAATGAAATAATAATTTAATATAACTAAACCAACTACCATAATGGTAATAATAATATGGTAAAGACTTTAATACGCCACCAATTTGGTGGGGTATCGGTGTAACACAAAATGGATGGCTAGTGTTTGTTCCTACAAGCTAAATGCTATGTAATTTACCTTCAATTTAACAAGTTTTTTAAATTGCAAAATGGCTTCCAAAATAATGTTATTTACATTAGAATAAGATTTTCAGTTGGGTCGGATTAAATTTGTAGCCTACCCCAAAATTCTTGTATTCAAATTCTCACTTACTTATTTATCCATAGAAAAAGTTACCTTCGACTTTCCATTGGTATCAACTCTTGCAAATATTTTTTATGACATCGGCGGAAATCCATTCGTTGAAATTTTAAATTAGATTTTGTTTTTTTTGTTTAGGTAAATTACTAATAAGTTTTTTTGCTAGGATTTTATTCACTTTTGCTCCTAAAATACTAATTTTCAGAAACTTAACACATTCGAATTTGAAGCAAGCTAGTTTGTTTTTGATGTAGGATGATGATCATTAATCTTTGAGTTACGTAGTTAGGCAATGAATTTAGCAAGAAGCTGGTTCCAGAAGTTGTAACCATGTGAGAAAATGAGGTAAACTCCCGAAATAACAACAAAAATTTTAAAATCCCTACAATTTAAAAATATTACGCCCTAAAAAGAAAATAAACCTATCCATTTTCCGTCATCCAACTCGCCCTAGCCATCAACTACCTAAATCCTCAATCTCTTCCATTCTTTCTTCACTTGACTTCCTTTGCTTTTACTCTAGACTAATCTACATTGTAAACTAATTAAGCAAATTATTGAAATTTTTCTATAAATATTTTGTATTCAATACTCTTTCTATCTACAAAGCTCACAATTCAATCTATATCGTCCATTTATTAAAGCATTTACTAAAGCATTTTTACATTACTATTTTAGTAGTACACGATAGTTTGGGCTTAATAATATAGTCACGCAATAATAATGACATTCATTCCCTTAATTTTCACATAAATATTCAAATAATTAAAAACTAAAGAACAATTTGAATTTTAAAATATAATATAAAAATTGTCGCTAGAAAATAGTAATACGGTATGAATCTTCCAAGGGTAGGCTTCCGCATATTCCAAAATAGTTTTAATATTTTAATAAAAAAAAAAACAATTTTAGGATATTCCTACCGTTGCTGAAAAAGTAATAATGATATAATATTATTATTAGAGTAATAATGAAGTATTATTAAACCCGCAGGGACACGTACGTAATTGAAAGTGCCTGCCACCTCGATAACACCCCCACTAAAATTCAAATGCAAAAGCAGCAAAACCAACCCACATTCTCTGCTCCTCCTTCTTCTTGAACTCTGCCCAGTATGCTCTGCAACTACTTGTTGCAAAGACATAAACCACCGAGTGATTCCTTAGCATCACTGAGTTTTTTATTCCCCCACTTGAGCCTAGAAAAAATGTTCATCCTTCCTCTTCAATTTGCTTCATTACTCGCCTGCTTCCTTTTCCTTGGTCCTTTTGTTTCCTCGTTAAACTCCGATGGTCTCTCTCTTCTCGCCCTCAAAGCCGCGATTGATTCCGATCCAACTGGAATTCTCAACTCCTGGTCTGATTCTGACTCCACCCCGTGTCACTGGCCGGGTATCGTATGCACCCACGAACGAGTCACCCAATTATGGCTTCCAAACAAAGCCTTATCCGGCTACATTCCATCTGAACTGGGTTTGCTTACCTCGCTTAAGCGACTCAGTCTCTCCCATAACAACTTCTCCAATGGCATTCCTTCTCGTCTCTTCAATGCCACTAATTTGATAGTTCTAGACCTCTCTCACAACTCTCTCTCTGGTCCAATCCCATGTGAAATCAAATCCCTCAAATTGCTTAGACATTTGGATTTATCTTCAAATTTGCTTAACGGGTCTCTGCCCGAAGCTCTATCCGATCTCGATGGCCTCGTCGGAACGTTGAATCTCTCTAACAACTGGTTCTCCGGTGGAGTTCCTGAGTCTTTTGGGAAACTCCCGGTAATAATGAGCTTGGATCTCCAGAACAACAATCTCACCGGAAAAATCCCTCAGGTGGGTTCGCTGCTGAATCAGGGCCCAACTGCATTTTCCGGCAACCCTGGGCTTTGTGGGTTTCCTTTGCAGAATGCATGCCCGGAAGCGCAAAAACCCAAGATTTTCGGAAGCACTGAAGAGCCTCTAAACCCCAAAACCCTTAAAGCTGGGCTTCAAAGTGGAGCTGAAGAAGATAAGGTAAAAGATCGAGGTAATTCAGTGACTGTGCCTATTATCTCCGGCATTTCACTGGTAGTTAGTGCCGTTTCGTTGTCCGTGTGGCTGGTTCGGAGACGATGGACGACAGAAGAGGGCAAAATGAGAAAAAGGAAAATTGTGAACGAGGTTGATGAAGAAGGAGCAGAAGGGCAGAAGGCGGTATTCGTAGGGTTAGATGAAGGGTTTAATTTGGAATTGGAAGATTTGTTGAGAGCATCGGCATATGTTGTCGGAAAGAGCAGGAGTGGGATAGTGTACAAGGTGGTGGCCGTCGGAAAAGGTCCGGGCAAGGCCACAGCGGTGGCCGTCCGGCGGTTGAGTGAGGGTGATACCTCATGGCGGCTAAAGGAGTTTAAAGCTGAGGTGGAGGCCATTGGTAGAGTAAATCACCCCAATATTGTCCGCCTAAGAGCATATTACTATGCAAATGATGAGAAATTGCTCATCACTGATTTCATCCGCAATGGAAGCTTGCACAATGCACTGCATGGTATTATTTCTCTTCCACATTATATTCAGTTTCAGTTTTGATATTCTCTTCTTCCACCGTCTAATTTGGTTGAATTAGTTCTTACACCAAAAAAAGATAAAAAATTGATATTCGAAATAGGGTAAATTTCTTTCTGCAAAATGTAGATGTGAACCATAAGGTTCTGAGTTTTTTTCCTTGGGTTATGCTAGTAGTATATATGGAGCTCTCCCATTTTGACTGAAAGGAAGGGGAATCCCACAAAAATGAGTCCATTTATCTCTAACAGCGTGCAAGTGCATAAGTACCTGGCAACTAATTTTTTCTTTCCACGTATTGTTTTTTGGGAAGAATTATGAAATGTATCTATATATTATCAAATTTAATGAGATATTAAATTTTTTAATTAAATTTAATAATTCATCGTTATATCACTTAATCAGTATTATAAAATTTTCCTTTCTTGTTTCCACGTTGTTGGAAAAATGGGTCCGTTTTGCTTAATTTTCTGCTTATTGGCTTCCTGAGGTTTACATTTCACTGAGTGACAATTTCTACTCATGATGAGCGCACATTGCCCGTGGCCAGTGCATGTAGAAATTCAATTTTCACTTTTATAAGCTCGTAATGTTGCCATGTGATATGTGAGTGTTGGGAGATCGGGCTAGTTAAAAAATGTTATAACTAACTTTTCTGTTTAGCGCTCTGTTCGTCTTGATTGGTGATTGATGTTTACGGTTGCACTACAGGACAGATCTTGGGCCATTCAGGTCATTAGCACTTCTACTTGAAAATTGAACTTTTTCAACGTTTTCTGTCCCCTTTTTTGGTCATCAATATCTTTTTTTTTTATCTGTGTTCATGTAAGGATTGGTATCCTCTAAAAATACTTTAGAGTAGAAAGTATTTTATTTCAGTCACTAATTTTAAAATCTAATTTTTTAAATATAAAAAATTATTGATTTGAAATCAGGAGATCCCGGTCCCACTGAGTAATTACTTTACGTTGTTGCAACCGTGATATATTTGCCGCGGTGCCTGTATAATGCCCCTTAATTTCCTCTCGAAAGGACATTCAATCACAAGTAATTGGAACAATCAAGTGGTCCTATATCTTCCTGATAGTGATAACTGCAAAAAATATAACTACGTTTTTTAGACCCCTTTATGATGACTAAAAATTTATGGTTCCAATCCAATCAACGTCATTCCTATTTGATCTTTCCCGAGCAGAAAATGGACCCCTTGTGAATAGGGATTACTGTCTTCTAGTAACCTTGGTTAAATTCACTTGTCATGTTTACATGTTGGTAAAATCTTTGTCCTCAACTCAACACTAAGTTTTTGGTTTTTGCATTCATCTGTTAAGCGTATAATATTATAATTCCAGAATACCGCTGCTTGTATGCATTTTTACTGTCCTTTACATAAATTTGCACACATGTCTGAGCAAATGACTAGATCAGTTTTGAAAAAATGGTGACTTTGATTTACACAATGCTTTGTAAACAAATGGGATAGCGTTGGAAACTCTGCAAATTGCGATTTTCTTAATTACCGGGGATCATATATGTTAAAATGGATTTACCTGCAATATGCCAAACGAGTCGTTTTTTCATTCAAGCCATCGTGGGTCATCTGCAGTTTCCAATTTTCCCTACAAAGACTGTTTTAACCGTTTTCTTCTCTGTATTTGTTGTTTTATGGTTGCAGGTGGACCTTCAAGTTCTTTGCCACCATTATCATGGCCTGCAAGGTTGAATATTGCTCAAGGAGCAGCTAGGGGTTTGATGTACATACACGAGTTCAGCGGTCGAAAATATGTCCACGGCAGCCTCAAATCAACAAAAATATTACTGGATGATGACCTGCTTCCCTACATATCCGGTTTCGGACTTTTCCGGCTGAATTCAGGTGCCTCAAACTCTACCACAGTTGCACCAAAACGGCAAAATGCAAACCATAACATTCTAAACTCTGCAACGAGTTCGAAAATTGCAGGTTCCTCTAACAGTTACTTGGCTCCTGAAGTGCGCAGGGCCGGTGGCAAGTTCACTCAGAAATGTGATGTTTACTCTTTTGGAATTGTGCTGTTGGAACTTTTGACGGGACGGCTGCCGGATTCAGGGCCGGAAAGTGATGGTAAGGTGCTGGAGAGTTTCGTGAGGAAAGCATTCAGGGAAGAGCAGCCGCTGTCTGAGATTATAGATCCAGCACTGCTACCTGAGGTTTATGCTAAAAAGCAAGTTATTGCTGCGTTTCATGTTGCACTGAATTGCACTGAACTTGACCCGGAACTGCGACCCAGAATGAGAACCGTGTCTGAGAGCCTGGATCGAATCAAAGTACGATGAGAAACTATGTCAGGGGACTCTGTAAAGTTTTGATTTTTGGGGCTAACTTTTGCTGTCTTGGGGGTGCGGATGTGGATGTCGGTTGAGTGATATCGAGTTTATAAATAGGGTTTGCAAGATGTGCTGCGATCTGTTGGATGCAATGACAAAATTAAGCCAATTCATTTTCTTCGGACGTGGATAGCCGATCCCTTCCGTATTTGTTTCAAGTAATGTCAAATATATCGGTGATATTATATATATATATATATATATACACACACACATATATAAAATAAAGTTTGAAAATTAAGCACCACATGTGAATGAAAGATTATTATTAAATATAAAATAGTAAAATAAATTTGTAAAACTTAATTCAATGGATATAAAAAAATTTAAAACTCAATTTTATTTTTTATTTTTAATGTATATAGTATATTTTGTAAATATATATACAGTGTTGATCCTTTCTATATTTATTTCAAGGCATCTGCTATAGTATCCTAGATTCTCAAACCTCAGGGTGACAATAGGTTTTGAAACCTTTAAATTAAAATTATTTAATTATAATTATTTATTTTTTAAAAGATATAGTTAAATAATTTTAATTTAATGATTTATAAAATCATTACATCATTTTGAATTTTGATATTTTTAATGCATCATAGAATTCACCTCATTGCAAAATACATACATAGCACGATTTATTACATAACTCTGAATATTTATTTTTAACCAACATATGAAGGTTTATGAGAAAAAATACATTGGTTTAATGGAAAGTATATTGATCCGAGCAAAGTTTACTAATTAATAGTAAAAGGTTCAAATCTTTGAAATAACATTTATTTAAAAAAGAGAAATTTGTTAATATATTAAGTTCCAGAGAACTAGAGAAGTTATTCTACTTAGTAATTCACCGTTTAAAAAAAAAAAAGACTCATGACAAAGCAAAATTGAATTATGATGGATTGGGATAATAATAAAATCAATTTTATGACATCCTCAGCTTAAATTTTTAAGAATAATTCTCATTCAATGTAGTGTAAGAACTTCTGATTGTTATCATTGAACCTGTATCAGTGGAGGGCGGAACACGGACTGTGGGCACAAAGCATTTCTCGTTTATTTGCATTTGAAAGGGCTGGAGGCCCCATATTGCAAGTTACTACCGTGTAAAGATAATGATCCATCTACACCGACTTTTGTTTCTGAGAAATCTCGACCCCTTTGTGAAGTAGATTGATGCACTTTAAAAGGAAAAGTACCGATATTTTTATTAATTTTTTTATTTATTATTATTTATAAAGTTAAAAATCAAAATTAATAGTGAAGTTGGATATTTTATCTTTTAAAGTATAAAATGGGGAGCTCAGTTCCTGTGAAGCCAATGTTCGAGTATGGCATATGCATCCAGGGCAACTCCCTAAGAAAACTAGATCGACACTTCCGCCGGCACTCCGGTTAATTACTTGACCTTTGACTAAAATTAAAGTCGACGATGTTCTTGGTCACCAAAAGAAGAAAAATATTGATTATCTCCGTTTCTTTCAATTAAATTTTTATCAATTTCGAAAAGATAAAAAAGATAATTTTTACGTTGAATTTACTTTTTTTTTTAGATTCACAATTTTGAATAAAAAAATTATATCAATGTCTCTTTAAAATTTATCTTATTTATTTTTTAAAAAATGAAGGTGATTTTAACACTACATGACATTACTAAATGTACACGGTGTAATTGGAATATATAAATTTTTTTTACTGTATAAATAGTTTTATAGCCACAAAAAACACCGAACTGTGCGGATACAAATTAAGTCTTCAATAGGTTACCATTTTTATCTTCTCGAAGCTGGGGGTATCTAGGGTCACAAATTTATGAATACAAAATTGGTTAAAATTTAAGGCAAATTTAGCTGAAAAACTTGACTAAACAAACAAAAAACATACAAATGCTGCCTCTCGTGCACGTGTTTCCCTCGGCTTGAACAGCACCTTGTCCATTCCCCTCTAACCGGAGAGTGCTCCACTTTTCAAATCCATTGTCCCCGAAAACCGTAAAATTTGCAATTTTATAGACTTTGCTTTCTATTAAAAGAATTGCGTGATCAAACTTTTCTCCTAATCACAGTTTCAACAATGTGCTCTGAATCTTTTACTTCCTATCTCTTGTGTTTCAAATCTCTAGAAAAAAAAAATTAAATTTTGTTTTAAATCCTACACTCTTCGTAAAAAAACATATGATATAGCTTTATTTACAACCTACCTACTTGTAATTTAAAGTGTAAATAAAAAAAAAGAAATCATTTGTAGTTTGATTATTAATGTTGACAAATTTGAGATTGCATCCAATGCAAACTCAAGGAGAATTTAAAATTTTAAATTAATTTTAAATTTTTTTTAAGTGTCAATCATACAATTAATTTAATTTAATAACATATAATCAAGAAAATGATTTTATCTCTTTTCTGATTGTCTGTGTTCTAAGATTTTAATTGAAAGATCTAAACATGCTTCCGTTAAACTTAGTCTATATAATCAACCTCCATTCCATTACACCTTTACACTAACATTAGTGAGTTGTGACTATAGAAAGAAAAAAAAGAAGAGAAGGCAATTTTTTATTGCTAGCTTAACACATGAATATATATGTATTAGTGGTTAATAGTTATAGTTCTTATAGTTGCTATTATGTAAAATTGTGCAAGGGTTAAGTAATCCACCCAACCCAATTTATAAAAATATAAGATTTAATTTTTTTTATGGCTTGATAGGCTCGTTGAGTCTTTTTTGTTGACTCGACTATTATTCGAGTCAAATTTAGGTGATGATAATAAAAAAACAAGTCGGTTAGGCCAATTCAATTATATTTATTTATTTTTAATTATATAATTATATATTATAAAAAATAATTATTTTTAATATAAAAAAAATTAATTTAATATAAATAAATATTTTACATATTTAAATATTCTATTATCTTTTTAGATGTATATTTTTTATATTAAAAATTTTATTTTTTATTTGAAATAATAATAAAAATAAAAATAATCGTATTTTTAGATTGAGCCTTAAGCTATGCATTAAATTATTCAAGTTGACTCAAGTTAATTTTTTTCAAATGAAAGTGAGTCAGGCTGAGCCCAAACCTTATTTTTCATGCAATTATACATGAAAAAGCTTAGTCCATGTACATATATAGTATTGTGCATATAATCTTATTTAGGTTTTCTACAACTCTTGTAGATGTCTATTTTATAGTCATCTCATAACTTGCTTAACAAGTAAATGTCCACTAGAGTTCTAATAAGAATTTTTTAGGAACTCTAATTAAAATTAATAACATTTTAAAATTATCCAATAAATAAATTATTTATTTTTAAAATATTTTTTACAAAATAAATAAATAAATAAAATCTTCATTTATTATTTATTTCTAGGAATTATTATCCTAATAAATTAATAAATAAATTTTTATTTACATTTATTTATTTTCTTTCATCAACTATCCCATAATTGAATTATTAATTATCTTATAATTAAATTGATTCTCTCCAAATAAATAAATAAATATGGATACTCCAATCTTATGTGTGTAATCCTTTAGATTCATCGTTAAACTATTAATGGATTTTGATTAAATTGAACTATTTAAATTTAATATTTAGAATTAATCTTGTTATCTTAAATTTTTATGATTAACATCAAGCAAATATTTTATGAACTAGTTAAAGTGAATAATAAATATGAACCTTTTCAATTATAATTATCATGTAATACAATCCTTTTATCATAGAATATTGTAGTCATTACTACAAATTAAGGATATAATGTTGTTACATTAATATTAATTAAAGTAAAAATTAATTTATATAATGACATGATGATATTTTTAAAACTACAAGCAATATATCACATTGGCTATAATTAACAATTGACATTGTAAAATAATCATATATTTTTTATATCAGTTATTAGTGAATTAACATCTAGTGAGAACTTAAGAGTTAGCTCAAAAAATAAATTTAGAAAATATATAACTTTCCATATCGATTCATGTTGGTTCTTTAAAAATCAACGTAAAAAATGAAGACAAATAGTTAGTTTTGAAGAAATGTTAAACATTAGACATTAATTCCTATGTATAACCAATGTTAAAAGTTTATCTTGAGTGATTTTTTTTGTAATTATGTGTAGAATATTAGATGTTGATTTTAGTGATAATCAATGTAGAAATTTAGATACATCAATTATTTATTAATAACTGATGTAAAAAATACTGCCACTAGCATATTTTCATATATATTTCTTAGAATTATAGATAAACTCATTTTGCATAATAATTTATTTTGCATTTATGTGTGCTTTCCATTTGATTTTCTTAGACATTTATTTGGCAATTGTGTGATACCAACTTTTTATCGCTTTTAAGCATCCTTTTCAATCTATCTAAGGTATTTTCCTTGATTTTCTCCTACCAACATATCTATACCAATCTTTTATCATCTTTAAGCATCCCTTCCTATCTATTTGAGATTTTTTCTTTGATTTTTTCTCATTCTTTGTGAATATTTTATATTTTAGTTGCGTTCATCAAGGTTAAATAAGTATATTATTGTATATTGTTAAAAAGATTTCATTTTTATTCTTTAAAATTACTTTTAAATCATTGTGAACATGGTTTAGAAGTATTATTTAACATAGGAAGTTGATATACCTAAATATATATCCTATTTTGTACTCATATGTTTGAATATATCATTTTTACATAGATGTTACATTTTTAGACTAACTTTCTACATTAATGTGGTTCTATTGCTTGAATATTATTTTTTAAATGTTAATTTAACAAGGTAAGTATTGTAATTGAATACATATCCTATCTTGTACTCATATTTTTGAAAATATCATTTTTACTTAGATATTACATTTTTGGAGTAACTTTTTACATTGATGTGTCATTATTGCTTAGATGCTATTTTTAAAAATATCAATTTATTATAGGTAAGGTTTTGTTTTGGCATCAAACTAAATGTGATAGAATATTAGCAACTATTCCTTGTAATTTAAGTTATCACATGGATGTGCTTGAAAACTTATCAAATGTTACTTAGAACATAAGTTAAATATTTATGTTGCTTTTGTTATAACTCTTTAAATAAAAATGACATGGATTTAGGTAATTTTAGTAAAAGTGATCACAAAAGGAAAAGAGCTAAAGGTTCGATAATTATAATGGATAAGATCTTCAAGCGTGGCAAAAGGGAAAGTTTGGTGATAAAATTCAATGATAAATGTTGGATATGTGAATTTGGTGTACTAGAATTTAGTAGCTACATCAGTTGCTTGACATGCACCAAGGTGCGCATCATTGAAATAAAAATGGCACCAAGTGTAACAAGACATCAAGAACATTATCTAGGAAAATATATTAGTAAGGAACCTTAATGCTTATCTTTATTTCTTTCTTTAGCATGTTCATAATAACAATCTTTCTCAATTACTAACCATGTTTGTCATTCATATGTGCGTTGCTTTGTAAACTACCTTTAATATGCCTGAGAAATATAAATAACACATTTTGATCGTAACGAGTAGGAAATAAAAGGATTTTAAGTATAATTTAGCAAAGGAGTACATTAAACCCAAAAGGAATAAAATTGAAAGTCCCTTTAAAGAATATTACTAGATCCATCCCTAAACATGGGACATATTTATTTAAATATGCTAATTGGAAGAGTTCAAGGTAAATATGACTATCTCAATATTATAGTTTTTCTTCCACTATTGGCAGTGAATAGTATTTTATCATTATTTATTTTATTTTTTTATCAGTGGGCTTAAAATATAAGGAATAAGATGAACCAAGTCAAAAGCATCTATAAGCATAGGTTGTCTTAGGATAGTTTAGGAAGCTTGAGAAAGAATTCATCAAGGAAAAAACTTAAGCTCTTGAGAAAATTGATCAAGCATTTACCTTTATCACCTCTATATAATGACATAAGTTGTGGATGAGAGGCAAGGTTAACAACAAAAGCAAATTTATGATAGAAGAGAGATGACAGATTACCCAATGAATAATAAGTGATGATATTATTTTATTTATCAAATTTTGAGTATGTTATTCATTTATTAACACATAATTAATCACATTGATTACATTACGCTAGAATAAATTCATGCAATGAGCCATTCGAGGAGATTAGAAAGGAGAATAATCATTTTGATTGTTACCCTAGGAACTCAGAAGCAACCCAAATATGTTAAGGACATTGAAGGATTATACTTTTAGGGAGCTTCAAGACATCTTTGCACTGAAGGACAATGTTATAAAGATATCGAGCAGTTGAGGTGATAAAAAAGTGCAAAAGATGTTATAAAGGAGGTAATGACTATGCTTGAGTAGGAAAGCCAGATATTGACTGCTACCTCGAAGGAAAAAGAAGAACCATTGATGATAATCCTTGTATAAGGGTGTTAAATAGACATAAGTTTGCAAACTTTGATGGATTTAGAGCATTCAAAATTGGGTCTTTTTTTATAAGTAATACAAACTAATTTGTCACGAACTATATGAATACAAACTAGTCTATGCACTTATAGTTAAAGTTTGTGGACTAATTCACAAAATTCATGGACTTTGGTAAACTTAGACCTCTTAAAATTAACTTTTTTTTTATGAGTAATACAAGTTGGTCCATGAAAGACTTAGGCTCCTTGTCCTTACACCATAATAACCTAATAGTTACCTTGCTAATCTTAACCCTTTCACCTAATTACTATAAGTAAATTCTTATCACTTTACTACTTGTTGCTATGTATTCTTTAATAATGTTATAGTTTAGCATTAATACTAATTAAATAATTTATTTATCATTACAGGGTGAATGTAGATGTGTACTTATAATTATGTGACTGCCTATTAAGCAAGTGGTGATGGATATAGTTTTCCTAAACTAAGTGCTTCACACCCTTACATTGTAAGAGGACCAATGTAAGGTTATAGTAGATGTTGTCAAGAATAACATGACTTAGGTGCCATTACCAATTAATGAGATGAGCACAATGGCTTAAGCAATTAGTATCCACTTAACTTGATTGAAAGCCTTGACTACATTATTCACATATATGAGGTTTTCTATTGCTTCAAGATTTTTATTAATGGTTAAATAAAATATTATTAACATGTTTGATTCTCATTTTTTTAGCAATTTATTCTAGGTATCCAAGCGAAAAGAAATCGATCAGACATCATTGGAAGAGGATAATGACGAGGATGAAAAATCCAAATAATTAAAAAACTTAATAGCTCATTCTTAATAAAAATTAAAACTTAGCAAATCTCAACAAAAGCTTCAGTCCATTGCAAAGGGGATGTCAAATGATGAAATTATAATAATGCATATGAGATTTGGTGTCATGGGACATAAATATAACATTATTCTGTCCAAAGATCCTAACCTAGATCTTTTGAGCATAGAAAAGTTAAATGTTACTGTTGTACAGACTTAGATTAAACGCATTCATCTTTAGCTTTCAAGTTTTTTTATTTTTATATACATATTAGATATTATAAAGTTAAGCTCATGCATTCTAAAAATAATAAGTAATTATACCATGTTGTTAAGAATATGAAATTAGGTTCCTATTTCAATTTTCTAGATCCATACTCTATTTAAAAGGTGGGGAACTTATTGGAGGAACAATATAAGTATATAAGCACAACCATATCAATGAATAAAAAGCAACACTAATATATGGTACCATACCATGAATCGTATATGGGTGCAAAGATGTTTACTTAATCTCGAATTAGATTTTCTTCTTAATTGTCTTATTTTGATATTAATAATATTATAAGTGCCACTAAATATTGATGGTTATCTATCTAAAGAATAAGATAGTTTATTGTCTTGACTTGTTAAGGCATAAATTGTGTTCAAGCTAGAAGGCATTAATTAACTAGGCTATGAAGCTACCTTACATGATGAGCAATGCTAGCAAGAATGGCATCATCCGTTAGGTCCTAATGAAAGTAATATTCTTATATATATTTGGGTACTTAATATGATAATTAATCATCATTATATAAAATTAATAATCTTTTAAGTTAATTTGTTGCAATACCTTAGATAATAAGGCAACATTGAATATGACTAATTTTAGATGAAATATATGGTAGAAATGATCATGCACATCAATAAGGATGGAAGGCTTTATAAGATAATTCATTTGAATTTTAATTAAATAAATACTTATAAAAAATATATAATTATGTCTTCTTATTGAGTTTTGTATGTAAACATGCAATTTTTCTAAAAAGATACAACCCTTACAGTGAAGAAGAAATAAGAACATTGCAAGAGGAATGGTTTGTATGTGTATTGAAAAAAAGACTTGCTTGAAAGGGATTGTTATATGTATGAATTAATAGGTTTAATCGCAAATGAATATATATATATATATATATATATATATATATATATATATATATATGTCCTTGTAACAATTAGTGGAATTGCATTATTAATATTATTTTTAAGTATTATTGTATGATTTAAAGTTATTTAAAAAGTGGTACTTTTCTACATCAATAAATGTGCTTACCCCACTGTTTATGTAATAAGATTTGTTTCTAGTTTCTAACTTTTGAGCAATAACAAAAGTAATTGAAAAAAATGAAATAACATCAATTTCTCATTAATAATCAACATTAATATATATGACACAAGTTTTATATTTGATTATTAAATATTTTAAAAATAATATTATATGTTAATTTTAATGTATAATTAATGTGAAAAATTCAAATGACATTGTTTTTCTTTTCTCAAAACTTAGGAAAACAAAAGTGGAAGCTAAAATACAAAGTAAGCTTATCTTAGGACCAAAGTGTAGATTGTTGAGTAAGAGTGTCTTCCTTAGAAATTCATAATGTCGTATAATGAAATTCACATAAAAGATCACTGTAACTTGAGTTCAATCATTTATTCACTCCAATTTCATTAATGTCTTCTTCTCAATGCTAAGGTTTATTCAAATGTCTCATTTTTCCTCTAAACTTAATGAGAAATGCCTAGTTGTTGTGTAATATGTTGGTTTATTTGGATTTTCTATTTCTGATTTCATTTTTTAGGATTTTAGGTCATATAAATGTGGATATATTATTCACAGAGTAAATAAATTATGCAAACATGAATCCTATCTAAATCATTTTATTGAGGTTATTTAAAGCTATAAGAAAGTTATTTTGTAGAAAAGTTCTTCAATTTTATTCACTAATAAATCATGTTATAAGGACTAATGTTGTAATTAGTAAATGACTCAAATGAGATTTATGTTTAGGTTTGAAGAAAAGGTAGCAAACTTCTTACTTACAAAAAAATTTAATGGATATTCTTTTTAAACAAAAGGTTAGAATGATAGGAGCACTATATAAATAATATATGATACTATCAAAATTTAATGGGATAAGCACGGTAATAAATTTTTCCTTCAATAAAAGCATGTAGTATTAGTATTGCACTTACAATATCGATTTTGACATATTTGTACCCTTCTTTTACCTCAGTAGGTTTCATAAGGATTTTTATTAATGGTCATATCATTGAAAAATAATATGACTTTATTCTATAGTATTTAAAGGTATTATTCTTAGTTTTTGCAATATATACATATTATATATCTTTTATTATTTGGACTCAATTAAATGTATAAAATTATTATCATTGAGTGTTTATTGCATTTGAGATATTATTTTTTATTATAAAAATATTGAGATAAGCCTTAAATAGTATTGTTTATAATAACATTGCTTATATAATAATATGATTGTTAGATTCTATAATTAAGTTTCAATACTGGTATGGGTGTACTAGGGTTTTAAAAATTTTTGCTAGAAAAAAAATCATATTTATTATTCTGAAATACTATCATCTTATAATGACATTACATATTGGTTATTTAATGCAAAGTAACATACTATGTCAAATTTGAAATACAAAATAAAATTAATTTTTGAGGTAGTTTATAAACTAATATTTGATATAAATGATCATATTAGTTATTAAAATAAAAAAATTATCTCATTTCAATTATTCAACAATCTCCAAGACTAAACATGTTGATTTTCTTATAAAAAAAACAACATCATTACTTGTATTCAATGTTGATCTAATAATCAAAATATATCTAACATGCAATGATACTCGTATATATGCTAGTGGATAATTACGATGAGAAATGGATTAAACAACTTATGTTATATGGTAATTTTATAGTAGTGAGTTAAACATAGGGCATAGTGTATTAGTTGAAACTTTACTATGTATTTAATTTAGAATTTATGACTTATTATGTAAAATTTAGAAAATTCTTTTTGAGATCACCTACCTTAGTCGAGAATTTCTAAGTTATGATTTTTAAGATAATATAGGACATTATTTCTTCTTTATGAAAAGTGATGAATTCCTTATTAACATTTATAAATCTTCATATATGATAAAATTATACTCAATAATTGCCTTTTGGATGACTCCTAGAAATCAAAACAATATTAAAGTCTAATGATTGTACATAAGATTATCATGATGTCTTAGGTTAAATAATTAACTCTGCGTTAATGCAAATAAGAATTCTAATTTGATTTATCTATAGAGAAATTTTTAAATGAATTAACTTAATAAACTCATTTATCTAATAAGTAGTTACATATATGCACTAGTATCACTACATCGATATCTATGAAATGAGAAATCCTCCTACTTAAGCAGGTAGCATATGTACTAGTACATTTAAGCCATTAGTATCCATTCCTAATAGCTCTATAATTAGGAACATTTTCAAATCTAAGCTTATAAGGAATATATTTCATAATTGTCATATCTATGCATGGCCATATTTTATAAGTCATCTTAATCTTTGAACTTTATCGAACATAAATAATAATTAAGTGATTAATAAAGAAAAATAAATTTTTATTAATAATTTGATTAAACGAAAAAATTTGCAAGAAAAGTCCTACTATATTACATGTAATTAGCTTATAGGGCACAATTCTAATAATTAACACTTTATTCACTTATATTTGTTTTCTATCCAAATTTAATGAATTTTGATACATGTTTTTAACGTACTCTTCTTCTTCTTTCATTAAACCGCAATGGACTTTGGAAAATATGATGTATCTCATCTCCCCGTTTATTTCTTCCATAATCACAAACCCTAATAAGCATTTACTTAATTCGTCAAATTGGGGTAAGATGGGTTATCCGTCATTACAATTTTCCAGTTGTTTATAAGATATTATCAGAAATCATTTGTCCAATATACGTACCCGATCAACTTGTTCTTCTATTTATATAATAGAGAAAATTAAGAATGATCGAGTGAAATTAGAATAAAATCAAGTGAAATTAGGGTTAAAAAAAGCACATAAAACTTACTTTTACATGATAATTTTTGTTATGTGTGGATAAAAATTTAACACATTTAAATAAAGTGTTAATAATATGAATTATAAGTGACTTTTTTTCCCACACTCTAAACTGCATGTTAATAAATTGTAAATTGTATCATAAAAAGTGTGAGTAAAATATATATTTTTTTAAAAAAATTAATATTTCCACATTTAACTTTAAATTACGTCGAAATAGATTTAGATATTTTTCAACCCAAAGACTTATCGGGCACTATGTTGTTTTCTCTGGACTTAGTCAACTCCCAAGAAAAGTTACTTTGATCCTTTATTTGAATGAGAAAAAAAAAGAAAAAAAATATTAAATCCAAATTAAAGAGAAAATGCTACGGGGAAAAAATTAAAATTTATATTGTAATTGTAATAGTTCATTAAAGCCTGAGTGACTTAGATGGACAGAAATGGCTTAATATTATATTGTAATTTGTAATAGTTTACCTTCCATAAGGTTCAAAGTCTTTCCACTCTAAAATTATTTATTTATTTAAAAAATTGGATCAAGTACCCTTTCTAGAAAGATTCGGTATTTTTAAAAGTTGGATCAAGTACTCGTTCTACGAAATTATTTATTTTAAAATTTGGATTACAGGTCGCGCGAGAGGGACCGTTAATAGAACTACTCCGTCAAAAATAAAAAAAGAAAAAGAAAAATGTTTCATATTTATACTTCTAAAACGGAGCGTATGCAGGGAACGAAATCAGAAAAATTATTTTTGGGTCAAATTTACACATTTACACATACATATAAATGTTATAAAAAGATTTAATACTTATTTTTTATTTTTTTTACTTAAAAATGATGTAAGTTATGGTAGTATTTATTAAAATAGAATAAAAATAATTTATTCATTACTAAAATTGTATATATATGAAATTAAGTGTATCTATTAAAAATACATAATATTTGATGGAATACTATTAAATTGGAATAATATTAAATTTTTTAAGTAGCAAATAGTTAATTTTTCAACAGTTAATTAAAAATTTTGAAAAACTTATAATATGAGACTATTTGAAAATTTTTCCTAACTCTGCGCGTAGTTCCGTTCTTGTGTATAAATTAATCATATACTCCATAATTTATGAGAAAAGATAACTTTGAAATATCTTTAAAGGGGTTGAGATGACTTTGGAGTAATGTATAAATCAAAATTGAATAAGAAAAAGGATTTGAGTAGGGGGAAAAAAAACTCTTAATCTCCAACTTGCAGAGAAGAACAAGTTCAGAAAAAAGAAAACAAGTTACACATTCAGAACAAAGTTTGGAAAAAATATTTTATTTAACTATAAAAGCTACATTCAGAATAAAAAAATAAATTCAAAAAAATAAAACATTTATTTTTATTTTTTAATTTTTAAGTTATACATTTAAAATTTGTTTGTTTTGTTAAAAAAAAATTGTAAGAAAATGTCATTTACATACATATTAATGAAAGAGTAATATACCATTTATATTAATAATTAAAAAGTATGATACTTAGAAATTTAAAAATTGAGAATAGTAAATTCCTTTTTGAAATAAGGAAAGTTATTTTTTCCAAACTCTTTGTATTTTACATTAAATAAGTAAAATATTTTCTTTCATTTTATTATTTTATAATTATATTTTATAAAAAATATTTTTTAATAAAATAAATGGAACCTTAAAGAATAATTTTTAAAAATAAATTTTGAAAATAAATTTACGAATAGATTCTAAAATCCTAAATCCTAAAAATAAATTCTGAATATAGGTTAATAAATAGATTTTCTATTTTTAAAAATAAAAATTATTTTTAAAAATAGAAAATAAACAGACCTAGATTATCTCATGATGTCTGGTGATAAATAATATGCTCCTTTTTGTTTTCAAAATGTTAAAACCTTCATGTATATCATTTGTATTGATTTTTCTTTTAATATTAATACAAGGTTAAGTGGGTTCCCTTCCATTTGCAGAAAATATTTTCTGTGAATATAATTATAAAATATTAAAATAATATAAAATAATCTATTTATTTAATATGAGAGAGTTGTAAAAAATAAAATTTCATATTTTTAAAAAAATTAAATATTTCTATTATCATTTGTTTTAATTATAAAATAGGCAGTCAAATATAATACTTTTATTTATATATAAGCAAATAATTTTTTTCCAAAAAAATCCACATGACAAAACGAATGGATTTGGAATTTCAGTTTCTTTTTTTAAATGATAATAGTGATTAAATTATTAGATATACGCATAAAAAATAGTGGGATCTCATTTAAAATATAAAGAAAGATAAAATCTTAAAAAAAGAAAACCTTTTTCTTTAAACTTAATGCTCTGGACATTTTGATGTCCTTTTAGCTTAAACTCAATATAGAGAATGACATCCCAATTTCTTTCTGTAAAATTTTTGCCAAATATAATTTTCAGTTTAATGTTTGAATGGTATAATTTCATTTCAATCATATTCTTGTAATGGATGTTTATCGGCAACATTCGGCTAACTACAATGTTTCCGCGACGAAAAGGGTAGCAACCCAGGAAGGAATTAATGGATTTCATCCGTCTAAAGTGTAAGACTACATTTTAAAAAATAAAGTTATAAATCAGTCTCTCATGAGAAAATTAAAAATTAAAAATGCAAAATTTAAATTAATAATTCTTTATTCCTTCAATTTTTTTTGTCAAGAGTTGTTATATCATTTTACTTTATAAAATACATCTTGTATTAGAGAGCTTCAAATTAAATTGAAATGGACTATCTGTTCATTATTGTTATTATTTAAGCTATTTTAAAGTGAAAACTTATATCTTTCAAGATTATTTTATAAAAAAAAAAGAAAAAGTTGAATTATTTGAAGAAAATATTCATATAAACATAACTTTTAACTATTAAGCTATATTTTACATAAAAAGTTACCGCAAGAAATGCCCAAATACTAAATATATAGGACTATTAAGCTATATTTTATGTAACTTAAAACAATTAAGCTATGTTTTACATAAAATTACCGAAGAAGCCCAAATACTTAAAATATAGGACTATAGACTAAAATTATGATTTGGGTGGATATTTGTTTAATGTAATTTGTTCAAAGGATTTTTAAAAAAATTAAAAAAAGTGTTCAAATAATGTGATACCTTCACTTTCATATCTCGTAACGATTTAACTAATAACAATAGGTAATAGAAAACTCTAAATATTTTGAAATGAATTTATCCTGTGGTAATTTAATTAAGAATATTATTATTAGATACATTTAAAAAAATTACATACATTTTTGGCAAGTTTTACAAACACCCACACACATGCACATATATATATATATATATATATACACAATGAGTTATAAACTTTAAAATTATATTTGAGGGCAAAATATATTATATATAAATGGATACTTATGTTTTATTAAAAATTAATGGTTATTTAAATTATTATAAATTTATTTGATTATAATTTTTTGTTTATAACATATATTTATGTTCCTTAGAAATACAAGTCATATCAATTAATCCCTCATAAATAATATTTAGTATTAATTTTATCCCTTACATATTATTTATTTTTAATTTAAATATTTTCATCTATCAAGTTATTAATTAACAAAAATATTAAAAGAAGAGGACTACATTAATTGAATTATTATCCATGAAAAATGATATTTACGTAAGATATGTGCGATGGACAAAATTAATACGGTTAGGAATTAGTGGGAGAACAAAACGAGATTTTTGTTAATAAAAATGGTTATCAGTAAGGACGTTAGCTAATATTGCCATTTAAAAAATAAGGAAATTAATTTAGTATTTTTGTTAAAAGTGAAGTAAACATAATTTATTCTATAATAAAGGCATAAAATTTTAAATTATAAGACAACTTATGTGAAGCCAAGAGCCCAAGAAAGTTGAGATTAGACTCCACAGAAAAATAGCGGTAACTATCTAATTTATATTTGATTTTGTGAACAAAGTTCAAGGATTTCAAAATATAAGATGACGTGGTTATGTAAAAATTTATTAAATTAAAATTATTTAATTATACTTATTAAAAATAAATAATTACAATTGAATATTTTCAATCTAATGATTTTAGAATTTATTACATCATTCCAATTTTAAAATTCTAGGAATATTATCGCAATCACCTCTTTATTTTTACCTCAATTGGGAATCAAATATGTAGCATTAACTTTAATTATACTCTTTTATTCTTATTATTGAATAGATCAATTTTATTCTATAAATTGATATTCACCCCTTGAATTATCACCATCAATGTTCATAAATATGAGACAGAAAGAAACAGAATTGAATCTATGCAATATTCTTTTCTCTTGTTGCTTCCAAATAGGAAAAAAATAAAAATAAAAAGTGTAGTTTTTCTTGCGACATAAGCAAAAGTTATAACATTATATGATGGGTTAGGAATAAGCTATTGATTCCATATAAAGAAGATTTTATGTTACACCATATTGATATATTATTAAATTTAAGTATTAATATGTTATCATATATTATGTGAAATTTAAATTTTAAAAAATATAAATTTAATGATCATTAAATCTGATTGTATATCAAAATATCGCCCTTCATATAATAATAAATTAAATGTTCTTAAAGATAAGTGAACTAGTTTAAAAAAAAGAAAGAAAGAAAGAATGATTGGTGACCTAGTTGAATATTCTCATATTTTGTATAACATAATTACATATTTTCAGACAAAGTTTTAAGAAATTACAATTTATATTAAAAGATAAATAATAATATAAGTAAATTTTATTATGTTTAATCAATTGTTTACTTCTTACACAACATAATATAATATAATCCGGTCAATTTTTTTTATATGATCAACATAGAATAAATTAATTCTCTCCCCCTAAATTTGTTATAACAGGAAGAATTATGATAAAATTTAGCATTTTTAAATTAACTTTAATTTATTTTTATATCTCTATCCTCATTAATAATTATTGTGTGTCCTAATTTAACCTTTAAAATATCAATAATTTAGGCTTAACTTATATTAATTTATTTATCATTCCTAATTTAGTCTTAATCTATTTTAGCCTTAAAAATATTAATATTTATTATTCACATATAAAATAAATAAAATATAATAAATATATCAATCATTATAAGTTAAAGTGATTATTAAATGTTAAAAATTTATAATTATCAAATATTATAAAACAACTATAACAGAAATTATTTTTAAAATAAAGTTAATTTTATCTAAATAAAATTTTTAATATTAACATATTATGCACATATTTGATAACAAATGTATGATAATATAAATTTATATTATTAAATTTTTTATACAATTGCTTATCAAACTTTTAATGGTATTATATCTGATTTTTTTATTATCCTATATTATACTATTATATTTGTTTATCCTATCCCCTATATGTTATCTAAACAAGTCCTAAGAATTTATATTAAAAAAAAAAATCCTGACTTTTGTTTCAGCATTTTGGTATTGGGATGTTTACATCACTTTATTTTTATTTTGGGTGGTCTAACTATTTGTTAACAATTAAGTGGTGTTTAGATTTATTTTTGGACAACTGACTAATTAATCTCTCGGTACAAGTTAAAGGTATATTATTTATGCATAAGGCAGTAAATAAATCAAGTTATTCATAAATGATTTGAGTTCAACTCTTAAAAATATTGATCGGGTTGGAGTTTAAATAGGTTAAATTTGAGCCCATAATATATTTTTATAATTTCATCCTTTCTTAAAAATTAATTTGTTGATAAGTTTTTTATAATTATAAAAGCTTCTTAACAAAATTATCTCTCTCTATGTATTATGTTTAAACAATTTTCTCTTTTTTTAAAAAAAAATTAATATAGTAAGTCAACATATAGTAATATTGTAATTCTTGCCAAAAAAATTTATGAAAAATTACTATTGATTGAACTAATATGGCTCTTATTTGACAACGCCAATAATGATTTGATTCACATTTACTTTTAAATGGTAGTTGATTTGCAGAATATTTTAGAATGTTTTAAGAGAATACAAAAATTTCATGTTTGTTTCAAGTTTTAAAAAAATATTCCTAAAAATATGAATATTTTTCACAAATATTTTTAATTTAATATTCTTAAAAAATATTCTTATGAAAGAGGTAAGTATCCTACATTGTTATGATATAAAAATATTTTAATAATATAAACAAGTTATTTTAATTACTCTTTGATTAGAATGTTACCATTATTAATATTTCATTTTATCACTACTCATTATGATTGACTATTATCGACTATCACTTACTGCCATTAACCTACTATTATCTATTGCTTACTACTAATTATCACAGCTACCATTGTCCATTATTGGTGATTGCAAGGACTACCATATATCGTCGATGGCCACTATTAACCATATTCTACCTTCAATGATTATTGTTGACCACTGTCCACTAGTTATTGCTAGTGAAATTCGTTGGCTACCATTCATTGTTGACTATCATTTATTGCCGATAATCATCGCTACTACTAATCGCCAATAATCTCCATTGGCTACCACATACTACCAAAGACCATTATTAGTGATCACTGTTAATCATCTTTCACCAACTCACTGCTATTAATTAATTAATTTTTGATAAGAATATTTTTAATAATCTAATAATATTTATAAAAATATTTTAAAATAAATTAAATATGATAGTATCATATTCTCAATAATTAAATTTCTAAAAATTAGATTCTTGGAAAAATATAATTTCATGAATCAAACATTACCTAAAACTAGTGTAAATCAAAATAATGATGAATTTATATATGTAAATAGATATAGATTATAGTTGCTAGGTCTGAACTGTAAAACAAACTTTAATTTGCTAATAATAAGGACCAGTCTGCAAATTTTGATAGATTGAAATCTTTAAAATTGATTTCTTTTTTTTAATGAGTAATATGGATCACTTTTGTGCAAACTAAAGTCCATGCAAATTGGGTAGATACAATTAGTTCATGAACTCATAATTAAAATTTGTGAACTAGTTCGTATCTGCATAAAGATGAACTAGACCTAAACCCCCCAAATTTAATACTTTTTTTCATATTAGTACAAGTCAATCCTACGAACCAAAGTTCATGTAAACCAATCCATATCTAACCCATATAGCCTATTTAATAGCCTTAGCTAGGTCCACCCGTGGGAGCTAGGGATAGCTTCAACCTCCAAATCATTTTTTTATATATATGTATGTTATTATTTATTTTAACTCCTTTAAAATTTTAATATGTAAATAATTATAATAAGAAAAATATTTACTTATGTAATAAAAATAAACTTTATAAAAAGATAATTGATACAAATATAATGTGTATGATCATAATTTTTCTATAATTAATTAATTAGTGATAATTTATAATTTAATTTTTTGTCATTCTCTCTTCTTGCTAAATATAAATTTTTTAAATTATATTGTACCTTAAAAATACTTTTTAGAAACATATGTTTAATTGAAACAAAAAGTTTACATGACTTTCGATGTATTTTTCTAATTTCTTTGTAAATCAATTTTTATTTTTAGAAAAATATTCTGAATATTAAAATTTACATGCACTTATTTATATCATATGTATGATATAATTGCTCTAAAATTATTACCTACTTGCTATCCATTTTGATTTTATCATTATAAATTTTCACAATCCTTTATAAATATTTAAAAATAGTATATATATATATATATATATATATATATATATATATATATATATATATATATATATAAAAGCTTCATTAAATTAATTATATTTTTATAAATTTTATAGATTTTTATTGTAATTTTGTTATAAAATTCTGAATAATTTGTGTATTATAACCTTTATAGTTATAGCTTTAATTGTACACATAATACAATTGTACACATAAATTATAGGTTTAATTATAGTTTTGATTTTATCATTTAATATTTTCATGGTAAAAGATTTATACATGTCTAAAAATATATGCAAAGATATGAACTTTATTAAATTAATTACATTTTTGCAAATTTTATAGAATTTTATTGTAACTTATTAATAAAATTCTAATTAATTTTTTTGTTATAACCTTTCTAAATAAAATTCTATAATTTCGTTTGATGTTTCATAATTTTAATATTTAATTTGTAAAAAAATTATAACATCTTAAATTCAAATTATCAAAGAGATTATAATTTTCTTAAATAATTATAAATTTTTTAATATATATTAAAATAAAATTACATTTGGTTACTGTCGACTTTCAAACAATACTTCCTGACTCGGCCACTAGATAGGTTTAATTATTATCGATAAGAAAAAATGATAATTTTATATATACTTTTTATTAAAAAATACAATTATAATTTATATTTTCACACATTAATTATCTTTTAATGAAATGTATATAATATATTTTTCATATTATTATTTTCCATGTTTCATATGAAAATAAATTTACAAAATAATATTCATGAGAAATATTTGATTCAATAAAATCTGAAAATATTTGAGACAAATTTAGCATATAATAAAATTAATCAATTTGTGCTAGAGAATGAAGAGAGAGAGAGAGAGAGAGAGAGAGAGAGAGTGTGTGAGAGAGAGAGAGAGAGAGAGAGATGTGAAATCAACTTGCAAACATTATGAAGTCTCTAATTTCTTTATTTTGAACAAATGTGTGATTCCAGCAAAGCCATCCATGTCAATTCACAAGAGTTTGCTCAAAATAAAAAATAGAGAACAATCAGTTAAAATATTTGTTATCTGAAGCAATATTCATGCAGAGCTTGATCATTGTGTTTGGATCTGTTAGGCAGCGTTTGTGCTGATTTCATTATGGAAAGAAAGCAGAACTTAGATCCTTTGTTTCCTTTTCTGTTAATAAGATTGCTCATTTTTCAATTTGGGTCATACCCAACTACTAAATTAGGTTGGGGATTTTGAAGGTTTGGAATTCGTTGAACATTAAGCCTATTGACCAGCAGAAAGATTCCCTGATATTTTAATAGAAAGTTAAAAATTTAATAATGAAGGATTTGATAATTTATAAGTTGCACATGCCTCTCACCAAGAGTTTCAATATTTTTGTTATAGATTATAGAACAATCCCATGCCGACCAATTATGAAAAAAAAAGGGCAAATTATTTTCACAGATTTTAATGTAATTATATCTCTGTATTTTTAAAAATATAAATTTATCTTTATTTTTTCATTTTAAACATACACCTACTTCAATGAAAAAGGAGTGTAATTTTCTTAAAAGAAAAAGAGTCAAATGATAATAGTTAGAATTTTTTTATAATAAACTTTTAGAAAAGTGTACAAAATTACTTGACAGGTATTACTAATGAAAAATAAAAATTCCTGCAAAAAATTCTTCTTACAAAAAAAGTAAGAAGATTGTAAGAAAATAACTTTAGAATTTTTTTAACAAATTCTACTCCTCTTATCATGTCGATTAGTTAAGAATCAAATGATCTATGTATTTTTTATTTATTAAAGATTTATATTAAAGTAATTTTGAGGGACGTTTAATACACGCAAATCTTGAATATTTTTAAGATCTTACGTGCCAGACAGTATCACGTTGTCTCGTAAAATTGCATCAATGAATATTTTTAAGAAATTGACTAGGTCACATTTCACATCCAACAGTGCAAAAAATAAAAGGTAAATAGGGAGAATATTCCGGGCAATGGCATAGAGTATATTTATATTTAGGTCAAAACTTAAATAATTTTTTTAAATATTTATCTTAAAATTCTCTATTTAAATAATTATAACATATATATTAATTATTTTATTAATTATCAATAATTTTAATTTAATAATTATAATAAATATAATTTAAATAAAAAATTATAATAAATATTTGTAATTTTTTGTCTAAATTTTATTCGTATATTTGTTGTGGGAAGGGGTGGGTGCGGATGACATCTTCAAAGCAGAAGTGAAAATGACAGATCGAGAATGCGAATCGGATACTTCGTGAATCCGGTCGGCACCTCTACCGTTGGTCCGCGATGCCGTCATGCTTCTTTTATCCATTGAAACGCGTTGGAGCTTGAATCCGCTTACTATCCTCGGAATAGAAAAACCTTGTCCCCTTACATTTAATAAATAAACCTACGTTCCAAAAACAAAAAAGAAAAAGAAAAAGAAACCTTCTCTGCTAGAAACAGTAAGTCTTAAAGCAAGATTCAATTATAAATATAATAAATATAAATAATAAATACTAATAATTAATATGATTGTAACTTGTAAATAAATATTGGATTATATAGCACTTCTACCAAAAAAAAATTGTTGCATTAATGTATGATACAAAAATAAATTATGAGAAAATTGTGTGACAAGTTATATGGTTTATTTACTATCGTTCAAATGAAAAAAATTTTGAATGAGGAAAGAAAGGGTAATCCACTTAATTCATACACAAATATGATGATCTTAAGTTCAAACCCCATACATAGTAGGGAGTAAAGCCTTTAAACCAATATTGGATACCATTGTACTATTGAGGTATTGACACCACTAAGATAAAAACAAGCAAATGTGTGAGTCGCATGAATCAATTCGATTTTAACTCTTTTTCTCTTGTTGTGAGAGATGAAGAAATAAAATCATCTCCAAGATTATGACAAATGGGATGAGATAGGTCCTTCATGAACTAATTGCACCTACACAATCAATTTTTGTGCCTAGGAGATAGGGTGTGGAGAATGGCTTATTGGCTCACAAAATTATATATGCTTTCTCTAACAAAAAAGGAAGGGGAGGTCTCGTAAGGGTTAAATTAAATATGCAAAAAGCTTATGATTGAGTGGAATGAAATTTCATTCTTAAAATTCTAGAGTTGTTTAGTTTTGATCCAAGGTTAAGTTGGTTGGTCAATGTCTATCCCC
This sequence comes from Sindora glabra, assembly GCA_020226215.1. NCBI lineage: Eukaryota > Viridiplantae > Streptophyta > Magnoliopsida > Fabales > Fabaceae > Sindora > Sindora glabra. The sequence goes on from CM035233.1 coordinate 57,479,388, forward strand.
TATCTCATTTTTAGTATTATTAAATGGTAGCCTTACTAAAACTTTTCATTTTTAGCATGGGCTAAGATTAGGAAACCTAATTTCACTTGAGGATTTATTCAATATTATTAAATGGCAACCTTACTAAAACTTTTCATCCTTAGGATTTGTTTAGAAGTTATATCCAGAATGTTGGTTAGGGTTAAGTATGAAGGTAAAATTCATTGGGTTAAGATTTCTAGAAATAGTCTATCTACCTCCCATTTAATGTTTGTGGATAACCCTATGTTGTTTCTAAAGGCGAATCAAGTGAAGCAATAAACTTGTCATATATTCTTAAAAAGTATGAGTGCTAGTTAGGATAAAAGGTTAATATAAGCAAATCGGGAGTTTTCTTTTCAAAAAATATGATCCAAGTGGCTAGGCAAAGTTCAATGAATTTTATGGGTCTTTCTCAATTGAGAAATGATACAAAGTATCTTAAGATCCCATTATTCCTATCCAAGTCAAGGGTGTAGGATTCCAAGTTTTAACTAAGGAAAGTATAATTAAGATTGGCAAGATAGAAGAAAAATTCACTATCTTGAGCTAGGAGATTAACATTAATATTATCTATTCTTCAACAAATCCTAGTTTATACAATGTCAATATTAAAGGTTCCTTAGAAGGTTTGTGATGGCTTAAATGAAATATGTAAACATTTTTTGTGGATGGTGGAAGAATTAAAGATGCATTATTATTTTCCAATTGCTTGGCATAATATTTGCCCTCTAAAAAAGTTTAGGGTTTTGGGTATGAAAAGTTTGGTTCAATTAATTAAACTCTATAGACAAAGTTAACCTGAAAATTGGAAACAAAATCTAATTTTCATTAAGATAGGTGTTTGCAATCCAAGTATATTCCAAATGAGGGGTATTTTATTTGGTTTGGATATTTGTGATTTTTAAGTATGGGTTAGCATTTAAAAAGGGAAGTATTATAATACAAAAGCTTGTTATTATATCATTAGGTGTGGCCATAAAATTAATGCTCTTAGAGACATATGGGTTCTTAAATGTATGGTTTTAAATCACAATTGAGACCATGCAATATAATGAATAGGATATTACTGTTAATTCCTTAGTTATGGTAGAATATAACTCATGGAATTCGGATTTACTAAGGCAAATATTTGTGGATGAAAATGTGAAATGGATAAATCGGTTATTATTTGCACAATCAAGGCATGATAGACTAATATAAGGTTTAAATACATTAGGCATGTTTATCACTAAATCAATATACAAAACAATTATTCTAATTCTTTTTGAAATCAAGATATGGACTCTATTCTAGCAACAAGATGTGCAAAATAAATATAAAATGATGTTGTGACATTTGGCTAATGGTGTTCTACTTACACGAGAAGCTTGGAGATTTAAAGGATTGAAGCATACCTTATGCTTTTTATGCAAATTGGCAATGGAAAATAAGGTGTATTTGATGGAGCAATATAAGGTGATGAAACTTATCTGGTTTTGATTCAAGGATTTGGACATCACTCAACTATATTCTCGAATGATGGCAAAGTCACCTCAGAGGTTATTGTCATCTGCAATAATAGATTGCATCTTAGCAATGACTTGGACCTATATAGAAAAACCATGGCATTTGTAGGCATCTCTTTCTAATGAATTTGGAAGTTATAGAATATAGTTATGCATGATACAGTATAGGTAGGGCTTGAGTGACTGTTTTTATTAATTAAAAAAGATATGTGTCAGGAGGAAGGTTGTGTGTATGTTATAAAAGATAAGAGGATATACCAATTTATGGTAGGATAATCTTAACTTAGACTATTAAACAAATCTTTTTATTAAAAGATTATATCAAACTTAATGTGGATTTAAGATGGGTGAGTGGTCATTCTTCTATTACAATTATTACAAAGAATTATATAGGTGAGGTCATATGGATGTGGCATGATAATGTGTAATGTGCCTTATTTCGCATTGCTAAATTCTTAGTTATTAAGAAAGGACTTGTCATTTTTTATAATTCTAGTCATATTGTGGTTCATACTGAAAGCATCTATAAGGCAGCAATAAAGAGAGCAAGGTAGCTATAAAAAGGCCATTTTAAGAATTTGTAAGTGTCTTTTAACGAGTTAATTTTTTCTTTAATAATGTTAAGTCTTTATTTATGCCGATTCAAAATATTGATCTCTTATATAGTCCTTGGGAATGTAATGAAACTGTTTACGAAAGAATATAATAGGTGAAGTTTGTTATTAGGAGTGGGACATCAAATCTATCTACAGTCTTTCATGCTATTGTAGATGTTGTCATTCATGATTATATTTCTTTTTTGGAATAGGTGGATGCTTATTTCTTATTTAAAAAAAAAGAGAAAGAGAGAGAGATGAGGAAATAGATTGATTACATGTGTAATTAGTATTAACCAATTAAGTTACTTTCACTCCTTGCTCACAAACTATAAGGTTCACAATTTTGCAGACCTTCTTGTTTATTAAGGAAGAGTGCATAAGTCACTCCTTTAAAAGGAATGCATCAAACATTTTCTTAACTAGTTAGTTAGTATGTTCATGAAATGCATAATTTTTTTCTTTGAATAAATGTAATACAAACTAATTGATTGTAAATTTTTAATTATAAAAAATTGCATGGTTTTACATGAAAAATTATAACTTTTATGTTGAAATTTGATTACAAGAATTTTGAAATTTTGAAATAAGAGTGCACACATGACTATGAAGTTTCAAATATTATTCATTATAGTTACTATATATGTCTCTGAACTGTGACTCTTCAAATCTATTTTATTTTCTTTGGAAGCATACTTAAGACATGTAACTTGCATAAACAAATAGCTTAAACACTAGGAGAAAAACTACTGAACATTTACAATTAAAATGCATTATATACTTTAAATTTGAAAAATTATCATAACATATCTAATATTAAAAGATTAACATTAGTTTATAAATTTTGCAATTAGTATGAAACCCCACTATATTCAAGTGAAAAAAAAGGAATAATATGGAAACAGAAACAATACCTTATGACGTCAATCACAAATTATTAAACACTACCTTATAAACTACGTTCAATGTTGAATTCACAACATTTCCATCCTTATTTTAGATAAAAGTTAAAATGACTATTATTTTGATTTTTGGTGTGGGAGATGAGAGATATTTAGAAAGATACGATTGCTTTAATTTATCTATCATTTCTTTTTGTCATAATTATGTGCATGTAGATCATCACTAATCAAGTAAAGTAATTGCATAGTTATTGATTCCCATGCAAATTATCATGTACATAAATATGCATTAATCATAACACCAAGATACTTAACGATAATTTGGTTATCCAAATATAAAATTTATTTATGTAGCATTAAATTTAATTTTGAATATTGAAGATGTATATATATAATGTAATATAATATAATATAGCATAGCATAGCATAATGAGTTGTATTATATTAAATGTATATTGCACTCATTTTCTCACATTTGATACAATTTTTTCTTAAATTGATTGCTGTATAGCCATTGGATGAAGTAAAAATAAATTATTGAAATTTTTTTTATATTTTGCTGGAAATAGAATTAACAAAACATGCCATTTGTGTAGGAAGTCTTTGTAAGTAGAAGGTTTTTAATATAGTTTAGTAATGTGAGGAGCTTCATCTCCTAAGAGATTGAGTATTTTTACCATTAGATTATATTTCATATATTAAATTTATACTTTTAATTTTAATTTACTTATTTTAAAATTAAACAAATATAATTTAATAATAAAATATTTAACCTTTTAAGAAGTGAAACTTCTCACAATGATATCCTTTAGTATATAGTTTGATGATGATGCATGATATGGTTAGGGATTCGAATAGGCTAGGCATGATTAAACTTTAGTTTAAATAGGTTAAGCCTACTTTTTAAACTATTGGCATGAATTTAATTTATTAATTTATATAAAGTCAAAATTCAAACTCACTTTAACTTATTTAAAAAAGTTTGACATGATTTATTAGTTTATTTAAAAGTTTATTTGCATTAATAGGTTTTTTAATATATAAATGGGTTGAAGCCTTCTTTAGGCTTAAAATTATTCAATGGCTTAATTATGTTTATATACATAAATTTATATATTATATATAAATATATACTATGTTATATTATTTATAAATATATTAAATAGATTAATTTGATAGGCTCATAAACTAAGTCTTAAAAAAGAAATGTCCAACTTATTTATTTAAATAAATTTATTTATTAGTTTTGATCTAATTAGTTTAGATAAATAAATTAAACTAAATTAAACTATAAACTCCTAATATCCTACTTGCACCACCAAATATAATATACTTCTAGCCATTTTTCGTTGGAATGGATGGAGAGAGGAACTGAATTAAAATTCGTTTGTTTTAAGTGTAATTATAAAATATTAATATCATAAAAAATATTTTAATTTAAACACAAAGAATGTCATAGAAAATAGTATTATTTATTTAAAAAAATTGTTTTTTCTCACCACCATATTATAATTTTTTAATTAAAACATACCAGTAACGCGTCAACTTTACCAGACGTCCTGACTAGCATTGTTCTTCTCTTCCTGTAATGTCTATAATCTAGTGATTTTTGGTAATCATGTTATTGGAAAAAATACAAAATAATCCTTTTTAATTTTAGGTGGTTAGATTTATCTCCTTTAATTTCAAAAATTCAAAAATTAAATGGTTAAAGTATACAAATTTTAAAATAGACACTCAGTACTCATTTGATTAATTATTTTATTAAATTTTTTAATTTTTTTAATTTAAAAAATAACAATATTATTATGTGTTGGTTTATTTGTCTTTTTTGTATAATTTATATGTTATATAATTAATAAATATTAAATTATATATAAAGAATTTTAAATATTTAAAAATAGAATACAAGATTATATGAAAAAAGATGGGATAAACTTACAATAATGTCATATTTTTTCTTAAAAATTTTATACAAAATTATTTAGTTTAAAAATGTGGATTATAAGCTTTATATAAGTTGAAATTTTGATTTTTAAATTTACAACAATATGAGCTATGTCTTGCTGCCCAAATTTGAAATTTTTTTCTAATATTGTATTAGCACTAAAAATTTAAAGTTACTTTTATACAATTTCTATCATGTGTATTATCTTCTTGATTATTTACATCAAATTTGATTTCTATTTTCTAAAATACATTTAAATGCATTTTACCACTGATTTTTATTTTTAAAAAATATACTTAATAAAAATTGTATAATAGCAGCACTGAGTTTTTAGTGTTATAAAAAATAATCATTTATTATTCTTCAAATTTGAATAGCAGTAATATTTAAGAGAAAATACGAAATACATTTTCAAATTTGGGATGGTTAGATTTTAACTTCTTTAATTTTAAGAAAATTGAAAAATCACCTTTAAATTATATTAAACTTGAAATTAATATTTACTGTTAATTTAATTTATTATTTTATTAAATTATGTTATTTTATTATAATATTTTTAAACAATGCTCATAATATTATAGTAAATTAATTTATTTTATCATTTTTATAAATAATTTTTATGTTATGCAATTAATATGAATTAAATTAGATATATAGAATTTCAATTAAATAATAAAAAATATTTACATTATATATTAAGAAATATTGAAATAAATTATTATACAAAAATATTGTAATTTTTATTTAAAAATTTAAAAAATTATATAATTTAATAAAATAACTAATTAAGTTAATAATAAATGTTAAGTCTAAATCTTATAAAATTTTTAAAAAATAATATTTAAAATTTTCAAAATAAAAAAATAAAATTCAATTATCTTAAAATTAAAGTGATATTTTACATCTTTTCCCAATAAAAAGGTTAATTAAATATTGAGAATACTGGTTTTGTGTGCTTGCTAATTGGCTGGACCTGACTTGCACTCGAAGAAGATAATTGCTTCCTTTCCGTTTCTCTCTCTCCTTCCCATTCTTCCCTTTTGCTTCGCGTCGCTCTGTATAGACTTCTGTTTCCCTGTATACTCCATCACTCGCTCATGGGATCTTCCTCGCTTTTGGTGCTTATTCCATAATCTTGTCTGAAAGTTGCAGCTAATTGTATCTTCTTGTCTTCTTCATCTAAATCGGTGGAAGAACCTCTTTAATTTTCGCTTTCAATTATATCCTGCTGCTAGCTTGCTTAGCTAACTAGGGTTTTATATTCGTTCCGTCAAACAATTCCTCCCACACTTTTGTTGCTTCTTCTACAAGATCCTATCCTATCCCAGCTTATCAAGTAAGCTGAAATTTTCTCGAGAAAGTTGAAGGCAAAGGAAAAAAAAAATATTGTCCGAGAATTTTTTATGAGATAAAGCGCCCGGCCTTTACAGTGATGATTCTCCAGCTTCTGATGTCAGCGTGACTCTCATCCTTTTCCAAAAGCTATATTTCAAAATAACAGAGTGAACCACAGCAGTATTTATGGATTCCAATTCCCATTATAAGCATCAACGCCTCCAAAATCAATCCAAGTCTGGGTTACTTCGGTTTCGTTCTGCCCCAAGTTCACTTCTTGCAAATTACACAGATTCAGGTGTCAACAACGGCAATTCTTCATGTGAACGTGACGAACCCAGTAGATTAATTTCCGGATTCGTAAATTTCAGTAACAGCAACAATACAGCTTCTCGAAGCCTTCAAAAGTTGGAGAATAAATCTCCTAGAGCCTCAACTGAAGCAGCCATGAATAGAATGAATTCGCAGCAAGGGTTGCCGCCGCATTATCCAAGACACAATTCTGCAATGAGTTCTGCCATGGATGGTTCATATGGATTAGTGGATCCGGAAATGCAAAGAAAGTGCTCTAGCTCCAATCTTCTAAGGCAAAGTAGTTCCCCTGCTGGGCTTTTCTCCAACATTTCCTTTCAAATCGGTATTCTAATTTTTGTAATTTGCCATTTTACTAACAAAAATTTTTAGCCTTTTTTTGTGAGCTTGCAATTTTATTGCTGCGTAAGAAATGAACTCATGAGAGCACTAAAAAGATTGTAGTGGCATTAGCAAGGTAGACATTAGATTTATTAAAATCATTCCCGGTTATTTTCCTAACAATTTAAGCTTTTCAGATAAACATGCGCATGAGATTCTTATGTTACTGAAGATGACTTCCTTCGATGTTAGTCGCCAGATAAATATAGATTGGTTATTTCTACTTGCAGGGTATGTCAACAGTGGTGGAAATTATGGCAGGATGAATGGCAGTAATGGCGAAGCTAATTCATCTATGAATAGATTGAAGAATCAGATTAGCTTCTCATCAAGAAGTTCTTTGGGAATGTTGTCAGAGATCTCTGAAGTCGAAAGTGAGAGCATGAGAGCTAGCAATGGCGATCCTCGATACAACAGTTCTGGATTCCCATATGGTTCCTGGAAGGATGCGTCAGATCTCTCAGAAAATCTCAGTGGCATGAAGAGAGTGCGAGATAACTACAAAAACTTATTTTCTGATGTATGCTATCTCAAATTTTAATCTCTTTTCTTCCTATTTTGATCCCTTTTTGCTTGTTTGTTCGTAATGAGAAGTTTCTTATACTCAGAATGGAGAGTTTAAAATGAGGGCAAAACGGGGCTTTGCTACTCATCCTCGAAGCATTGCAGAAAGGGTACCGAATTGTGCAGTTGTTCTAAATTTTTTCTTTACTCTGCCAAAAATTATGGGAAATATATCATTATATTTTGAAGTTTTGAAAACAATTTGTGAAAAGATGATTCTGACAAAGAAGCTAATTTCAGGAAAGAAGAAGTCGTATAAGTGAACGAATGAAGAAATTACAAGAGCTTGTCCCAAACATGGACAAGGTAAAATTTTTTGCACTCTGTCTGGATGAGTGATATGTCACTTTTATTTTTAGTTTAAAAAAATATATCTAGTGCTACGGTAATGAAGAAGAAGAATTTACTCTTTCTAAAATTTTTATATTTAATATTAAACAAATAATATATTTTTTCTCATCTTACAGAAAATGTTTTTGGTAAAAAAATAGATAATTTTTTTGGGGAAAGTTATGGTTTTATGTTTTTGTTGTTAACAGCAAGCAAACACAGCAGACATGTTGGACTTGGCTGTTATGTACATCAAAGATCTTCAGAAACAATTCCAGGTTAAGTTTGATTGAGATTTGACATTAGTCAGATTAATCTCTAATAATAAGTGACTTTGTTCCTACCTGCATTTACAATTTATGTTATTCACTGCAGGCTTTGAGTGAGAAACGGGCAAACTGCAGATGTATAAATCCATTAAATATGCAGCAGAAGGCAGATGCGAATCAAATAGTACGACTTGCTTCTGCACAGCCACAGCACAGCTTCATGCGCTGAGAAATAAATAGAAAGAAGTTATAAAGAGGGACAGTGCATTTCCCCTATAAGGTGTGACATTGATACATAGAAAGCTGGTAGCCTTTTGCCTTTTTCCCACAACATCTGGGCTATATAAGGTGACAGCAGAATTTCAGTTACAAAGACAATTATGCAAATATTTTTGTACATGACTTTGTGTAGCAAAATACTAATAAGTAAAAATGTATACACTTGATTTTTCTTTTTCTCTATGGCTACTTTTGACTGAGATTTTTTATGGGGAGTTTCACATCAGAGTATTTGTTAGCTATCAATTTTTCTTTTTAATAATAAAAGTAATAATTTATTTAATATATGTATATATATATATATAATTCAAACTCAAAACACGATCTTAATAAAGCCCATAAAATAACTGCCACCGGTTCTTGCAGTTGAAATCAACTGCTTTGCCGTTAGTGGTTGGTGTCATTCATGATTGATGTGGACTTATCTAGCCAAGTGAAAACATGGAAAACTGGAGCGGTGGTCACCATCTTGGGGGCTAAACTACCCTCACGACCTTTTTTTATGTCTTTTTCAATCTAAATTTTGTCGGTTTCCTCCCGAAAAATAAAGTTGTAATATGAACAGACATTGCTTATAGATGCAAAATTATCTCAACATGAATGATTCTTGTGTTTTATGGACGAACGAAATGGGACAAGGAGCGTATAATCGACCATTGTTGCATTAATTTTCCGGTAATAGTTTAATTACAGGATTTTAAAATATGAATGATGCCATTTTTACCTTTTGGAGATAACCTTCGCTCATTTTATGATTTCAGTTATTCTTGTAATAAGTCAATAAGTCATCACATGTTTCACAATACCCAAAAAAAAAAAAAAAATCAAACGCTCTACTTTTTACATTTATTACACAAAATATAATCGAAATAAGTTAAATAGCTGCAATGTGTTTTAAACGGATACCCTATGCTTGGATGGATGAAAATTAGAAAGAATTAAAAGAGAATTTTAAATTTTAGTTACTGAAAAAATTTGAAGAAGAAAAAAAATTAAAATTCTTATATGTAAAATTAAGTTTAACCACAAATTATAGCATTTTATTTTATTTTTTCTTCTTTATCCATTGATCCAAGTAAAAGAAAACTTAAATTTTAAAATTTTCACTCATTTTGTTTTCTCTCCATCCATCCAAATACGGAATAAAATAAATTGATTTAAGTTATATCATGTATATAAGTGAAAATAGTTGTTGACAATGATTAAATGATACATAACCATTGAAATCTTAGATTGAAAATATCCTAACTGTTTTCTCTAAAAAAAATAGATTTTATTGTTTTGGTATAAAGATAATAATCGGAGTGATATTGTAAAAGCTTTTCCCATATAATTCTCAAAGAATTGTTTTGGGAAAAACTGGTTTTAAAAATTTAGTATTATGTTGAAAATTGTGCGATGAAAATTGAAAACTACCATTTTTTTTTGGTTGGGGGGAATGATAATTCATGTCAATGCGTACTTAGAGAATTACTTTTAAAATATAAACTCATGAAAAATGAAACAAATGAAACATTATAAAATAATCAAGTGTAAAAATGTGAGGAGTCAAGTACACTTTAGAGGAGCAGATTAGAAAATGAAAAAAGAATTTTAGACACAAAAATTTTGGTTATAGCAATGAAAATATTAACATAAGATAAATGTGATGCATTGTGTAATTCTTCAAAAGCATTTTTGTCCACAATACATCGTGGGAGGGCAACACACCTGATTAAATCTCCAACTCAAAAGGCCGTTAACAGGTCACGCAGTGGAGGTTGGTTCGTCCCTGACATTTCCGTTGTACTCGATCGCCCTCCATGGCCATGGCCAAATTTCTCTGATCTTCCCTTTCAAACCCTAACCCTAATTCCCATTCAGACTCTCTCACTCACCTCTGGTTATCTCTTGTGAAATGTCATCAATCTAGCCATCTAAGCTCAGATCGCACATAAAGCCTCCTTGACTGATCTCAAAGGCGTGGTATAGCGTTAGGCAGCGGTTCATGTTGATTTCTGTGAAATTAAAAGGTGGATTTGAGGGGGTGATTGGCGATTGGTTAGGGATACATTTTGGTGAGAATGTCGAATATGCACGGCGATTTCAATCAGAAGATTGATTATGTATTTAAAGTGGTGTTAATCGGGGACTCTGCGGTTGGAAAAACCCAGCTGCTCGCGCGTTTTTCCAAAAATCAATTCAGCCTGGATTCCAAAGCCACTATCGGGGTCGAATTTCAGACTAAAACGCTCATTATTGATAATAAGACGGTCAAGGCACAAATTTGGGATACTGCTGGGCAAGAAAGGTGCTGACTCGCCCACGATTCATTGTTTTTGTGTTCTGTTTCTGCCTTGGATCTCCTAGTGTCTCTGTTGTAGGTTTTGGAGAGAGAATAAATCAGCAATGGTCCTCTTAGCATTAACATAAAAAACTTTGATGGTGTTTTTGGTGATGATATTGGATCAATTATAGCTGGCTGGTCCAGATTCTAGAAAACTATTTGCTATGTTATTTACCAAGCAAATAGAACTGCAATTATGTTTATTGCACGGCAAGGAGTAAGGAGCAAGGAGGTTAAGGAACTATGATACAGCTTCGAGACCCTTTCTTCTGGTTGTGAGCTTTATGAAGGACAATGCTCATCATATTATCCTGCTTACCTTTTTTACCATTTCCTCTGTTTATTTGTTATTTCCAATTTTACTCTGTCGAATTGCACCATATTATGATGCATGTCCTTGAAATTCCATTACAGAATTAAACCTGAAATGGTGTAATGAATCTGCAAGATGCACATATATCATGTGCACCAAGCAGTTTGACCAAAATGATCCGGTAAAGTCATCTATCACCAGAGGATAAAGGAGGATGTGCCTCTATGCTGATCTGTGACTAAGAGGCAACTGGAAGTGCTTGTAGGCTAGCCTATTGTTACTTGTTCTAATAAATGAGTCATTGCCACATTCCAGTTACTTGTTCTAAAAGATGTCATGAACCATATTAAATTTATAGTGTTTAGTAAAAATGTTTTTTGTTCAATGATCTGGGTAATTAGGTCACTATGAATAGATAAAGTAGCTTGAAACATGCCATCGGACACAAGAAGAAAATGGCTGCACTAGCCGAGCCTTGAGAGGCTGTCATGTTCAATAGAAGAAGAAGGTGGTTTCGAGGATCATGATTTCATCAGGGTCAGCTTAAATCAGAGCATGTCAAGCTTCTAACTTGACTTCTTTATTTCTGTCTCGTGGAATGCTATTGTTGCTATATATTGTTAATCCTGTCAACTAGATTGTTGAGATATTTGCTTCTGCATAGGTAACTTAAACTTATCTGGCCCTCTTTTTTACGTTGCATCCAAAGGCCTTATGGACGTCTAGGTTGCAGGGATATACATCTTATTCTTGGCTTGTCTTGATTTCCTCTGAATTGGAGACATCCTGATTTGTTTCGTTTCAAATGTGCTTTGGGCTTGGTAGCATCAGACTTGGAAAGAGTTCGAAGTTATCATTTACTATGGTGGCATCTGAAACATATCGTTCTTGTCCCTTGCAGGTATAGGGCAGTTACTAGTGCATATTATCGAGGTGCCGTTGGAGCAATGTTGGTATACGATATGACTAAGCGCCAATCATTTGATCACATGGCAAGGTGGCTAGAGGAATTGAGAGGTCACGCTGATAAAAATATTGTTATTATGCTAATCGGCAACAAGTGTGATCTTGCATGTCTTAGAGCGGTACCAATTGAAGATGCCCAGGAGTTTGCACAAAGAGAGAATCTATTTTTTATGGAGACATCAGCGCTTGAGGCCACTAATGTTGAAACTGCCTTCCTAACCATTCTAACAGAGATATACCGAATTATCAGCAAGAAAACCCTTACTGCCAATGATGATGGAGATCCGAATGGGAATTCAGGGCTTCTGAAGGGAAGCAGGATAATTGTTCCTGATCCTGTGAGTGATGATCGTAGAGGCGAGGGTGGTTGCTGCTAGTACTAGGTTTTATTGGATGCATATTCAATTCTACTTGTGGAGCATGGCTCACTCCGATCCAATACGGTGGCATGTTTGTAGAGAGGATGCTTATTTTTCTAGGTGAGGAATATATAACTCATTAGCCAATTAAGGCTACATGTATTTACTAGTGTGGTTGTTTGTTGCAACTTTCACTTTTCTTTCTCTCTCTACCTTTTGCCCTCTTCCTGTTTTAGGATATATAACTTTGTTAATACAAAATCTCAGCTGTTTATCATGATGTAGTCAGCACTAGGATGGCAGTGGGCAAGGCGGGAGCATATTACCCTTATCTTGCTCCATATACTATTATCGAAAATAAAATATTGTCTTGCTTCATGTTTATGCCTCGTTGAGCAATAGATCTGCATGGAGACTTTCAAAGAGTGGTTAAAAAAATAGAAGAAATTAAAAAATGCAAATTTTAAAATTAATACATATTCACACATAATTATTAACTAACCTCGTATACCAATAAATGCAGAAAGACAAAAAAATATTTATTTAGATATTGCAAATTATAATATAATGTTATAATAATATGAAGTCACACATGATTGATTTA